>CM033642.1:181104003-181206862 GCA_019512145.1 Engystomops pustulosus | reverse complement strand
GGGCACTCAATGGGGGTCATTTACTAAGGGCCCGATTCGCGGTTTTCCCGACGTGTTACCCCAATATTTCCGATTTGCGCCGATTTCCCCTAAATTGCCCCGGGATTTTGGCGCACGCGATCGAATTGTGGCGCATCGGCGCTGGCATGCACGCGACGAAAATGGGGGGCGTGGCCGAACGAAAACCCGACGGATTTGGAAAAACCGCCGCATTAAAAAAAAAAAAAATCTGTCGCGGAGCTTGCACTTACCTTCACTCAGCCCGGCTCGGTGAACTCCAGCGCGTTCCGATGCTTTTCAGCGGAGCAGCGCCACCTGGTGGACGTTGGAGGAACTACCTTAATGAATCCAGGCCGGACCCGATTCCAGCGCAGAGAACACCCCGCTGGATCGCGAATGGGCCGGGTAAGTAAATCTGCCCCAATCTCTAAAAGGTTCGCCATCACTGTCCTATAGGAATGCCCAACTAGACTTAAGTCATCGCTGGAAATCTTCAGTGCTTGAATGGTAATCAGGAGAGCCGTAACATCCTTGTCGGTTCAAGATTATCTGTGGACAGAGTATTGATACTGGATCTGTTGCTAACTTCAGAAATGTTGCTTTTGTTTTGGCTCTCAGGCTGGATTTGGTTAATCAGGATCCTCTTGTCCTAGTTGTTGGGAAAGATTCTACCTCTTTAAGGGGGATAGGGTTTATTTCATACTGCAAAAATGAAAAAGACTCAGGACGGAGGTGATCTTTTCTATGGCAATTGATCAGTGAAAAATGCATTGCACTTACATGTGCCTCAGAGCCCAATGCATTTTTAATGCATTTCCATGGAGTTGTATGGTGCATTTTTTATGTAAGTGACTTGCACATGTAGAACATGCTGAGATTTAACCGTGCACACCAAACTCACAATTTTTCAAGAGTTTTGATAAGAATAAACTGGAAATTTACTAATTATAAATGAAAGGTCACAATACACACCTGAACTGCTGCAAAACATAATAGACGCTGCAGCAATGTATTGTCACAGATTTCACCCTTAAAATGCAGATGATTTCCCACACATGAACTTTGTGTGAAAATTCTGCAACATTTTAGTTCAGTGTGGATGTACCCTTGTTCTCTTATATGAAGGGTCCTTGCCAGCTATAAAGTGTCAGAATGTCCTAGCAATATGCTATTGTTTATTTAATCCATATATTGTACATAAAAGAATCCATTATATGGCTCATTTTACCACCCTCCATACTCCATAGTGTTACATGTATGAAAGTTCGCCATTTCCCATAGTGTTATTTGTTTGAAAGGGCTCAATTCCCCATAGGGTTACATGTATGCGGATTCCTTCTGTTATTCTGCAACATCCCTCATGGGGCCTAGCCTTTTTTTGGTGGCTGGAGGAAGCCTGAGTGGCTGGCTAATGCAGCCTAGCAGACGGCGATAGGTATCTTCAAAATGGAGGAAATAGTTGGCTGCTTCAGCAGTAAGTAGTTACAGACTCCAGGTCATGGATGTCTCCTCTCCCCTGGTGTTCTCTCAAACGCCTAATCTGTCAAGGCAACATGCCACAGACACCTCTGCTTAAGGAACTCTGCATCTCTAGACCTTCTGGACTGACCTTGACATTTCCAGACACAAGGGTTTTATAAACTCTCCCTGTGAGGTGGCAGCTCATTATTCAACCAGCTTTCCCCTTTTATTACAATATTATAACACATTCAATTGGTCAACGCAATAATGTACCTTAACATTGCTCCTCAGGCAGATGGTTATCATTACCATTATCCAGCACTTGAGACCCCTAGTGAGTTGATCAGGCTCCTAAAGGAATCTATATGGTATGGAAAGGGACTAAGATTTAAAACACCAGGTTTAACCCTTGCATTGGCAGAGGTGTTGCAATTTTTCAGTTATTTATTAAAAAACACATTATTTTTCTATTTTTATCAATGGATTAATTTTGTGTTGTGCTCTATTATTATAGAAGAGTGTATATCAAACTATAAATGGAAGGTTCCACAACATAGAAATTGTTGTGGCACATCCGAAGTAAAATCAAGATTCTTTATTCTTCATTCATTAAAAAAGACATAACACGGTATGCAATAGGTGTAGGTGGAAACCTACGCGTTTCGGCTAACGACTAAGCCTTATTCAAGGTATGTTAAAATAAAGGTACAGCTTCCTATAAAACAAACTACACCTGATTAATCACATGCTTTTTTCCGATTGTGAATAAGAAAACAGACACAAGATTAAATGGATATAACATCATATTACAGCTTTTTCTCATATATAGCAGAAAGGATAATGGCACACATTTATCAATGTAAGAAAATAAATAAATATATAAGTTGTAAATAAATATATACGTTGTTTTTTTAATTCATACCATAAGGGTATCTTGAATTCAGTGCCAATCAGATGAATCCCATTAATTAACTTGTCCGATACCATAAGACCGATTTTACAGTCCATGTAAAATCTTTCACATGGACTGCCGTTCTGCTGCTCCAGAAGCCACAATTTTTGGAGTCACCATTTTTAACGCTAATTATATGTTGAGCAATCCTTGTTTTCAGTTTTTGGATAGTGCAACCCACGTATATACAGTCTATGCAACATATGACCACATGATGTGCATCACAATTAATAAAGGACTTCATAATTTGGGTTTTATTTTCATTTATCTTAAACTCAAGGGTTCTGTTTTCAGCATAAATACAGACAATGCATCAAGATCCACCAGATTTTATAAAGTCCTTTAGCGGACAACCATGTATTGGTGTTGGATTTAATATTAATTACTGTCACGGGTGGTCCCGCGATCCATATCGCGGATCGCGGGGTCACCCGTGCCTCTCGCTCCCCGCCTGCGCACCGCAAACGCAACTTACGGGTCCCGGCTCCAGTCCTGGCCTCTTCAGTTCCAGCTGCCGCTGCTCCTCCGTCCTCGGCCGTGCGCGCGCGTCCCCGGCTCCTAAGGCGCGCGCACCAACTTCTACAGATTGGCTAATTGGCGCTGGCCATTTCAGGTAAACTATTTATTCCTGCCTCTTCCTGTGATCCCTGCCGGATCTTTGTGCCCTGTGCCTTGGAGAAAGCTTTGTTTATGCCGTGTGCTGTTTATGTGATTTCCCGTTGTGACCCTGGTTCTGCTTTTGACTTCGCTCCTTTGCCGCCTGCCTTGACCTATTGCTACATCTCTGACTCCGATCCTGTGCTGCCCGTCCTGACCTCCTGCCTGTCCCTGACTACGAGATTGCCTGCCGTTTCTGTACCCCGACCTTGGCTGCCATTGCGGACAAGTCACGCCTGTGGAACGACCTGGTGGTACCACGCCGCAGCAAGACCAACCTGCTTTGCGGCGGGCTCTGGTGAAAACCGGGTATCACTTAGACTCCGGTCCCAGGTTGTGGCTTGTGTCATCGTCCGCAGTGGTCCAGAGGATCCACAACCTCGAATCCTGACAATTACACTAATTGCCTAAGGTCATACCCCTCCTTGCGTTTAGCAAGGAGAAATTCTCCATAAGGGATAGCATTAATAGTGTGAAGAGGGTGACAGCTGGATGCAGACAAAATAGAGTTACTGGCTAGGTGTTTGGTATACATGGTGGTAATTATGTGATCCTGACCAATCGATGCTGATAGCCTACTATCTAAAAAAATTATGTCTAGGATTGGGTTTTCAAACATGAACCATAAATAATAGTATTGTTGCTGATATTTGCTACAAATTCATTACTTTTATTATGTTTCCCTTGCCACAATAGTAGAATATCATCCACATATCTACCTACTGTATCTACCATGCTATATATTAGAAATAGCAGTAATATAATCTTATATCTTTTTAATCTTGTGTCCGTTTTCTTATTTTGTTTGTTTTATATGGTAATGTTGTGCCTTGATATTAACATACCATGAATGAAGGCTTAGTTGTTAGCCGAAATGTGTAGGGTTCCACCTACACCTATTGCATACCTTGTTATTTTTAATAAAGAATATTGATTTTACTTGGGATGTGCAACGACAATTTCTGTATTGTTGGAGCCAGACACTGTAGTGCACTCCTGCCTGAGTGGTTCCACTCTTACAGTAAAGCGTAGATATGAAGGACTATCATTTTGTGCATTATAAATGGTGATTGTCTTCTGTTCACTGTCTGTTCCTCAGAGGAATACATGAACAGAAGCTACGATTCCCTTTCCATGTAATCTACTAATTATTATATTGAAAATCATACCATTATATATATATCTTTAATAAGTAAAATGCACACATGCATGCACACACGGACACATGCAGACGAACACGAATGCATAGTCACAGATAGGGACATGCACAAACTGACAAATGCACACACAGACACATGCATTTAATTCTTAAAGGTTGGACTTGATGGACTTTTTCCAGCCTTATATACTATGATACTATGATGATGCAGACTGACACATGTATGCACAGGCACACGCAGGGACATGCACAATCTCACACAGACACATATGCAGACACAGACACGTGCACACAGACACATATGGAGATACATATGCAGACACAGGCATGTTCAGATACATTCACACACACGTTAACACTTGCATAAAAACACATAAATGCACTTTAGCAAACTTATGTGTATTTAACAAAAGTTTTATAATTTTATTTATTTGAAAACACACAAACACATTTTTCATATATACTTACCAGCAGTGAGGACTGTCAGGCTTGCAGTCCTCTCAAACACAATTAATCTATTAATCTTACAAGAATTGTTATGGAGGCAGAAGGACACACACTGAGAACTGCTACTGTGGACATTGTACATTGCAGCTTCCTCTTCCTGTGATGCTGGAGCCTGACACACTCTCCTGCTGTGCTCTGCCCTCTCCTCTCTTCTCACTGAC
Organism: Engystomops pustulosus; assembly: GCA_019512145.1. Classification (NCBI taxonomy): domain Eukaryota; kingdom Metazoa; phylum Chordata; class Amphibia; order Anura; family Leptodactylidae; genus Engystomops; species Engystomops pustulosus. Next base: position 181,201,965 of record CM033642.1, on the reverse strand, counting down.
CTAACTGCTGCAGCAGTAAAAAGAGAGGAGATGGAACATAGGCTATGCAACAGCTGTCTCAGTGCCCCCATCACTCTGGGGCCCCCTAAAGGTCACACACCTTTGACCATTCTAAACTTAGTGAAAAGCAAAGTATGCAGCTTAAAAACTTAACTAGACCTTTGACGAAATGTCTTTAAATTTCCAAAATTAATACAGCAAGTAATAATGGTAAACTTTATAATATACTTAATCAAGTAAAGCATCTTTTCTGTGCCCTTTTTCCGACCTTCCTTCTGCAGTGTGCAGTTTACCTGGATCACAATGGAGCAGATTTACTTACCCGGTCCATTTGCGATCCAGCGGCGCGTTCTCTGCGGTGGATTCGGGTCCGGCCGGGATTCACTAAGGTAGTTCCTCCGACGTCCACCAGGTGGCGCTGCTGCGCTGAAGTTCCCCGAGGCTCGCCGGAATGCACTGAAGTTCACCGGCCTATTCCTAGTGAAGGTAAGCGCGAGTCCCGCGCACTTTTTTTTTAAAAAATGCGGCGGTTTTTCCGAATTCGTCAGGTTTTCGTTCGGCCACGCCCCCCGATTTCCATTGCGTGCATGGCAGCGCCGATGCGCCACAATCCGATCGAGTGCGCCAAAATCCAGGGCAATACAGGGAAAATCGGCGCAAATCGGAAATTATTCTGGCAACACGTCGGAAAACGCAAATCGGGCCCTTAGTAAATGACCCCAATGTGTGAGACAATATCATTGATATATATATTTTTTTACTCCACTTAGGGTTTATTAAAAACTGCATCTGAAAAACCAAAGATGGGAAAGTATTCTAAAGAAGAGAGGCAGAGAAAAAGATGGAAACACAGGAACATATTTCTTTAATAAAGTATTTTACACAATTTATTATTAACATCTGAACTATCAATTTATAAAATGTTGTTTAGGTACACTTTAGGATTGTTTACTAAAATTGTTTAATAACTTCATAACTCAGAAGGATTAAGGAGGGAAGAAAATAACAATACTTCATAATATATCACAAAAGAAACAAGCAACTTTAAGACTAATGAGGAGCATAAGACAAAATCATGTGCAATTGAATTCTTTCAAAATATTAGGATTCATTTCCGAATGCCTGAAATTAATTGTACAACATGGGTTTTGAAACACAACAAGTGTTATCTTTTTTTTAGCAGTTCCCTCATTCACTTCACATATTGATCTTTCCACATTGTTATGTGGAAAACTGATGTAGTGGCAAAAAAAACAAGTTTTATCTGAGTTAAAATAAATTGAGTTTGACCTGTAACATGTAGTGGGAAGAACATTTTAAATCTGTATTTTGCAGCAGAAACACAAAGATAGAACACAGAATGTCTGGGAATATAATAGAAGCCTTATACCAATATATATTTTGATGTAAATAGTAATAACTGCTAATGAGCTTGATTTTGATGTCCAATATAAAGGTAATTGATATACTGTGGGTAGTCATTGTTTTCCTCTCTATCATTGGGTAGAGAATATTCAGCATCTGAATGTCCAGCAGATAAAGGCATAGAAAATGGTTCGTGGTCTGTACTGGTCCAATAAAAGCTATATGAGAATTGAGAAGAGACAATTGAGAAGTCATTATAAGTCAAAAAACTTGTAATACACATACTGAAAATTATTATAACAGAATCAGAACCATATATACAGAACCAAGTCTACTGGATTTATGGGATTAAAATTGGTACTATTAGATACTTGAAGTGGGACTGGGCAGTGACCATAATAATAATAATAATAATAATAATAATAATAATAATTCTTTATTTATATAGCGCACACAGATTACGAAGCACTGCACAAAGCATGTCAAATTGGTCTATATGTAGGTTAAAGAAAATGATTGTAGATATATGTATATACTGTATATACTTAGCAGCCAGACAAATGTAGTTTTGGAGTAGCACTGTGAATCAATAGGATCAAAGTCGTAATATGGTGCACAGCTAAGGTTGGACAGGATACCCAGTCCATAGAAGACACTAAGAAAATCCAAAGAAGTGGCACTCCTGAAGATGGGGCCACTTTCTTGGATTTTCTTTTTTTGTGTATAAAGATATATACAAATATAAAAAGCAAAACAAAAACCAAAACAGTAGCACGCTAAGGAATATCGAATGTACTCGAGTGCAAGCCGACCTGAGTATAAGCCGAGGTACCTAATTTTAACACCAAAAACAGGGAAAACCTATTGACTCGAGTATAAGCCGAATGTGGGAAATAAATTGGTCACAGGCTCCCAGTATATAGTCAGCAAGCCCCCCTATAGTATATAGCCAGCCAGCCCCCTGTAGTATATAGCTATCCCCCTGTAGTATATAGCTAGTCAACCACCTTGTAGTATATAGCTAGCCCCCTATAGTATATAGCCAGCCCCCTTTAGTATATAGCCAACCACCCAGCACCCTTTAGTATATAGCCAGCCATCCCCCTTTAGTATATAGCCAGCCATCCCCCTTTAGTATATTGCCAGCCCCCTTTAGGATACAGCAAGCCATCCCCCTTTACCATATAGCCAGCCAACTGTAGTATATAGCCAGCCCACTTTAGTATGTAGCCAGCCCCCGTGTAGTATATAAGAAGTCCCATGTAGTATATAGCTAGCCAGTCCCCAGTTTGCCCAGCACAAAAAAAAATAAACTAAGTACTCACTTTTTTGAAACCCCGGGCAGGTCCCCTTCTTTCTTCAGTTCCAGGTCAGCGCCGGGTCTGTGCACAAGGCCCAGCCGGCGCATATTATAGTGTCAGCAGGTGAGGTTTTTTCTTGACTCGAGTATAAGCCGAGTTTGAGATTTTCAGCACATTTTTTGTGCTGAAAAACATGTATTATACTCCAGTATATATATGGTATATATATCTACACACACACACACACACACATATATATGTATATCAAAACAAAATTCCAGAGTAGCGCTGTATATAGAATGTGGCTGCAAGGCCAACAGAGTCTGGGAAAAAAACTTCATATAATATACAGTATCCAAGAAAAAGGCCAAAAGTAAAAAATTAAGTGGATTTGTTCATACTACACCGAAACATTACAGCCTCTACTGAAGCTATGTGTATATATATATATATTTATATTATGTGTGGTATATATATATATATATATATATATATATATATATATATATATATGTGTGTATACATACATATAGTAAAATATGTAATTGATTTACAGGCAGTCCTTGACGGACACCCGAACCCTAGTTACAGACAGATCTCTCTGCCCACTATAACCCAGGGACTGCCTGTACTGCTGATTTAGCAATTTCTCCACCTCCAAATAAAGAAGAGATGTATAATTTTTAAGTGGGTACACTTAAAGATTGAGAGACTGTTGAATGTGTATGGTTTTTAAATAATTAGCATTTTAATACATGAAATAAGTATTTGATCACCTACCAACCAGCAAGAAATCTGGCTCTCTTAGACCTGCTATTTTTTCTTTAAGAAGCTCCTCCTACTTTGTACTCATTACCTGTTTTAATTGCACCTTGATACCTGTATAAAAGGCACCTGTATACACAATTAATCACACTCCAACCTCTCCACCATGATCAAGCCCAAAGAGCTTTCTAAGGACACCAGGCACAAACTTGTAGACCTGCACAAGTGTCACGGGTGGCCTGCGACCTGAGACATAGGTCTCCCGTGCCCCCCGTGTGCCCCCACTCTGTGGCACATCAACTTACCCATCCTCGCTCCGGCTTCCGGGTCCTCGGCCGTGCGCGTGCCTCCTGTGTCCTAGAGCGCGCGCGCAAGATTTAAAATGCCAGCTCGCCGTTAATTGGCGCTGGCCTTACCCAGAATTCTATTTAACTCAGCCTCTCCCCACACACCCTGCCGGATCTTTGTGCCCGCTGGCCTTACCCAGAATTCTATTTAACTCAGCCTCTCCCCACACACCCTGCCGGATCTTTGTGCCCCATTGCCTTAGAGAAAGCTTATTCCTGATGATCTGTCCGATTATTCTGATTTCCCGTTGTGACCTTGATTCCATTCCTGACCTCGCTTCTGTGCTGCTCGTCCTGACCTTCTGCTACGTCCCTGACTCTGATCATGTGCTGCCTGTCTTGACGTGCTGCCTGTCTTGACCTCCTCCCTGTCCCCGACCACGCTTTCCCCTCACAATTCTGTATTTTGCCTTGTCCGCCAGTGCGGACAAAGTTGCACCTGTGGAACAACCTGGTGGGCAAGTAAAACTGCGGACAAAGTTGCACCTGTGGAACAACCTGGTGGGCAAGTAAAACCTGCTTTACGGCGGGCTCTGGTGAAAACTTAGACTTAGACTCCGGTCCCAGGTGTTGGCTTACATCATCATACGTGGTGGTCCAGAGGATCCACTACCACTGATCCTGACAACAAGACTGGGACAATAGGACAAGAGTCAAGCAGCTTGGTGAGACGGCAAAAACTGGTGGTAAAATTATAAGCAAATGGAATCAACGCAAGCTGACTGTCATACTTTCTGAGAAAAGTCAGGAATCAGCCCATAACAACACTGGAGGACCTTGTCAATGACCTTGACCTGAAGTCTTAAGGATTAAAGTAAATAACACACTATGCTGTCATGGATTAAAAGTTCTTCATTTAGGCCAAGAAAACCACCCCAATTGTGAAGCATGAGAGTGGAAACATCATACTTTGGGGGTGGAAGATGTATGGAGCCAAGTATTAGGAGATACAACAGCCTTTTTTCATCAGAAAGAGTATTAAAGAGGGATTATGGCTTCCCCCTCTCTTATCCTCAAAATAGCCACCTATTGGATGTCACACTCATCGTTATATATGTATTTTCTGCTCATGCAGATTCATAGAACCCTCTAAAGATGCAAAATATCTTATACCTTGAGCTCCACCGGGGCATCTGTTGAATGTCAATATACCTGGCTCTCATCTAGATGTACAGAGCCCACTGTAATCTGCTTTGTTTCTATTGTTCTTCTTTTTTGAAAATAAATAAAAAGAGAATTGGAAAAAGATGGATCATGGCTGGGTCTTCCAGCATGACAACTAGGGCCACTGACAAGTGGCTCTATAAGAAGTGCCCAAGCCAGTCTCCTCACCTGAAACAAATTGGGAGAGAGTAATAACACTACAGTATATTGCCCAGCAACAGCCCCAAAACCTGAAAGATCTGGAGAAATCTGTGTGGAGTAGTGGGCTGCCCCAGGGCATGAATAAATAACATTACGGTGGATCCTGGTGGTGCTCTATAGAGCACCACAGGCTAATTTGAATATTTTATAAACTTATTTTTCCCAAAAATGCGACCAAAGTTACAGGAAATTAAGCTTGGTATATGTGGGGATGGGATGGGGAAGTAAGTATTAATGATCTACCAACAGGTAATATGATGATAGATGTCATTTAAATATACTCAGGATAACAAAAAAACACATTCTCTAATTCAATGTAATTAACAAAAACACAGCATTTCATATATACGATTCCAACCTGTCTCTATCAGTCCTGATGTTTACAATTTTGATAGTCCCTGGATCCAACCGTACAACAACTATGGTCAGACAATTGCCTCTAGATCAGTGGTTCTCAACTTTTCTAACGCTGTGACCCCGCAATACAGTTCCTCATGTTGCGATGACCCCAAACCACAAGAATATAACTACTATAATACTGCCCCTATGTAGAAGAATATAACTACTATAATACTGCTCCTATGTACAAGAATATAACTACTATAATACTGCCCCTATGTACAGGAATATAACTGCTATAATACTGCCCCTATTAGAAGAAATAAATACTAGACTACTGCCTCTAGTGTAAAACTTATGATTAAAACCAAATTTAATTACTTAAAACACCCTCCCCCCCAGGTCTGTCTTTCCTCCTCACCTCACTCAGGGAGCTCCACGTCTACTACCCCTCCTCACACAGAACCACCTCCCCCCAGGTTTGCCTCCCCTTAAAGGACACTGTCATCAGGTCTCTGCCACTGGTCCTTCACTACAGCTGTTGGAGCAGCTCACAAGATCCATCAGCCTTTATCTAGTTTTTATACATTATTCATTGTAAAATCATCTATTCTTTATCAGTAATGAGGGTGGTCACATGGTCAAAGGCAGTGATGTCACCCCTGCTTCCCCTCCCCCTGCTCAAGTCGTGGGTAATGTATAGTAAAGATGGCTAGTGTGTGTGCTGATCTGCGACATGCGCATCCTCCTAATATACAGGTGAGAGACACAGGACAGCCCACACATGAATCTGACATGTTCTGCTGTTAAAATGGCTGCCTGGAGCTGCGTCATCTCTCTAAACAACAAATGCACACACAGGCTGCAGGGGGGGGCGTGGCCACCAGCACCAGGAAGACATCATTTTATACAGCCTCACATCATTATACAGGCTGTCAGTCTGCACTGGGGGTGTGTTTGTGCCTCCCACTCATGAATAGAGTGGACAGCTTGAATATGCTAATGCTTATTGGACATTTCACAGGTCATTTGCATACAGCTTAGGACCTCATGCTTAGGTTTACAGTCATGTAGCGGGACAATGAAGGGATAAGGGCAATGCTCTCTAATGGCAGTTATGTAAATATATTAGTTTAGGGGGTTATTTTGCATGACGGGCTCTCTTATACAGAATGCCCAACTGATGGTCTTGTCCCCCCTCCCCCCTCCATAACACAAAATTGCCCCCAAATCTGCCCCTCCTTTAACAAACAAACAAACGCTTCCAAAATCTGCCCCCCACCCCACAACAAAGAATCCTCTCCCCACATCTTACCCAGGATCACAGGTCCTTTAGCCGGCTGGCTGTAGGAGCTGTATTTCTGTATAGAAAAACAGCTGCTATAGCGACCACTGCAGCGAGACCTTTTCAAGGTCCCGCAGCATCTAGTGCGTGCATAATTCACACTTGTTATAAAATAATGTACACGTGAAAAAATCATGGCTCCGATAGCTTTAGGCGACTGCTGTGTTTTGGTCATTTGACCCCTGCCAGGGTTGCGACCCACAGGTTGTGAACCGCTGCTCTGGATTATCTTGCATTGCAGTAGAATGGGGATGGGTAGGAGGTAGACAGCACACTACAGACAGAGGCACTTAATGGTTCAGCCAAGCTTCTATCAGGGTGGAGAGAACAAAGCAGCAGCTGCTCTACAAACAAGATATGCTCTGTATCCCATGGGAGGGGGTAACATAGCAGTTCTGACTGTGTTTTATTGATGAGATGAATAAGCAGAGCTGAGTGTGTTATTGTGTCTTATGTCAATCTCATGGTACTGTTCTGTCTCATCTCTCTTTTTCTATGTGTCAGCTACTAATAGGAGATCAATGAAAGTGCAACACCCCTGCCACCCCTGTCTTGAGTTCCATAAACTTTTTAGAGCACAAGCTCTTGGAACCAAGCTTTCCTAGAGAGCACATCCATTAGACCACTAAGTGACCAGAGACAGTGTGTGGTGCACATCTCTAGTGCCCACACACACAGGACACCCAGGATTAAAGCTGCAGCTTCCAGCATTGGACACAGTTACATCCCAGTCTGCATCTACAACCAGGCTGGTGAAGAAACTCCTAAGGGTTCACTCTCCATGACCATTCTTCAGTAATCCGAACTATCTAACAATCCGGCCTCTGTACAGAATTGTTTGGTGCGTTGCCTGCTGTTGGTTCAAATAAAGAACTGTAAGTTATTTTTGCACAACGTTGCCTCCGTCTGGTCCCTGCTACGGCTGTCACCATCAAGGGCGCCCCCATCTATCATCCAGGGACTTATACTACAGACACTAAAGGGTTGCCCCAGGGAGATTCAGTACATCAGCCTCTCCCTCTCTACAATTTCTTGCACGCACCACCTACTGCCAGGCTGTAGGACAGCCCTCTGGTCCCCATACCAAGCACTGTAACACTAGTGTGCCTAGGCCGCAACCGCCAGCCACTCCGGTATTCTGGGCACCGGCTGCCTCCAGGCCCCAAGAAAAGGCTAGGCCCAGGTGGGGGATGTTGCAAAAGTGTAGATAAACGCTGTACAATAATACTGTAGTTTTGGAAGCTAAAACTTCAATAAAACAGCAGTAAAGTTGCAAAGTAAGGGGTAAAAAATGGTCCACAAGGGTTATACCTGAAAATGTATTTTAAAAAATGTAAGTTAATAAATCATGAATCATGAAATCATATCCCCAAGATATCAAGATATCTAAATAATTGTCCCATATGGAGGACTCCATAACGATAAAAATTTTACAGATGTCTTTAACACCATTTTACATAATTTTGCTACCTATAAATTTGAATACAAAGTGATCAAGAGATCATACAGTTCTCAAAACTGTATCAATGAAAATTTCAGCTCATCATAAAAAATAATTAAATCTTACACATCTCCATGCAACAAAGTATAATAAAGTTATGGGTGCAGAAATATGTTGTATATATGTATTTGTATATATGTACTGTATATATTGTATATTTATATTTAAATCAGTTTATCAATTTTCAAACAAGGATAACAAGACAAACTTTCAGTAATACATGTATAACACAACATATAAGAAATGCAGGTATACATCAAAAGAGAGAAAAAATTGACAGTTGCCCGGCCTTTTCTGACACCTGTCAGTAAGGAGGTACATGCTTCTTATGGATCCAATAATTCTATCCTTCTAATGAAGATTGTTGCATACACGATGCTCATGAGGATTTATCCATCTCGGGATCTCTGAATGGATCTGTGATATATTTTTCATGGGTGAATCCTTGCCGCCTCCCGTATGTACTAAAATTGGTAACAACCATGAGGGGGCTTTTTCAAGACAGTACCGTCTGACCCTATTATTCTATTTGGAGTAATTCCTATTGCTAGCCTTGTGTATTTGACTGTAGCTCTGATGTGGCCTCTGGGCAGGTGTATATGGTGACATTCCATTCATTCCATTAACGAAGGATGAGACAAAGACAGAGGGGTGTGGGGTCCAAGAAGGGGGATAAGGTTCTCGGTAGAGTAGTGCGTAGTCTGGTAAGATATAGGGACGTACAGGGGCAAATTTATTTACCCTGTCCATTCGCGATCCAGCGGCGCGTTCTCTGCGGTGGATTCGGGTCCGGACGGGATTTATTAAGGCAGTTCCTGCGCTGAAGTTCCCCGGAATGCACTGGAATACACCGAAACGGGCTGAGTGAAGGTAAGTGCAAGCTCCGCGACACATTTTTTTTTAAAAAATGCGGTGGTTTTTCTGAATCCGTCAGGTTTTCGTTTGGCCACGCCCCCCCGATTTCCGTTGCATGCATGCCAGCGCCGATGCGCCACAATCCGATCGCGTGCGCCAAAATCCCGGGGCAATTCAGGGGAAATCGTCGCAAATCTGAAATATTCGGGTAACACGTCGGGAAAACGCGAATCGGGCCCTTAGTAAATGACCCCCACAGTGTTGCGTTTACAGGCTTGTCTGAGGTTTTGGGCTTAGGATGTCCTTGAATCTTTGGGTTTCTCTGAATGGGTTGCCATAATTTTAAGAATTTCTCTCCCATGCCCGATGTGTCTGCAATGGATTTCTCCATGCGATGTATATATATCATTTCCTGTGCCCATTCGGAGATTGTGGGAGGTGTATTGGTTCGCCATTTCCTGAGTATTACCGACCTTGCAGCAATAGGTGAAAATCTCAGGAGATTCCGTTTTTGACTTCCAATAGACTGGGTAGTATTGATAGTAGAGCTATCTCGGGTGTTTTGGGGGCTGACTGCCCTGTGAATTCGGACGTGATATCAAACACCTGGTTCCAGAAATGCGAAATTTCGTTGCACGTCCACCAGATGTGTAACATAGTTCCCTTGTGTCTACCACATCTCCGGCATGTGTCCTGGAGTGCAGGATAAATGGAGTGTAAGAGGGTCGGGACCCTATACCATCTAGTGAGGATTTTGTAGTTTCGTTCCTGACATGAGCTGGCTGCCGAGAGCCTTATCCCAGTCTTCTGCAGACAGTGGGATGTTAAGGTCCCTCTCCCAGCCCGCCACATATGGCAAGGGAGTGGTGTCAGATTCCTTCAGGAGGAGGTGATATATTTGAGAGATGCAGTGTTCCGGAGGAATGTCTAACCTAAAAAGGGCTTCAAATGGGGTAAGTTGTTTGTTGAAAGACGCCCCTGGTCCCGGGCGCTTCAGGAATGACTCCAGTTGAGTCAACTCTAACCACGATAAGTTAGAAGAGGTTGCCAGTCCCCCTAATTCTTGGTGTGATGGCATCGGGGCCTCTCCCAGAATGTCATGCATTCGAAGGTCTTCGTGACTATACGGACCTAGAAAGACTGTCCTGGAGAATGCTGGCGGGAAGTCGGGATTACGGAATAGAGGCGTGAGTGGACTTAATGGTCGAGACAGAATTTTGTTCTGGGTGAGGGCCCTCCAGAATTTCAGTGTTGATGCCAAGAACAGTGTCTGGGGCTCTATATCTAGACGTTGGGAAGGTACCCACGGTATCACCTTGATGGGGATCGGGGAGCTATACTGTTCCAAACGGACCCATTGTTTAGTGGACAGGTGGTAGTGCCAATCCAGTAGATGAACTAGAACGGCAGCCCGGTGATAGAGCTTGAAGTCTAGTACCCCCCCTCCCCCAGCTGATTTTGGTCTAATCAGGAACCGCCATCCGATCCACGGGAGGGTTGAGCCCCATATGAATCGGAGGAGCGCTGACCGGATTGATTGGAAGAATGAGGAGGGGGGCATAATTGGGAATCAGTGAAAAATATAGAGAAAGCGGGTAGGATGTCCATTTTTATGACGTTGATTCGCCCAAACCAGGATAACTGTTTCCTATTGTATCCTTCCAAGTCTTTTAATGTACGCTCCAGCAATGGTAGGTAGTTGTATGTGTATAGCTTGGAGAGGTCCACTGGTACCTGAATCCCCAGATATTTAATGGACTGCGTCCGCCAGCAAAAGGGGTAGTGGTCCCTGACGGACTGTGGTTCAGTATGGGGTAGAGATATGTTGAGCATCTCTGACTTAGAGTAGTTAATCTTGAAATTGCTCAATTGGCCATATCTCTCGAGTTCCTTCAATAAAGAGGGGAGTGTAATCCTGGGTTGAGAAACATAGAGCAAGAGAGCGCCATTTATTTCTGATGGACGTAGCCAGATGTTCCATCACTATCACGTATGAAAGGGGTGAGAGGGGGCATCCTTGGCACGTTCCATTCCTAATGTGGATTGGTTTAGAGAAGAACCCATTAGCCCTGACTCTAGCAGTGGGCTGGTTGTATAAGGCCATGACCCTCCCCAAAAACTTCGGGCCCAGCCCCAGGTGTGTAAGGGCGGACAACATAAACCCCTAGTTTACCCTATCAAAGGCCTTTTCTGCATCAATCGTTAGAAGGCAGGAGGGGACAGACCTCTTCTGAGCGTGTTGCATGAGAGTAAACGTCTTGATCAAGTTATCCCTAGCCTCTCTTCCCCTCACAAAGCCCACCTGGTCCGAGTTGACTATTTTTGGGAGGAGAGGGGCCAGGCGGTCTGCCAGGACCTTAGAATATAATTTCAGGTCTACATTCCATAGTGATATCGGTCTGTAGCTCGCCGGTGCTAAGGGGTCCGTGTCCTGCTTCAACAGTACACTAATGTTAGCCTCCAAGGATTGGGGGTGAAAGGCCGAATGCTGGGATATGGCGTTGAACATAGGGCTTTTCCCTACCGGTGTGATTTTGATAGCATCGGTCACCTCTTCTTCACTGAAATCTTTTTCTAGCACCTCTATTTCCTCTGTTGCTAAGGAGGGCAGTACCGTCTCTTTTATGTATTCTTGTATTTTTGTGGTCATGGGTGACCGATTTAGGTCTGTAGACTGACCCTTGATATTATACAGTTGGGTGTAGTACGAGCCGAACTCTCAACTGATCTCGGCTGGGTTGTGTGTGACCTCACCCCTAACGGTCCTAATACGAGGTATATGTGTTGCTCCCGATCTAGGGTGTAGAAGTCTAGAGAGCTGGCGTCCACATTTATTTGCGTGTTCTTAAAGGCGGCCCTTAAATTGAAGACGTTGGGACAGCGTTTTACGGTCTAGTAGGGCCCTTATCTCATCTCTAATTATCATAAGCTTGGCGAGGTCTTCTGGGGACCGTTTTGCCTTGTGACGCTGCTCGATTGTGTGTAGTCGCTGTAGTAGGGAGGTGAGTTTAAATGCATTTTCTTTCTTTAATCTAACTCCATGCTCAGTAAATCGACTACGTAACTCACACTTGAGGGCTTCCCACTTCATTGGTAGATCCTCTGGGCGGTGGTCCTGCATACGGGAGTGACATTCTATAGTACTTTCGATTTCCTGTGCGCAAAGGGCGTCTTTGAGCAGGTAATCGTTAAGGCGGCATGACCATGGACGCTTGTCAACAGTCGGTATGGTTATTGTCGAGTATATTGGGGCATGGTCCGTCAGAACGATATTGCCTATAGTTGCTGTTGGTTCCCACATCAGGGCCCTGTGTTGGATAAAAAGCATGTCTATACGGCTGTATGAGTCATGAGCTGGGGAATAGTAGGTGAAATCTCTATCCTGTGGGTGTAAGATGCGCCAAACATCTACCAACTGTAGGCCATGTAGGTCTTTTTTGATCAAGCTCATCTGTCGTAGGGGAGTGTGGGTTTTTCCTGATGAAGTATCAAGATTAGTGTTGATTGGGAAATGAAAGTCCCCACCCAATATCAATAACCCCTCGGTGAATCCTGCTAGATCTTGGAGAATTCTCCTACAGGCTGGGATTGGGGAGCGATTGGGCAAGTACAGATTTGCCAAGGTAAAGATCTGGCCATAAATTTGTATTTTAATGAAAGCATATCTACCTGCCTCGTCTAGCAATTGGTCCAGAAGCACATGCGGGATGGAGCGGTGAACAGCAATGGAGACTCCCTTAGAGCGTGACTCTGGGTTAGTGCTGTGGAACCAGGTGTTAAAATATCAGTCTTTGACTTCTGGGAAGTGTCCGGTTTTGAAGTGGGTCTCCTGTAAATACAAGATTTTCACACCCTGTCTATACATTCCATATAATATCTGTGATCTTTTCTGAGGAGTGTTTAGGCATTCAAGGATCCAATCTTTAAAGTTGCCATGAGGCGACAACTACTCGACCGATAGCTGGAGGTAAAGGTTATCTAATATAAGGAACTGAAGCAAGGGATGGAGCCCTGGAGAGTAGCGCTTTGACTTTAGCCCTGGTGTAGGGACCCTTTGAGGTGTATGGGTCTTGGGTATGAGAGGGTAACAGGAAGGTGAGGGTTAGACGCAGACAGACACTCACACTCGCTAACAGGTAACCTGAATAAAAGATAAACAAACTATAAGAGGAAAAAAGGAAAAGAAAAAAAAGGATATACAGGTAAAAGGCTAAATCTATTCCAATAGTCCCTCTACAAAGGTAGGGATATGTAAACTGCTTGTGCAGACTAGCTGAACACGCTATCCTGGGTGGAGAGAAGCCTAACCTGTAAGCGAGCCCACGTCCAAGGCTCCCGTGCTTTGTGCTCCATAATTGATATTATCATCAACATGTGTAACCCAGCTAACTAACAAATGATGCATTATTAAGAATACTTTGCAAAAGAGAAACATATATAATATGAAGGACCAAGTATTAGCTTGCCACAGTCCCTATATATAAAAAGGATACTCTCGAGGAAGTATGTCGAATCTGAGGACGAGCAGGCTTTCAGTTCCAGTCCTATGGGTCATTTGGGCGCCTCCGTTGTCGATATGGGCCCCTAGGGCCATTTCCCGCCCCACATCTGGGTGCACGTTGAGGGAGCGGACGTGGCTCCTGTCCCATAGGGGTTGGGAGCGATGGCCAGTCCGGAAAGTCCATAGCCGGCAGGTTGAGGGTTTCTGCCAGTAATGGCACATCTCCTGGATGACGAATCCTGTGAGTGCGGCCACCATGGCGGATTTGGAGCCTAAATGGGAAGTCCCAGGTGTACGTTATGTTGCGCTGTCGCAGGATTTCCAACAAGGGCCTGAGGGCCTTTCTTTTAAGAAGTGTCAGCCTGGAGAGATCTGGTAGCAGCAGAACCGCAGTCCCTTGGTATGTGATTCGGTTTAAGGATCTTGCTTTATTCATTACGGCTTCCTTTATTTGGTACCTGTGCACCCTGCAGATTATGTCCCTGGGAGGATCACGTGAAGATGGACGGGCCTGCAACGCCCGGTGGGCCCTATCCAGTTCCAAGGGGGTGTCCTCTGGTACCTCTAGCACTGTGTTAAAGATAATGCGGAGAGCTTCATGTAGATTTGCTGATTCTACTGTTTCTGTTGTTCCTCCTCCCTCTGTTTTCGGAGTCATCAATCTGGTCTGAGAAATATTGCAGTTGGTAGGCGTGAGTCACTACAGCTGCAAGTATGTCAGGTTTTGTATGGTTGCCTGTGCCTCCTCGTTCACCGTCACTCTGGCCTGGAGCTGATGAACTTCCTCTCTGAGAGTGGCTACTTCAGAGCCGTATGATTGTTCAAGGCGGGACACATAGCACTCCATATCTTCCTTCGTGGGTATTGCCTTCAGATGGCATTTGTAGTTCCGCCAGACCTTCTAGAACTTGTGCTAGTATCGTAGCTTGCTATGTATCATATGATGGAGACATGAAAGCTGGTGAGCTCGATGATGACCCCATAGGGCTGGAGATATACAGATGAGGGGTAGCTATAGGATCCGGTGACTGCGTTGCCACGAATGGGGATATCGTTACCGCGGTTTAAAACACTAACTAAAATAAGCTCCGGCACCAGCTCACCCTGAGCTGGTGCCCGGTATTGCTATCGGAAACCTGCCACTACAAGTGGTAGGTTTCCTTTAAGAGCAAACCTATGGGCTCTATCTTGTACGTAACTCGGGGACTGCCAGTATTACTATTTTTAAAACTACTATTGAAAACTGTCTTAGTAAATGATAACACATGATTTTTCTAATATATTCTGTCAGGTTATCAAAGTAACGTTAAAAGTTATTTTACCTTTCGTTCCTTTTCCACCAGATGACGATAGATCCCAGTAGCAGTAGTTTGAAGGAGATAAGGCTGCATCCAATCACAACCAACATCAAAGGGATTTCTTTTTCAGTTTGTGATCTTTTAAATAATAAAACACATATGATTAAACCAACTTTATGTAATATTATAGAAATATTAAACACTCTAAAAATACAGCAAGCCATCTTACCCAGAAATGATGTGCTGTGCATTATCAAGTTCTGAAATGTTTACATTCATTTGATCTTCAAGAATTTGTACTCGAATCCTTTGCAGAGTATTAACATCACCAAATTTCACTGTCCTGCATTGGTAAACACCGGCATCAGATTTTTGTAGGTTTGTGATATTGATTGTAAGAATGCCTTTATGGTAGTTGTCGGAGATATCAATGCTCATGTTTGTTCTTTTGAAGTTCGACCAATAGGGATGAACACTAACAAGAAGCTGACAAAATCCAACATCATCTTCTTTACACCACACCTTCTTCTTCCACCGATCTGTCTGTTTCTGATATGGACAAATTATATTAAGCGTTTCACCTGGTTGTCCAGAATACACAGTAATGTCCTTTGCCAGACACATGCCTGATATACCTGATAAAAGATGGAAACTCTCAATCAAGCCTCTTGGAAATTGCCAAAATACCATTATTTTGGAAAAAAAGGTCCAGAACATTAATTTAACCTGTACCTGTACATACAATATGTCATAATATTGAATGGACTTGAGATAATGATCTCATTAACTGATGATTTTTTTCTTTTATACAAAGAATAATAATTAAGTATTAACAATAAAAGCTCTCAAAACAGATGGCAGCATGTTATAGACTTCCGATCTGATACTGATGGCTAATCTTGCAGATCGGTCATCATCAGTAACACTGTATAAACAATGTATATCACTAACTTTAGTATCTGATAATAGGATTCCTACTGATTAATCTACAACCAAAAACATTTTACAAACAATTATTCAAATTAAAAGTAAAATTATTAATCTACTGTTATTTAAAGGTAAATTCTTACCTAGTAAAACTGCAGTAAGGATTTGCAAGACGTATCTGTCCATTCCAGCAACAAGCAGAGAGACAAATCCAGAAGATCCTCTTTTCTTTAAAGCTTTAGACAAGGACTATTCATGCAGGCTTTGTACTGATTGTTGTGCAATGAAGGTATTTTTTGCTGAATACTTATATGCTAAAACCATGTGGTATGATAAAGCATTATTCCAATGTGCGACAAGAACATGTGGCAATTTCCTGACTTCTATTTTCAGGAAATTTACTGAGGCAAATTCAATAATACTGGAGTTTTAGTCCTAAAATCCCCCCCCAACCCCTCAGCGGCTGTCCAGCACTCATATCTGCTATTAGTAAACAGGTCACACCTGTTTACACCAGTTCTGATGTGGCAGAGATTTTGGCTCTAGTACTATAGTAAATCATGCCCTTGTCTGAACACCGACCATTGGGTCCGATCATCTCTATCCCCAATCTAACTCTCCCTTAAAATAATAGCACTTTTTGGTGTTTGAGTGGACGGCCACAGCTTTATTAAACATTTCTTACTTGAAAACATAGCGTGTCAGCCAATATCAGTATTTTTAACCTGGTATACCCCATACACTGGTTAGCAATAGGCATGTGCAACTATTTTAGGTGTATTACCATTTGAAACAAATTTATGAATCATAGGTGGGAGTGGCTGGAAGAGGATGTGAGCGAGAGAATCTGTGCACAAGTTCTGTCCAGACTGCAGCATGTCATAGCGATATGCTAACCCAGTGATTTTCAACCTGTGTGCCGCGGCACACTAGTGGCTCTTAATTAGTAAAGGGAGGCAGCTAGGGGCTCTTAATTAGTAAAGGGAGGCCGCTAGGGTCTTTCAATTAGTAAAGGGAGGCCGCTAGGGTCTTTTAATTAGTAAAGGGAGGCCCTTTAGAGTCTTTTAATTAGTAAAGGGAGGCCGCTAGGGGCTCTTAATTAGTAAAGGGAGGCCGCTAGAGGTTTTTATTAGTAAAGGGAGGCCGCTAGGGGTTTTTATTAGTAAAGGGAGGCCTTTTATGACTGTTTTAGTGTCATTTTGTGCTATTTTGGCTGGTGGTGTGCCCCAGGATTTTCTAAGTATAAAAAGTGTGCCGCGGCTCAAAAAAGGTTGAAAATCACTGTGCTAACCTACAGTAGCTGAAGGCTTGTTCTCGAGGTGACTTTGGCCGGGAGACCTCCTGTGTGCCTTCCCAACTAAAAAAAGACTTGGAAAGCCAGATCAGAAAGTTGTAGGAAAGACATGATACAGACCTGCAGGAGATGAGTGGCTTTATGCACTATTCAGTCTCAGTTCGATAAACAGTCGCGTGTCCAGGCTAATTTAACTACTCAGACTCAAACACACATGGACATTATCAGAGAGAATATTTTCCATCTTGATAACCTCAAAAATCCAGGTCATCAAAATAATATAAGAATTTGTGTGCTCTCAGAAACTATCCATCATGACTGTCTCATGGAAGTAGTTTTCTATTATAGAACGTTAACAATATGCTGGTTGTACTTCGATGAACTGACCATATCTTCGCAGCCTTTGACCGACCGGAATTTTTCCAAGCCTGAGCTTCTATTTTTCTTTGCAGCGATAGGGAATTACATTATTTCATTTTATTCATTTATTCTCTCTCACTTATTGTGTACCCCTTTTGTCATTTCTCACACCCATCACCCCATCACCACATCACCACACATGTATTTACACTCCCACATATCTACTTTGATTCCTAATTTTCATTTTTTATTTTTATTTTTAATTTTTTCCACCTTTACAATCTGCAACTCATTTTGCAGTGATTTTCATGTTATATTTTTTGATTTCCCTTATTATTTTTCAACACCATCCTGTTTCGCCACCACCTGACTTACGTCCATTTACGTCCTTTTGGCATTCTTTTTGCCCACTTACACTCTCATTCTGCATCACATGTCCAGCCTCACCCACACTTTTATTAACAACAGGCCTTAATTGTCCCTTCATCACTATTGTTGCCTGGCTCTCACTGCAGACACCTTTCATTCCCATCACCTATTCATTGTATTTCAGCTGTTTGCCATTACTCCCTTAATGCTGCCCCATGTCAAGATGGCATTCCGCCATGCCTTTTAATGTTTTTTACTGTACCTCCCTATGCTGCCCCATTCCAAAGTGGCGTCTGGACATGTTGGTAGAGTGTGCGCATGCGCGCTGGCCACTGTGCATGTGCGTGTTCAGGGGCTGGCCATTGCATTGTCCGGATCACATGGTTGCTCCGGATGATGCTCTCGTCCCGCCCTCTGCCCGCGCGCCCGCACAAGCCGCTGATCATCCTCTTGTCCATGAGATGCAGGTGTGTATTCTTTCATCCATTGGTCAGCTCATAGCTTATAATCCTCCACCACTTGCTTTAGCACCACCCCTTGACAAAGTCCTCTCCGGAGGAAACACGTGTCGGGGAGGTGCTGGGCAGCGTCTCACCCCCTGTGCCTTACTACAACCTGCTATTAGGTATACTCTGTCACTTTACTCTGTACGTGCATTGTGTGTGTTTAACTTATTGATATATTTACTTAACAATGTTTGCCTCACTATGTATTGCACCTCTTGGCTATGCACTATGCACTTTATAAATGTTGTCTACTATATAGCCTCATATATGTACTTGCTGCCCGGCACCTACATGTTTAATGCCCAGCAACCACCTATTTTGCTTACATGTTCTATTTTTATGTGCTCAATAAATTTTGACTTTTTAGCATCATATGCTCTTTTTTCCTCTTTTTAGTAGTGCTTGGCTCTTCCAAGCCAGGAGATAAAAGATATGGGATTTAGGGATAGGGAGATAAGGAATTATACATACATATATTTGTCAGCAGGCCATGTTTGTAGAGTTGGGGTAATTCTAGAAATTCAATATGGAAAAAATATTATTACTGAACTAGGTCCATTGTATATTTTGCATATGTTTCTAAAATTAATATATGGAGAGAAGGTAAACTGATCCTGGATCCGAACCACACTTAGTTTGGGGGTCAAACTACACTCACTGGCCACTTTATTAGGTACACCTGTCCAACTGCTCGTTAACACTTAATTTCTAATCAGCCAATCACATGGCGGCAACTCAGTGCATTTAGGCATGTAGACATGGTCAAGACAATCTCCTGCAGTTCAAACCGAGCATCAGTATGGGGAAGAAAGGTGATTTGAGTGCCTTTGAACGTGGCATGGTTGTTGGTGCCAGAAGGGCTGGTCTGAGTATTTCAGAAACTGCTGATCTACTGGGATTTTCACGCACAACCATCTCTAGGGTTTACAGAGAATGGTCCGAAAAAGAAAAAACATCCAGTGAGCGGCAGTTCTGTAGGCGGAAATGCCTTGTTGATGCCCGAGGTCAGAGGAGAATGGACAGACTGGTTCGAGCTGATAGAAAGGCAACAGTGACTCAAATTGCCACCCGTTACAACCAAGGTAGGCAGGAGAGCATCTCTGAACGCACAGTACGTCAAACTTTGAGGCAGATGGGCTACAGCAGCAGAAGAACACACCGGGTGCCACTCCTTTCAGCTAAGAACAGGAAACTGAGGCTACAATTTGCACAAGCTCATCAAAATTGGGACAGTAGAAGATTACACATGTATAAATGTAGAATTTAGAGAAGTTTTAAATTTTTCCATAAATAAATACAAAACAAATCACCAAAATGTTAAAATTAATGTACAGTGTGTCAATAAAAAATGTATCAAAATCACCTGGATATGTTAAAGCATTCCAAATTTATCTAATGCCACTTTCCAAAATGACGTAAAGATATCTCAAAACAACAAAGCACCAAAGGATTAGTGATGAACAGATCAATCAAAATTTGGATTCCTTGAGCTTCCAAACTGTCCTTGATGAGAGGTGTTTCCTCTGCATCCAAGCCACGCTTCAGTGATGACCTTGAGCTGCTCTGGGTGTTACCTTGCTGTGAGGAAAACTCTCCACCTCTTCCTCATCTTCCTCCTCCTCCAAAACAGTTCACCAGCGGCACAGTGAAGACCAGTGCTGACCAGCACTCCAGCAACCCACCCTGCAATCCATGTGTGGACTGACCTTACACATGTTCCTCCTCATCCTCCTGTGCCACCTTTACATCCTTTGTCATGGCCCGAAGAGCTTTTTCAAGAATGCAAAAGACAGAGGTGGCAGCCCTGACCATATTGGTGGCATGTTAAAAGCAAAGCAGCACACCACAAATATCCTTATGTTGGTCAAGTGCTGTTGGTCTCTACTTCGACTCACCTGGGCATTCTGGATCTGTATTTCAAGAAGATGCAAACAATGTTCTAAGTACAGTCCAAACTCCTGAAAGACTGTTTTGCACAGAAGGGATACCCTCAAAACTT
The DNA here is from genome assembly GCA_019512145.1 of Engystomops pustulosus. Taxonomy (NCBI): domain Eukaryota; kingdom Metazoa; phylum Chordata; class Amphibia; order Anura; family Leptodactylidae; genus Engystomops; species Engystomops pustulosus. The sequence goes on along the minus strand of CM033642.1, from coordinate 181,181,528 downwards.
TAAAGATGCCTACAAAAGATCAAGTAGCCTGTCACAAAATGATTGTCTGCTCCCTACCGGTATTAACGAATCAAAACAAACAGTGAGGTCCACAAGTTTTATTACCATCTATACAACTGATCATCAAATTGTAAGAAACATTCCTACCAAACATTGGAATATTTTGCAAAAAGACCCATATATTGCAAAAAAGCACAATTAGCTGTTAAAAGGGCTCCAACTTTAAGAAAACTTCTTGCCCCTTCGAAACTTTACCAAACAATTTTTGTTCGGGCTAGACACACCCACCCCTCTTCACCCTAAACACCTACTAAATTTGTACAAGAAATTATAATACAGATGTAAATTTCAAATAGATAATCTTTATTATTTACATAAAATTCCCCTTAGGGACAAAAATGACAAACCAGACAACATAGGAGCAATTGACAGACTAACATACAGTGCATAATGCCCGCATGTAAACAGTCATCATTTCTAGTGTAATCCCTGATAAACTGTATATTAAATCCAGGGAATGAGCAAAAACTACAGCAAAATATATCTACATAGAGTATAGCAGCACATAGTCCTGAATCACTCTGTTATTCAAGGGAAACAGGAATTTGGTAAAGGTGCTTGTAAACCAGGGGAAAAAAACACAGGTTACAGATATAGACACCTGTTTCGCCACAAAGGCTTCTTCTGGGGGCGTTCGAAACTTTGCAAAAAAGTCCCCACAAAACCAGTCTGGGCGGGTATAAATGCAGTGTAGATAAATGTAAGACAAGTGACATCCTAATGAGAGATGAGCGAACACACTCGTCCGAGCTTGATGCTCGTTCGAGCATTAGCGTACTCGTAACTTATCGTTGCTCGGACGAGTATTTCGCCAGCTCGAGAAAATGGCATCTCCCGCCATTGTGATTTTTGGCGGCCAGAAACAGAGCCAATCACAAGCCAGGAGACTCTGCACTCCACCCAGCATGACGTGGTACCCTTACACGTCGATAGCAGTGGTTGGCTGGCCGAGAATGGTCCGAAAAAGAAAAAACATCCAGTGAGCGGCAGTTCTGTGGGCGGAAATGCCTTGTTGATGCCAGAGGTCAGAGGAGAATGGGCAGACTGGTTCGAGCTGATAGAAAGGCAACAGTGACTCAAATCGCCACCCGTTACAACCAAGGTAGGCAGAAGAGCATCTCTGAATGCACAGTACGTCGAACTTTGAGGCAGATGGGCTACAGCAGCAGAAGACCACACCGGGTGCCACTCCTTTCAGCTAAGAACAGGAAACTGAGGCTACAATTTGCAGAAGCTCATCGAAATTGGACAGTAGAAGATTGGAAAAACGTTGCCTGGTCTGATGAGTCTCGATTTCTGCTGCGAGATTTGGCTGGTAGGGTCAGAATTTGGCGTCAACAACATGAAAGCATGGATCCATCCTGCCTTGTATCAACGGTTCAGGCTGGTGGTGGTGGTGTCATGGTGTGGGGAATATTTTCTTGGCACTCTTTGGGCCCCTTGGTACCAATTGAGCATCGTTGCAACGCCACAGCCTACCTGATTATTGTTGCTGACCATGTCCATCCCTTTATGACCACAATGTACCCATTGTGTTGCATAAACTATGCAACAATAATAAATATATAGATAGATTGTCCAAATTGGACCTCTAATAATATGGTTGCAAAACTTTCTAAATAAGGTGCCACAAGGAGACCATGCAATAGGTATTGTAGCATGGTATGTGTTACCCAATGCCGTCCAGAGAACGAGTTGAAGTCCAACACGTATCGCCTACCACGTAGGCTTCATCAGGGGTAATAGTATGGCAGGCGATCGTACCTTAAGACATGTGGCGGCCTCGGGACATTATGACATGCTACTGGCAACGTGCATTCCTTTGTGGAAATGCTGGAAGTGCCGGGGCGGGTCAAAGTCCAGGATTACTTCCGTGCGTGTCACAGGAACAGGACTGGGTGGAGTATGCATTCCACCATATCAAACACATGAGTGATCTGAAGAAATATCCTTTGCAGGCAACAGGTAATAAAAGAAAGTGTATACAGTATATTATTTGACAAATAAATAAATAAATAAATATAAAAGATTATAGCAGCTCCCATAAAAAATGCATATGTTATTGTGTTGTACCAAAGTTCATCACGCGAAAAATTTATTTTTGTGTTTGTTTACTATATGAATGTACATATTACATACACTTAGGCTGACTTTCTAATCAGACAAGTCAACAAGATTAGTTGTGCAAAGAAGCATAAAAAAGACAAAGACAATGGTATAAAGGTCTGCCGTGTATGCGGATACCAAAAAGTGTATAAATCATGTGAACTTGATTGATTGTGCAGAGAAGCAAAAACCAGAAACAATAATACAAAGGTCCGCCTTATAACCGGATATAAAGAAGTGTATCGATAATGAATGCAATGCCACTGATAGCCACAAAGAAATAAAGCGAACAAATCAGTGGACTTTAAAAGACTCGAAATCGGCGAACACACACAGATCCAACCAAAAGTCACGTAGATAATAATCAACAGTAAGTCATTTGCATGAGGGTGAATGAAGCGACCAAAGATATGCATTTTTATGGCGAAAGCACCAAGAGTCGGCAAAGCACATATAGAGCTATCCAAAATATAGTGACAAAAATTATGCAGCAAAGTCATTAAAATAATAATGAATAGTATTAAATTTTACAGCGGTAACACCAATAAAATAAAAAATACAAAATACATGTATAAGAAGCCCTTTCGTAAAAGTAGACTGTATACTACAAAAGATTATATAATACTAGTGATTAATGTGATGTATATTTGAGATGTCAAAACTACAGTAAATGACTGAGAGCAAAACCAAAAATATCCCTTAAAGAGAAAAATGACCGTGCTGATTCCATAAGATTCATCACTTCACAGACATTGGTATAGCAAAGAAACATATACATATTTTTCAGGCTATAAGGTGCACCGGATTATAAGGCGCACCATCAATAAATGTCTGCTAAACTGTCTAGGTTCAGATATAAGGCGCACCGGATTATAAGGCGCACCTGATTATAAGGATGAATGACCAGCAGGTAAGAGACCTGTGCACTGTTCAAGGCAGCTTTTGTTTGTAAGTACTATTCATATATAAGGCGCACTGGACTATAAGGCGCACCTTTGATTTTTGAGAAAATCTAAGGATTTTTTGTGTGCCTTATAGTCTGAAAAATACTGTAATCAAAACACATACTGTTCCTAATGTCACTGTTATAGAATGTGCTGAGGTAATGCCACATGTATCGGAAGGGCACAGCTTCACCTGCCTACTGGAGAGTAAATTTTGATACAGAATTGCACAATATAAAAAACAAAGCAAGAAAAATAATGTATAGTATATTATCAATAGAGATCAATACTTTAAAACTGAGCAATTAGTCAGCAGGAGTAACAGGAATGGGAGGCTTCATTGTGGTCTTAGATATGTCTGATAAGGTGCAGTAGGAGTGCGGTAAGGGACTAATTGTGTGTTCCATAACAATTATAGATAATCCAACAAGGTAGAAGAAATGATGAGTCTTGAGGCTTACGGAGTGAGTCATCATATTCCAAGATACATAATATAGGAGTACTCGTCCAAGTATCTAAGAGAGGAAGATGAGCCACACACTTGGGCAAAGGCTGACTGTAAGAAAAAAACATGGTTATCAGTAAAATAATAGGGACTATCAAAAAGACAACTAAGAAACAAAAAAAAAAATGATTTGCAAATTATCAAATTATCTTCTGTCTTTTTATCTGATCTTGAGATTAATGTTCTAAGGAAGGGTTTATCTTTTTCTCCAATGAACAGGCTCAATAACTTTGAGCTAACCTAAGATTTTTACCTCTTTTGCAGGCAATTAGCATTCAAACTGCTCTACCAGCAAAATTGATGGATCCATTGCCCGAGGAGGATAGACAAACGTTCATGGATTTGATAGAACTTTTGGAAGTAAATAATGAAACAGCAGGTAAGAAAATATTTCCCTACACCTTCTCAGAGCATGCCCAATTTCAGAATGTAAATATCCTTATTTACATTTTGTATAATTTGTGAAAAGTTATTTATCATAGGGGAGAAATAAAAATAAAGATAGTTCATAATTATGAGTAGGTTCCTAAGACATTAAGATTAGTTTTAGTGGTGCCAGAAGCTCATAACATAGCCATGCCTGCTTACTCCTGTTGGAAAGCCATGCTGCCCTAAGGGAAAAGAAAACCCAGGCCCAGATTATAGGGGATACAAAAACATGAATGGGTGATTCAGGTGGCCTTGTGTCCGCCCAAATCACCCATTATGTGCTTTTGACGCAACCGCGTGCCCGCTCAATTCGGCAGTTGCCGGTATACTTTTATATATTGCAGAGCTAGGGATACATTCCTACACTGCTCTGCCATAGAGTGCACAGGACATCGGTGTGACATGGTGCTGGCGGCGCTGTAACATTACACCCTGTCCCGCTGGCGCTAGGCCACTGACATCGCAAGGGAAGATAATGTTAGGCACCAAAGTTGTGGCCATCATTGACTCGGTCCAACTACTCAAAAATATATTTACAAAAAAGGTCAATTAGACCTCACTGAGACCCATTGGTCAACATATTACTAAAACATAACTTTTATTATTTGTATTTAAAAAACTTACAAGAATTCTTATTGTATAGCTCAGGAAGAAGAGTTTTCACAACACACTATTATTATGTAGTCAGTAGTGGGTTTGTATTTATTCTGTGTCATATATGGCAAGCAGCCTTTTAGCCGTGTAATGATTGGTACTATGAGTTTGTAACAAGATCGATGTTTGACAATAACCACTTTCAACCAGTAGGTGTCGCTGTTGCTTAATTGTGTTGGATTATGTTCGATACATTTTTGCAACATTGTGTGATTCAATCATACTTCTGATACAAGCAGGTTCTGTCTTTGTTTGCTGTTATATATTGCAGTCTTAGCAGTTAATCCTCACTGCCCAGCTTGCTATTATAGTTCTCCTACAGCGCCGCTATGAGCACACAACACATACACACCTACGTCGGCTGAGATTTCTATAGATAACTCACTAGAGCTTAATACTCAATCTTCTTCTTCAATAACTCATTATTCCCCTTATTCAGCACATGCCTAATTATCTATTTTCCCACTAAGGCTGACTACTAGCTAAAATCGTCGTTCACACAAGCGCCCCTGACATGTTTCGCCACTATCGTGGCGTCCTCAGAGGTGGCGGGGCTAGTGTCCTCATATTCACTCATCTCATCATAATATAACCTTCGTTTGTAGCGTCATCGCTGACGCTGCACTGATTTTAGCCAATGGGCAAACCATATAATGGTCACCCAATCGGATTCTGTGTCGTATATGGCTTGTATTGGTAAATCAAGCCAATGGATCCCTTACCCTCGTGCATGCAGAAATACTTAGAAGAGTACAGACGGCGCAGGTCATCAGAGCGCCTGTGTTGACTGATTACAACGGACTCTATCTTGAATATGAAATGCGCCTGTGCAATGCGCAAGCGCCCGTACTTCTATTCTCAGTATGTCTTTTTTTACATTGCGTCTGCGCGGACAATTGAATCTGTGACCAGATACATTTCTTCAAGAAGTATCGTACACGTTTCCTTAAACTTATATCCTCCGTCGATTTACTCTTACCCAATGACTCCATACAGGTAAGTATCTTTTTGCATAGTAAAGCACTTACTAGTGCTTAATTCGTATGGAGGAAGGACTTAGGTAAATATTAGCCAATGACCCATCTTGCCATTGAAGAATTAGCAATATATTCATCTGTATTTTCTTATCAGAGCCTTTATAATTTTTCATCCTATTGTGATTTATGAGAGCAGTAACTCAAATAGAAGATAAACTCTCAACTTCTTCCATATTACAGTCATGGCCAAAAGTTTTGAGAATGACACAAATATTATAAGTTCACATGATCTATTGCCTTCTGGTTTTGTGTGTTTGTCAGATGTTTTTATTACATACAGAAATACATGTGCAATCATATTATGAGTAATAAAATCTTTTATTGACAGAATGAGTTAATGCAGCAAGTCAATATTTGCAGTGTTGACCTTTCTTCTTCAGGACCTCTGCAATTTTCCCTGGCATGCTCTCAATCAACTTCTGGACCAAATCCTGACTGATAGCAGTCCATTCTTGCACAATCAATGCTAGCATTTTGTTGTTTTTTGTTTGTCCACCTGTCTCTTGATGATTGACCCCTGAGCCATTTAGTTATCACCTTTGATTTATGGCAATGTGCTCCATCATGCTGGAAAGGCATTGTTGATCACCAAACTGCTCTTGGACGGTTGAGAGACGTTGCTCTTTATTCATGGATATGCTTTTAGGCAAGATTGTGAGACAGCCGATTCCCTTGGCTGAGAAGCAACCCCACACATGAATGGTTGCAGGTGCTTACAATTGGCATGAGAACAAGATGGGTGGTATCGCTTACCTTGTCTTTCCGAACAAGCTGTTTTCCCGATGTTCCAAACAATCGGAGGGATTTCATCAGAGAAAATTACTTTACCCAGTCTCCAGTCCACCCCTGCCTTTTCAGAATATCTGTCTGTCCCTGAGTTTTTTTGGAGAGATGTGCTTCTTTGCTGCCTCCTTGACACCCAGGCCTTGCTCCAGAGTCTCCGCTCCTCACAGTGCATGCAGATGCACTGCACTCCAACCTGCCTGTTGCCATTCCTGAGCAAGCTCTGCCCGATCCCCGTAAGCTGAAACCTTTAGAGATTGGTCCTGGTGCTTGCTGTCCTTCTGGGCGCACCTGGAGCCTTTTTGGCAACAATTGGAAACCTCTCTCCTTGAATTCCTTATGATGTCATAGATTGTTGACTAAGGTGCATTTTTCGGCTGCAATACTCTTCCCTGTTAGGCCAGTTTTGTGCAGTGCAATGATGACTGCATGTGTTTCTTTAGAGATAACCATGGTTAACAGAAGAGAAACAATGATGCCAAGCACCAGCCTCCTTTTAAAGTGTCCAGTGGTGTGATTCTTACTTAAACATGACAGATTGATCTCTAGCCCTGTCCTCATCAACACCCACACCTGTATTAATGGAGCAATCACTGAAACAATGTTAACTGCTCCTTTTAAGGCAGACCTTCAATGAAGTTGAAATGTGTTTTGGGGAAAAAGTAAATTTTCTAGGCAAATATTGACTCAAGATTGTTGTAAAGGGTAAAGGTGGCCACAGTCCCAGAAGATCACAACATTTATTTTCCCCATGGAGTTATACAGTTAGCCAATTTGTTATTGGTACTACAGGAGGTTCAATGAATGCATCAGAGAAAAGCAGAATAGGTGAAACCTTCATTCAGTCCTATGCAGGAACTGAAGGCGGAAAAGGGCGAGCTAGAAGGCAAGCTGAGGGGGGAAGAGGAAGGGAGATGCAGGCAGGGAAATGGCAGAGAGGCCAGGGGGGACGCGACACAGGGCCATCTATTAACATTGAGTCTAAACCAGGGCATGCATAAGGATCGGATTTAGACTGCCCAATCTTTTACGGCCATTGCAAGAAAGGAGAGGAGAGGGGTGGGGACCCTGAGGTGTGCACCCAGCCAGTGCAAAGGGCACCGCGACCGAACCATTATCTCCCACCCTGGGGAACTATAGAACATTTTATCTCATGTAATAAATACTGGGATCATTCCTCAACATGTTTTCAGCTGGAACCTTAAGAGAAAACTGACCAGCCCGATTCCATAGATATTCTATCACTTCAACATACATGGTATACAAACAACCCATATACATTTCTTTCAGGCTATAAGGTGCACCGGATTAAAGCGCACCGACTTAATAATATGTCTGCTAATCCCTCTTAGGTTCAGATATAAGGCGCCGAGGATTATAAGGCCACTGGATTATAAGGATGAGTGACCAGCGGTAAGAACCTGTGCACTTTCAAGCAGCTTTTGTTTGTAAGTACTATTACATATATAGGCGCACTGGACTATAAGGCGACACCTTTGATTTCTGAGAAAATCTAAGGATTTTTGTGTGCCTTATAGTCTGAAAAATACGGTAATCACAACCATACTGTTCCTAATGTCACTGTTATAGAATGTGCTGAGTTAATGCCACATGTATCGGAAGGGCACAGATTCACCTGCCTACTGGAGAGTAATTATTTGATACAGAATTACCCATATAAAAACCAAAGCAAGAAAATAATGTTAGTATATTACCAATAGAGATCATACTTTTAAAACTGAGCAATTAGTCCAGTCAGGATCTACGGAATGGAAGCTTCATTGTGGTCTTGATTGTCTGATAAGGTGCACTAGGAGTGCGGTAAGGGAACTACTTTGTGTGTCCCATAACCATCTATACATATCCAACAAGTAGAGAAAGATGATTCTGAGGCTTACGAGTGAGTCCATTCATATTCCAAGATACATAATATAGGAGTACTCGTCAAATATCTAAGAGGGAAGATGAGCCACACACTTGCGGGCAAGGCTGACTGTAAGAAAAATCATGGTTATCATGAAATATAAGGCGCTATCAAAAAGACACTAAAGACACAAAAAAAAAATGATTTGCAATATCAAATTATCTTCTTCTTTATCTGTCTTGAGAATTAATGTCTAAGGAGGTTTTATCTTTTTCTCCAATGAACAGGCTCAATAACTTTGAGCTAACCTAAGATTTTTTACCTCTTTTGCAGGCAATATAGCATTCAAACTAGCTCTACCACAAACTTGAGGATCCAGTCCCAGGAGGATGACAACCGTTCATGATTTGCTAGAACTTTGGAGTAAATAATGAAACAGCTAAGTAGAAATATTTTCCTACAACTTCTCAGAGCATCTCCCAATCAAAAAGGAATATCCTTATTTACATTTGTTAATTTGTGAAAAGTTATTATCATAGGGGAGAAATAAAAAAAGATAGTTCATAATTACAGTAGGTTCCTAAGACATAAGATTAGTGTTAGTGGTGCCAGAAGCTCATAACATAGCCACTGCCTGCTTAATCCTGTTGGAAAGCATGCTGCCCTAAGGGAAAAGAAAACCCAGGCCAGATTATAGGGATACAAAACCATGAATGGGTGATTCGTGGCCTTGTGTCCGCCCAAATCACCATTATTGGCTTTTGACGCAACCGCGTGCCGCTCAATTGGCAGTTGCCGGTATAACTTTTATATATTCCAGAGCGAGGATACATTCCTACCCTGCTCTGCATAGAGTGCCCAGGACATCGGTGTGACATGGTGCTGGCGGCGCTGTACATTAACCATGTCCCGCTGGCGCTAGGCCACTGACATCGCAAGGGAAGATAATGTTAGGCCCCAAGTTTTGGCCATCATTGGACTCGTCCAACTACTCAAATATACTTTACAAAAGGTCCATTAGACCTCACTGAGACCATTGGTCACATTACTAAACGTCACTTTTATTATGGTATTTAAAAACTACAGAATTCTTTTGTTAGGCTCAGGAGAAGATTTCACAACACACTTTAAAAATTATGTAGTTATTAGTGGGTGGTATTTATTCTGTGTCATATATGGCAAGCAGCTTTAAGCCGTTGATGATTGGTACTATGAGTTGTACAAGATGATGTTTGCCAATAACCTTTTTTCAACCGTATGTTCGCTGTTGCTTAATTGTGTTGGATTATGTTCGATACATTTTTGCAACTTGTGTGATTCATATACCTTTCTGATACAGCAGGTTCTGTCTTGTTTGCTGTTATATATTGCAGTCTAGCAGTTAATCCTCACTGCCCAGCTGTGCTATTATGTTCTCCTACAGCCGTACTTGAGCACACAACACATACACACCTAGTCGGCTGAGATTTCTATAGATAACTCCTACAGCTTAATACTCATCTTCTCTTCAATAACTCATTATCCCCTATTCAGCACATGCCTAATCTTCTATTCCACTAAGCCTGCTACTAGCTAAAATCGTCCGTTCACCAACAAACCCCCTGGACCGTTATCGTCCATATCTGGCGTCCTCAGGTGACGGTGGCTAAGTGCCTCATATTCACTCATCTCATCATAATTAAACTTCGTTGTAGCGCCATCGCTGACGCTGCACTGATTTTAGCCATGGGCAAACCAATAATGGTCACCCATCGGATTCTGTCGTATATGGCTTTGTATTGGGTGTAATATCAAAGCCATGGATCTTGAATATGAAATGCGCCTTTGCAATGCGCAAGCGCCCGTACTTCTATTCTCAGTATTCTTTTTTACAGTGCGTCTGCGCTGGACATTGAATCTGTGACCAGATACATTTCTTCAAGAAATATCGTACACGTTTCCTTAAAACTTATATCCTCCGTCGATTTTCTCTTACCCATGACTCCATACAAGTTAAGTATCTTTTTGCATTAAAGCACTTACTCAGTGCTTATAATTCGTATGGAGGAAGGCCTTAGGTAAATATTAGCCAATGACCACTCTTGCCATTGAAGAATTGCAATATATCATCTGTTTTTCTTATCAGAGCCTTTATAATTTTTCTCCTATTTGTGATTTATGAGAGCGAGACTCAAATAGAAGATAACTACCTCAACTTCTTCCATATTTGAGTCAGGCCAAAGTTGTGAGAATGACCAAATATTATAATGCACATGACTATTGCCTTCTGGTTTTGGTGTTTGTCAGATGTTTTTATTACATACAGAACATACATTTCAAATATTTATGAGTTAAAAAGCTTTTATTGACATTTAGAATGAGTTATCAGCAATCAATATTGCATGTGTGACCTTTCTTCTTCTCAGGACCTCTGCAATTTTCCCTGGCATGCTCTCAATCAACTTTGGACCAAAACCTGCCTGAAACAGTCCTTCTTGCACAATCAATGCTAGCATTTTGTTGTTTTTTGTTTGTCCACGTTCTTGATGATTGACCCCGGACCTTTAGTTATCACATTTGTTTATGGCAATGTGCTCCAGCTGCTGGAAAGCATTGTTGATCACCAAACTGGCCTTGGACGTTTGAAGACTTTGCTCTTTATTCATGGATGTGCTTTTAGTCAAGACTGTGAGACAGCCATTCCTGGCTGAGAAACAACCCCACACATGAATGGTTTCAGGATGCTAACAATTGGCATGAGAACAGACTGTGTGGTATCGCTTACCTTGTCTTCTCCACAAGCTTTTTTCCAGATTTCCAAACAATCGAAAGGGATTCATCGAGAAAATTACTTTACCCCTGCCTCAGCAGTCCACTCCCTGTCCTTTGCAGAATATCTGTCTGCCTAGTTTTTTGGAGAAGTGCTTTTTGCTGCCCTCCTTGACACCCAGGCCTTGCTCCAAGAGTCTCCATCCGCCTCACAGTGCATGCAGATGCATGCACCCACACCTGCCTGTTGCCATTCCTTCTGAGCAAGCTCTGCCCGATCCCGAAGCTGCAGAACACTTTAGAGATGGTCCTGGTGCTTGCTGTCCTTCTTGGGCGCACCTGGAGCCTTTTTGGCAACAATGGTGAACCTCTCTCCTTGAATCCTTGATGATGTCATAGAGGTGACTAGGTTGCAATTTTTCTAGGCTGCAATACTCTCCCGTTAGGCCAGTTTTGTGCAGTGCAATGATGACTGCAGTGTGTTTCTTTAGAGATAACCAGGGTAACAGAAACAATGATGCCAAGCACCACCTCTTTAAAGTGTCCAGTGGTGTTATTCTTACTTAAACATGAAATTGATCTCTAGCCCTGTCCTCATCAGCACCCACACCGTTATATTGGGAAATCAACTGAAAGAAGTTAACTGCTTTCCTTCATTTTAGGCACACTTCAATGAAGTTGAACTGTGGTTTTGGGAAAACGTAATTTCTAGGCAAAATATTGACTCAAGAGTTGTTGTAAAGGGTAACGGTGGGCCTGAGTCCCAGAGATCACAACATTTATTTGTCCCCATGGAGTTATACAGTTAGCCAATTTGTTATTGGTACTACAGGAGGTTCAATGAATGCATCAGAGAAAAGCAGAATAGGTGAAACCTTCATTCAGTCCTATAGGGCTTAAACTTTCTAGACGTTCTATCCACCGAGCTTCTAACTGTAAAAGCAATTTATACATTCTCCTTACGAGGACCTGGTTTTATCTGATCAATTGCTCAAAATCTAAGGTGGTTCATATACCCACCATGTTTTATTTTTACATGCTTTGCCAGTGATGTTTCTTTGTCAGTTCTGACAGTGCTCAGGTGTGATGAAATTCTCTGAGTTCCTGAATGTTTTTCCCTACATACATTTTGGGACATGCACACTGTGCAATATAGATCACATAAGTACTTTTACAGTTGAAAAATCTCCGAATCATATAGGATTTGCCATTTGTTGTGAATTGCTTCACTTTTGGTATGTACATTCAAAAACTGCAATTTTCCACAGGGAAACAATCCCATTATTGGTGTTGTTAACCAGGATTGTTTTCTGGTATATTTTAGCTCGTAATGGCTGTGTACCAGTATATCCTTGATGTTTTTACCCCGACAGTATGTTATGCTCGGTTTTGTACTAATCATATTACTTATGTCATCATCCGATAATAGGATCAACCAATATTTGTTAAAAATGCTAAAATATCTTTCGTACAAAAGTCAAAGGTTCCGATACACGTACCCGTTTGGGCTCATCTCTTTTCCGAACAAAGAGTCCAGTGTAGTCAGAGGGTCTCTGTTTTCAGCTTTAGCTCTCCTATATGCTCGCTTCAAAGTTTTCGGTGGATAGCCTCTCTCCAGGAATCGATTGTATAGAAGTCTAGATTCTTCTTCAAAAGCCTCCTCTGAGGAGCAGTTCCGTTTTGCCCGCAGATATTGCCCAACTGGGATGCCCTTCTTAAGGGGTTTAGGGTGCAAACTCTCCCAGTTTAATAAGCTATTAGTAGATGTTGGTGTTCGATAGATTGCAGTCTTAAAGGAAACCTACCACTTGAAGTGGCAGGTTTAAGAGGGAACTACCGAGCACCAGCTCAGGGTGAGCTGGTGCCGGAGCTTATTTTTGTTAGTGTTTTAAACCGCTGTATTGCGGTTTAAAACACTTTTTAAACTTTATAGCCGGCGCTGGGAGGTACGCGCTCGGCGCTTACCATGCGCGCGGCTCTCCTTCACTTCGGTTTAAAACACTAACAAAAATAAGCTCCCACACAACGCCTGCCCCTCCACACAACGCCTGCCCCTCCACACAACATCTACTCCCCCACGCTATTACTATTCCTCCACAGAATGCCTACTCCTCCACGCTATGCCTGCTCCCCCACACAACGCCTGCTCCTCCACGCTTGCCTGCTCCTTCACGCTACTATTACTCCTCCACAGAACGCCTACTCCCCCACACAACGCCTGCTCCTCCACGCTATGCCTGCTCCTCCACGCACACAACGCCTGCTCCTCCATGCTACGCCTGCTCCTCCACGCTACGCCTGCTCCTCCATGCTACGCCTGCTCCTCCATGCTACGCCTTCTTTTCCACGCTATAACTACTCCTCCACAGAACACCTACTCCCCCACACAATGCCTACTCCTCGACGCTAGGCCTGCTCCACCACAGAATGCCTGCTCCTCCACGCTACGCCTGCTCCTCAATGCTACGCCTGCTCCTCCATGCTACGCCTGCTCCTCTACGCTACGCCAGCTGCCATGCCATGCAAGTAGTGCTTGCATCCGATATATCGGACGCTGAGCGTTATGTCACTGCGCTCAGAGTCCGATATATCGGATGCAGAGCGTGAAGGGGTTAATTTTTTTGTGTGTGTGAGTGTGGTTTTTACTTTATGTCCCCCATGAGGTCATAAAAGACCCCTGGGGACATTTTCACTTTTTCTATTACAAGTTTTCCCCTGTAACTGAAGCATCTATAAGAGCCTCAGTTACAGGGTAAATGCCCACCTGTCACTGGGGACAGGTGATCAGAGCTGTACTGGGTCTAATTAGACCCAGCAGCTTTGATTAACCCCTTTAGACCCGGCGGTCATTCAGCGCGATGCACGGAGGAGCAGAGAAGGGAGAAGCAGTAACGATTAGCGCGGGAGCAGCAGAAAGACGTCGCTGCAGACTCCGGACCTGCACCCGCTGACGTCTAAAGTCAGCGGGCGAGCAGACAGGAGTTAAGGAGAAGGGGGGCCCCATGCAGAAATCTGCTATGAGGTCCAGTCTCTCCTAGTTACGCCACTGTCATCAGCCAAACGTTCCTGACCATAAAATGGCTTTAATTTGACGGTCACGTGATCTCTATCTGTCCATGAATAGAGGTGAGCAGACTTGATTGTTCATGGACATATAACAATCACATAATCTGCTCTGATGTGACAAACATCCATCTGCAGCCATTTTTTGGTCAGGAATGTTTGGCTGTTGAGGAAAAAGAAAGTGGGTACAGGTGGTCCCCTACTTAAGAACACCCGACTTACAGACAACCCATAGTTACAGACAGACCCCTTTGACCTCTGGTGAAGCTTTCTGAATGCTTTACTATAGTCCCAGATTAGTCAGCTGTAAGGTGTCTGTAAAGAAGCTTTATTGATAATCCTTGGTCCCATTACAGCAAAAAATGTTTAAACTCCAATTGTCACTGGGGCCAAAATTTTGTCTGGATCTACAATTATAAAATATACAGTTTCGACTTACATACAAATTCAACTTAAGAACAAACCTCCGAACCCTATCTTGTACGTAAACCGGGGACTGCCTGTATCAATTTACATATAAATTTACAATAAAGCGACACAGAACTTTTAATAGATGTATATTGGTAAAGGACCTAATATCCTGCCCCCCACACTTACACACACATTACAAAAAACATGAAATAAAGTGACCAACCTGATTTCAGCCTGTAGCTTACCAAGGTAAGGAGGCACAGTTAGCACAAGGGAGTCAGAACCTGCACTTTGTTTCTTCACAGGGACAAAGTCCGGTTATTTTTTGAATGTGGAACATAGGTCATCATTTTTAATGTGGGCCATTATGAATTGAGGGGGATTATTATTATAATAATGGGCCAGATTGAAAGCTTTGTTACTGTAAGGGGTCACTTTAGGTAAGAATATTAATATTTTGCTGCACACTGGGTAGAATTATGGCTATATCATCTGATGCTAATAAAGGGCAACAATGTCAAAATTTACAGCAGCTGTCCTTGAAGTCAGAAAATGATCGTCAGGAAATGATAGATCATTATTTACAGAAATTTACATCATGTCTATGGGGAATAAAATTCAAGTTCACTGCTAGGTTTAAATTATTTGTTAAAAATGTATTTAACAGTTAACAAGAGCATTTTCTTATGTTTTCTCTTTTCAGTAAAAATTTATATTTGGGAGTACAAATATACTTTGGTATAGGTAGCAAAGGACCTACATACTGTAAACTTTTTCTTCTCTTAAAGGATGATCTTTGCCTCCAAAAGGACAAGATTGTTACAAGATCAGTTTACATAACTACTTCTCCAGATGAAAAAATAATTTAGTGGCATTAAGAGAGGAAAAACTTTCCCAGGAATGTCAGACAGGCCCCTTAGACACAGGTGGGTTCTTTCACTGGCAGGATGGAGAGAGAAAGAGAGAAGTAACATGACTCCAGGAGAAAGAAATGAGAGAGTGACAGCAGCAACAAACCAAAGGAAAATATGCATTGTGTAAACACTGCACAGAGACTGATCCCAATCTGATTCATTCTTAACCGTACATCTCAAAACAATGCCTGACTTTATAGGCTCAGACATTCAGTGGAGGATAGAGAGAAAAAAACAATGCAGAGCTGTGTCTGAGGGTAGCAAGTAACATAAGACATCTTATTATACTCTCAATTTATTACTGATGATATAAATGTGCAACACTAGGTACCTTAAATAAAATATTTGAGTTGAATACAGTTCCCATTATATCAACAAAATAAATTCTATAGATCAAATGTAAAGTGTAGAAATCCTTTCAAACTACACACTCCTCCAGTATACTTTAGTCCAAGGCCTAACACAACAAAGACATTGAAGTTTTCAGTTGCAGTTTTCTCCAATAATGGGGGGGATTTACCAATGTGTTCCAGGTTTCGTCAGTTTAGTGGAGGAAAACTCTAGTCATTTTCTGCGCCAGATTTATCACTGTGTTAATGAATCTGGTGCAGGATATGACTGTCGGTTTCCAGTTAAGAGCAACTTTAAAGTGGTCTAAACTCTGCGATCACAATTTGTGGCGCGGGGAACATCAAAATAGGCCTCGCCCCCTTTTAAACCAAAACACGCCCCTTTTCCAAAGGCCCCCTCAGTCGGACAAGTCGGAAAATGACTAAAAATAAGTCTCAAAAGCCTTGATACAGGTGGTGTAAGGCTTCTCAGACAGTTTTTTTGGCGCAAAACCCCTAGAATTGTGCGTTAATACATCCGCCCCAAAGTATTTCACTCAGGGAAGTTGCAGACTACAGTGAAAGTCTGCTCTTTGAACAAACAGAACACATCTGCACCAAATGCAATACCTTTTTAACGGGGTTTGCCCAGGAAAGAAAGTTATCACATTTTAATCCCCTAGTGATGTTTACCCAATAACATATCATTTTTAACCCCCTTACTATGCAATTTTATTCAGTTTATGGCTGTTTTGGTCCTATCATTCAGTGATGGTCAGTGTAAGATTCAGTGTTGGCGGTCACTAGCTGAGCAGAGGCTTCATGATTCCTCTGGGCTGAGATTCTGTGTGCTACGATTATCAGGGTACAGAGTTTAGCTACACTTTCATTTAACTTGTAATCATTCTACTAGTATCTGACAAATAGAAAAAAAAGATAACAAAGATTGTGATCGTGAGATGGAGTCCTGAGATGAATATAAGACACAATGAGGCACATTTACTAAGGCCCTTCTGTCCGACTGTGCACCATTGGATTTTGCATGTTCTTTCAGGTACAAACATCTTGCACAGGTATTTAAGTGCTTGCACCACAATTGTGTCACACGCAACCCTTTTGTGGCATAGCTGCACTAGCATCATGCAACACAAATTAGGGGTGTTACTATGCTGCTGTGTTGCTATGCCCCCTACCCTCAGATCCAGAGCTCAGCTTGTCTGAAGAGCTGCTGCTGTCTCCTCTGCACGTTGCTGTTGGAGAGGAAGAGCCTCTGTCTGTAGTCTGCTCTCCGCCTCCTGCACCTCCCCCTGCAGTATAAGAAAAGCTTTTCATGCCAGAGGAATCTGCCGAGTATAGTCAAGAGTTCATGGTCATATCTAGAGATGAGCAAGCACTAAAATGCACGGGTGCTCGTTATTCGAGACGAACTTTTCCCGATGCTCAAGTGCTCGTCTCAAATAACGAACGCCATTGAAGTCAATGGGAGACTCGAGCATTTTTCAAGGGGACCAAGGGTCTGCACAGGGAAGCTTGGCCAAACACCTTGAAACCTCAGAAAATGATGGAAACACCACGGAAATGGACAGGAAACAGCAGGGGCAGCATGCATGGATGCCTCTGAGGCTGCTTAATCGCACCATTATGCCAAAATTATGGGCAACAGCAGGTGACCAAAGGGGGAACCAGAAGTAAGAAAAAGGAATAGGGTTTTGGAAGGGACCAGAGGTCCCAAACTTCCCAGAGGGGAAAAAGAGAAGGCGGAAAAAACTTTTCCGAAAGGTGGCTGCTCGAAGCAGTCGACACCTGGGGAGTCCCTAGTGGGGAGTTTAGTAGGACAATACAGAGAGAGGAGACATCCATCCCGGATACTTCTGTAAGTATCACTGCACATCTTTTATATCCCCGACCTGAGTATGTTCAGGTCTCACATTTACAGAAGAAATGTATCAACAAGACACCTGTCCATGGGATATAGGCGAAATAGGCTAGATAGCATCTAAAACATCCAATAATTGACCCTGACACTATAGAAGACGGCATGCAGAGGCAGCGGCAGCAGCGACAGGCTAGAGAGTGGCATGGCGACATACCCCAAATGGACTAAGGCTTCAAACCAATTTGAAAAATTCCTTTTGGCGAGGATAACGTGTAGCACTGTATGTATCAGTATTTTGCCTGGTAATGGCGGCAGAGAGGAACCAAAGTAGGTGAGCAAGAAGTGCTAAAGGATTTCCTATGTGAACAAAAGGTTTACGGTATATTTAGTCGATAACACAGCATGGTCTTGGGTCCAGGAGAGTGAATACCCAGTAATCGGTGCTGGAATAAATAGTTTGAACACGAGGGTCACCCGATATGCAGCCTAGCATGAAATCTGCCATATGCGCCAGAGTACCAATGTGCAAGAATTCACTCCCCTCACTGGCCTGACTCTCCATTTCCTCCTCCTCCAACTCCTCCAACTCCTCTTCCTCTGCCCATACACGCTGAACAGTGAAGGACTGAACAATGGTCCCCTCTTCTGTCTCGCCAACATTCTCCTCCTCTTCCTCCTCATCCTCCTCCACCTCCTCCGATATGCGCTGAGAAACAGACCTGAGGGTGCTTTGGCTATCAACAAGGGAATCTTCTTCCCCCATCTCTTGTGACGAGCGCAAAGCTTCTGACTTCATGCTAACCAGAGAGTTTTTCAACAGGCCAAGCAGGTGGATGGTGAGGTTGATGATGGCGGCATCGCCACTGACCATCTGTTTCGACTCCTCAAAGTTACTCAGCACCTGACAGATATCAGAAATCCAAGTCCACTCCTCATTGTAGACTTGAGGAAGCTGACTGACCTGACTACCAGTTCTGGTGGAAGTTGACATCTGGCAGTCTAAAATCGCTCTGCGCTGCTGGTAAACTCTGGATAACATGGTTAATGTCGCACAACAGTCGGTGAGCTGGCAGTTGGAGGCGGCGCTGCGCTGCCCTGAGAGTGGCAGCATCTGTGCTGGACTTCCTGAAATGCGCACAGATGCGGCGCACCTTTGTGAGCAAATCAGACATATTGGGGTATGTCTTGAGGAACCGCTGAACTATGAGATTTAACACATGGGCCAGGCATGGCACATGTGTCAGACTGCCGAGTTGCAGAGCCGCCACCAGGTTACGGCCGTTGTCACACACAACCATGCCTGGCTTCAGGTTCAGCGGTGCCAGCCACAGATCAGTCTGCGCTGTGATGCCCTGTAAAAGCTCTTGGGTGGTGTGCCTTTTATCGCCTAGGCTCAGCAGTTTGAGCACCGCCTGCTGTCGCTTAGCGACGGCACTGCTGCTGTGCCTAGTGCTACCGACTGATGGCGCCATGCCCACAGATGGTAATTCAGAGGAGGAGGTGGAGGATGGGTGGGAGGAGGAGGAGGCATAGTAGGCCTGAGAGACCTGGACCGAGGTAGGCCCCGCAATCCTTGGCGTCGGCAGTATATGACCAGCCCCAGGGTCAGACTCGGTCCCAGCCTCCACCAAGTTAACCCACACATCGGGAAAAGTAGTGGCGGCTGGGGACCGAATACCGAGGGGCGGCGGCCGCCTTGAGGTTGCGAAAGGCCTCGGTCTCTACCAGCCTATAGCGCAGCATCTCCAGGCTAAGTAAAGCGTGCAGAGCACAATCCAGTGAGACCCAGCAGGTCCCCTTCATGATCCTAAGTCAGATCAGTCGCGAGCAACCAGGTATTGACACTCCCCTACATTTATTAGTAGTGTTTAATAAAACCAGTTTCTCATATATTAATTTTAAGAGTTAGCATGTTTGTCATAAGTAGAGATGGACATGGTGTATCCTGTTGTTTTTATTTTCATTATTTTAAAATTCTTGTACTGCATATCTCAGGGTGCTGGATATCACTAGAGAGGAGCGAGCACTAAAATGCTCGGGTACCGTTATTTGAGATTAACTTTTCCCGATGCTCAAGTGCCGGATTTCGTCTCGAATAAACGAGCCCATTGAAGTTAATAGGATACCGAGCATTTTTCAAGGGGACAAGGCATGAACAGGGAAGCTTGGACCAAACACCTGGGAACCTCAGAAAAGGAATGGACAGTAAAAAGCAGGGGAGCATGATGGATGCCTCTGAGGCTGTTAATCGTACCATTATGCCAAAATTATGGGCAAACGCATGGCCATGGCAGAGGGAACCGAATGAGGCTAGATAGCATCTCAAAACATACAATAAGTGACCCTGACCATAGGGGCTGCAGCAGAGCAACGGCAGCAGTGGCAGGCTGAGAGTGTCAGGTTGACATAACCTAAATGGACTGACCAAAGGAGGTGACGCAAGAAGCGGGCTGGAATGATTCCTATGTGAAAAAAAAGGTTGACGGTAGATTAGTCGATACCACAAGAAGGTGGGAAATAGTGACCAAGTTCCATAAGTATCTGGTGAAAACACCCGGGAAAAAATGAGCCTGACAAAGCTCGTTTGATAAGGGGGACGACATGTGGAGGCAGCCATGGAGGACGAACTTCCATGATTAAAGGGACAGTATGGGGCATTCATATTGCGGCTGCTATGATTGAAACTTCAGGTCTCCAGCATGGCGCGGCCAGATGGGCCGAGTTCACATTTGTATCTGGGAATACACCTTGAAAATTGTGCCTGACCAGATCGTTTGCTAAAGGGATGAGGTGCTGCATATCCTCTCTTTCTCAGCGTCGGGGGTATAGAGAGTTCAAAGTTGCGCATGGAGGACATTGGTGGAGGATGTGGAGGAGCGTGGAGGAAAATGGACAGGAAACAGCAGGGGCAGCATGCATGGATGCCTTGAGGCTGCCTAATTGGGATGGAGTGCAGTCCACTGGCCAGACGAGCTTTCGCTGTCCAAGCCCCGTCTCTCGGCTCCTCCCCACCCCAAAATGGGAATGCGGGGCCAGGAAGCGTTTACTTTGAAAAAATTATAATTTCAAAGCAGGCGGGGTCGTTTCAATATTCACCTAGGAATAATGGAATAGCATAGTGGTTCTATTTTTAATTGTTTTTTCGGAAATGGTTCAATGATGAAGAGAGACAGTAGGGGCATGCATATGCGCTGCTATTGATTGAACTTAGGTCTCCAGCATGCGGCGACAGATGGGCCGAGTTCAATATGTTATCTGGTGAAACCACCTGAAAAATTCTGAGACACAACTCGTTTGATAGGGGACGATGTATGTAGGCAGTGAGTCGTAGAGATTAAAGGTGCTGCAGTTAAAACTATGTTAGTTGGATCTTGGGATGGAGCTGGCGGTCCGCTGGCAGGCGAGCTTTCGCCTGTCCAAGCACATGTCTCTCGGCCCCTCCCCACCAAAATGGGCCTGGGAGCCCAGAAGCGTTACTTTGAAAAAATTATCATTTCAAAGCAGGCGGGGTCGTTTGAATATTTCACCTAGGATAATGGGAATAGCATATGGTTCTATTTTTAATTGTTTTTTGGGAATGGTTCCATGATTAAGAGTGACAGTTATGGGGCATCCATATTGCGCTGCTATGATTGCAACTCGGTCTCCAGCATGGCGGCGGACAGATGGGCGAGTTCCACTATGTATCTGGTGACCACCTGAAAATTGCCTGACACAGTTTGTTTGATAAGGGACGATGTATGGAGGCAGTGAAAAGTAGTAGATTAAAGGTGATGCAGTTAAAACATGTCGTTGGATCTGGGAAGGAGCTGGCACTTCGCTGGCCAAGCGAGCTTTCGCCTATCCAAGCCCTGTCTCTCGGCTATCCCCAAACAGCACGTTTACGAACCTTTGTATAAGATCAAGCGTAGTAGTGTTCTTATAAAATTGGGTTAAGGAGGGTGGGGAAGTAAACGATGCGCAAGAAGCGCTGAAATAATATCGGCTAAATGATAAAAGTTTGCCAGTATATTTTGTGGATAAACACAGCAGGTGGCGACAAAGCTTTCACAAATTTGCTGTGGAAGCCCTGAAACAACTCAAAATTCGTGCCTGACACAGCGCGTGTGATAAGGTGGACGAGTGTATGAGGAAGCATCTGGACAGGTGTGGAGGCAGCTAAAAAGACGTCGTGTGGAAGGCTGCGATGGAGACAATTTATTGGATAGTGCCTGTATGTGGCAGTACAAAAGTTTTCAAAGCAAGGAAGCAGGTAGGATGGTCCTCAGAAAAAATTAAATAGATTGAGTGCCTGTATGTGAAGTCTAAAAAGCGCACAGGGGTTAACCAAAACTCCCCACAAAAGCAGAGGAGCAGGGGAGGTGGCCTCCAGAAAAATAATAGATTGAGTGCATGTATGTGGCAGTCAAAAAAGTTTTCAAAGCAGAGGAGCAGGTAGGTGGTTCCTCAGAAAAATTACATGAGATGAGTGACCTGATGTGGCAGTCCAAAAAGTTTTCAAACCGAGGGACGGGTAGGCTGCCCTCCAAAAAATTAAATAATAGAGTAAATAAGCAGGCCAGTTGGGCCTAGAAAAAACTAGCCAGTTTCATCTGCCTTTAATGTGTTACCAAGAGGAGAGAAGGAGGAAAATGAGGAGGGAGGAATGCAGAAAATTGTTCAGGTTGAGCTTTCCCTCACCTGGGGGAGAATGGAAATCCGAGAATCCAGGATTTAATTCATCTTGATAAGCGTCAGCTTGTCAGCGGTCAGTCGACAGGCGTTGTACGCTTATTGGTGATGATGCCACCAGCTGCACTGAAAACCCGCTCGGACAACAAGCTAGCGGAGGGCAGGCAAGAACCTCAAGGCGTACAGGCCAGTTCAGGCCAACATGTCCAGCTTTGAAACCCAGTGTAGGAGTCTGTGTGATCATTTAGGACGATGTCGGTCAGCTATTGTACTCCTCACCACTTTCGAAAAGATCAGCCCTCTCTTGCCGAGCGGGGGACAGGGACAGTGTCGGCTGGGTGCTGGAAAAAGGCTTTGTAAGCGTACCCCTGACAGGTGCTGGACAAGCGCCGGCTCGCCACTCTCCTCGCTAATGTCCAGCAGAAAGTACGCACTCTGCCGCTAGCGCTGTCAGAAGGGAAATACGTTTGCGTGTGCACCAGGGCCTGCTGGTTTTCATGCATTCTCACACTCCTACCTCCCCGGGATGCGAGTGGAAAATTTTGCTTGTACCTTGGGTCCAGGAGAGTGATACCCAGTGAATCGGTGCTGGAATAAATTGTTGAAGGAGGGTCAGGGCTAGCACCTAGCATGAAATATGCCATATGCGCCAGAGTCAAATGCGCAGAATTCACTCCCCTCATGGCCTGACTCTCCATTTCCCCTCCCTCCAAACTCCTCCCAAACTCCTCTTCTTCTTCCCATAAACGCTGAACAGTGAAGGACTATGGAACAATGGTCCCCTCTTTGTCTCGCCAACTTCTCCTCTTTCCCCTATCCTCCTCAACCCCCTCAGTATGCGCTGAGAAAAACAGACCTGAGGGCTGGGCTATTAAAAACAAGGGAATCTTCTTCCTGCGTTCTTGTGACGAGCGCAAAGCTTCCGACTTCATGTGAAACAGAGAGGTTGTCAACAGGCCAAGCAGCGGGAGGGTGAGGCTGATGATGGCGGCATCGCCATTGGACCATCTGTGTGACTCCTCAAAGTTACTCAGCACCTGACGATATCAGACATCACGTCCAGTCCTCATTGTAGACTTGAGGAAGCTGACTGACTGACTACCAGTTCGGGAAGTTGCCATTGGAAGTCTACCAATCGCTGCGCTGTGGTAAACTCTGGATAACATTGGTTAAGGTTGAATTCCACCTCGTGGGCCGTCGACACAACAGTTGGTGAGCGGGCAGGTGGAGGCAGGGCGTTGCGTCCCTAAGAGTGGCCGCATCGTGCTGGACTTCCGGAAATACGCACAGTAGCGGCGCACCTTTGTGAGCACATCAGACAGATTGGGGTATGTCTGAGGAACTGCATGAACTATGAGATTTAACACATGGGCCAGGCATGGCACAGGTGTCAGTAGCCGAGTTGCAGTAGCCGCCACCGGTACGGATGTTGTCACACACAACCAGGCCTGGTCAGGGCAGCGGTTGTGCCAGCCAAAGATCAGTCTGCGCAGTGATGCCCTGTAAAGATCTTGGGCGGTGTGCCTTTTAGAGCCTAGGCCTCAGAAGTTTGAGACCGCCTGCTGTCGCTTAGCGACGGCACTGCTGCTGGCCTAGAGCAACGACTGATGGCGCCATGCCCACAGATGGTAATTCGGAGGAGGGGTGGGAGGAGGAGGGGGCCATAGAGGCCTGAGAGACCGGACCGAGGTAGGCCCGTCAATCCTCGGCGTCGCCAGTATATGGACCAGCCCCAGCGTCAGACTCGGTCCAGCCTCCACCAAGTTAAACCACATGTGCCGCCTAGCCGATATATAGTGGCCCCTTCTGTCCGAAACGGCGCTGGTCAGTGGCACAGATGATGTTGTCTGACACGTGCTTGTCAGGGCTGGGACGACACATCGGGCAAAGTGTGGCGGCTGGGGAACCGAATACTGAGATGGCGGGCCGCCGCCATGAGGTTTCGAAAGGCCTCGGTCTCTACCCAGCCTATAGGGCAGCATCTCAGGCTTAGCAGTTTGGATGTGGACGTTGAGGGCTTGGGCGTGTGGGTGGTTCACTATACTTTCTTTTGCCGCTTCAGACGTCTGGGGTGGAGAGCGAACGCTGGTGGATGCTTGGAGGACGTGGAGGTGAAAGGATGGGGTTTTCGCAAGGGAGGTGTTTGGGCCGGGGTCCTGGGCAGGGGGCTGACTAGCAGATGAACAGGGGGAGGAGCAGTGGTGTGCCCGGCCGGAGGTGAACGGGCTTGGTGCCAGAGTGGGGTGTTAGCATTCATATGCCTGTGCATACTGTGATAGTTAAGCTAGTTAGTGGTGGAACCCCTGATGAACCTGGTTGGCACAGGTGCACACCACAGTCCGTCGGGCATCCAGGGTTTCTTTAAAGAAACCCCAGATTCTGAAAATATAGCCCTCGCCACGGGAGCTTGACTACGTGAAACATTTGGCCGCTGATGCACCAGCCTCTGGCCCTGCCTCTCCCTCTGGCCCCACACGGCCTCTTCAAACCTGTTCTGGTATAGGACTCGCCTCCGTCTTCAGAAGCACGTGTTCACCGGCCTATCAAACCCAGCTGGGTCTGTCACCTCATCATCCTCGATCCCCTCAGTCTGCTCCCCACTGGACTTTACTGCACTGACAACAAACTTCACCCCTGTCTGAAAACGTGTCTCCTCATCGTGAACCTCTTTTCTACACACTTTTCCACTAAGTCAATAATGTCTCACACCCACAGACTGCGACCGATAGAAAACTGTGGCATCGGAAAATAGCTCAGCCGCAACACCCGGACAAGTGTTTGTGACTCTGGGTAGGGTCCAGAAAACAGTTCATCAGAGTATGCCAGTTCAAATGCCAAATTTTCCTTGGAATGGGGGAAGGACTGGGGGGGAAGGCAGTGCTGAGGTGGAGGAGATGGGGAGGAAGGCGAATTGCTGATTTCGGGACATGGTGGAATGTGTGTTGAGAGACTGGTTGGACAGAATGGCTAGAAGCATGTCCGCAATCAGACATCACCTGTTCGTCACTGTTTTGGCCTCAACAGATGCCTCTAGACGAGCTCCCACGTAACTTGAGGGACAGAACATAGGGAGTGTAGCTCTGCGGCGTTCCCCTGCTCACCTCATCTAG
Organism: Engystomops pustulosus; assembly: GCA_019512145.1. NCBI lineage: Eukaryota > Metazoa > Chordata > Amphibia > Anura > Leptodactylidae > Engystomops > Engystomops pustulosus. The sequence goes on along the minus strand of CM033642.1, from coordinate 181,156,024 downwards.
CCCCAGGTGGTGTCCACCCGCCCTAGACCACGTCCGTTGACCCCTGCAGAGTTGGATGCCCACGTCCATTGCCCTCTGTCCTCTTACTCCTTAGCCCTCGGGTTTACATTTTCAAAAGTAAAGTTAAACTGTAAATTTTTTTTGTGTGTTTTTTTTTTTTAAACAAAACGAGGCTATCCTATGCTATGACTAGTTTCTAACTGACACTGACAGCAAACAACCGGATTTTGTGCTGTGCTCTGATGACTTTGAGGTATAAAAAAAATAAACGTAAAAAAAAAATAATATCAGCAGACTGTGCCTAATTAAAATCAAACCCCTAATAATTTCCCCACTTCGGTGTTGAGGTGGAATGTGTGCTCACAAGAGCTTAAAACACAACGGTCGCAAGTCTCCCTGCAAATCCTCACAAATGGTACTAGCTGCACTACTAGTGCTAGCAATCCCAGCCACATCGCACATCATTCAACAAATAAACTAAAATATATAACATTTGTAGGCCAAAGAAGCCGTGGGGCTTCTCCTATGGCTATTTTAGATACAATGAAAGCACACTGCCTAGCACAGATGACTTTGGTATAAAAAAAAATAAAGTAAAAAAATAATCAGCAGCACCTGTGCATAATTCAAATCAAACCCTAATAAAGTGTCCAGTTAGGATGCTTTGGATGGATATTGTGTGTCACTAAGAGCTAAACACAACCCCGCGGATGTAAAGGAAGCCAGGAACACTACGAGAAAAAAACCAGAGTCCCTGACGGGTAAAGTATCTTGCAAAGACTAACTAAGGGACAGCAAAAGAACTATCCACGTCAAAATATTTCTCCGCAGCACAAAAAACAAAAAATAGTAAAATAAACACTATTTTTGTTAGGCCAAAGGTAAGCCTTTGGGTTTTCTCTAGGCTATTTTCTAGCCTAACACTGAAAGCACACTGATATGCCAGATGATTTGAGTTATAAAAAAAAATAAAGTAAAAAAAAAATAAATTCCAGCAGACTGGCCTATTTTCAAATTCAAACCCCTAATAAATTTTTTGTCCCCATAGGTGTTGATGGATATGTGTGGCCTAAGAGCTAAACACAACGGTCGCATAGTCCCCCTGCAATATGGAGTATACTAGATGCAATAATAGTGCCAGCAAGCCCAGCCACAAGGCAAACAAAAAAAGTAAAAATAACGCTATTGTAGGCCCTAACAAGGGCTGTTGTTGGTTCTGTAGAATCACTCCTGCCTAACAGTAAGGTAACATAACACCCAACGCTTTATCCCTGAAGCAGCAGCAACTCTATCCCTAACGCCATCCAGACAGAGAATGAGTCCGAGCAGCTGCGGGCAGGGGCTAGTATATTCCAGGGTCATCTGCATAAGGCCAGCCAACAGGATATCGACGTGTAAGGGTTACCACGTCATTGCTGGGGTGGAGGGCAGAGTCGCATGATTGTGATGGCTCTGTTTCGCTTGACAAAAATCAAAACGGCGTGAGTTGACATTTTCTCGTGCTGGCGAGCCGGAAATATTGCCGAGAACGAGCAGTTTCGAGTACGCTAATGCTCGAACGAGCATCAAGCTCGGACGGAGTGTGTTCAGTCATCTCTAATATTCACCCAATAGAACCGCTTTCGAGTGGTAGCAAAAAAGTCTCGTGTGCCAAATTGTCCGGACTGATCATGGTCCGATAAACGTGTCATAGGTAACAGGGTCCCACAAAGTCTTCTCTGCAAGACCCTCCTGCCGACACAGTGTTTCTCTGGTGCCACAGTGAGACAAGTCTCCATCAGCCTGGTGCTGGCAGGATAGATTCTCTCAGGTAACTACGCCAACTGGAAAAATAGTCAATAAACAGAGGTCTTTTTCCGATGGTGTAGGGCTCTTCTTGTGCGGAGCAGGGGGTCACAGCAGACGGCAAGGAGTAGACTCTCTGAGTATCCTGCAGAAAATCGTCTATAAAAGGCGGGCATGTCAACATCTTCTCACTGGGCATTTGTGGCCAGCGTCCAATTTCCTGGTCAGGGAGATGGGACAAGGCACCTGCATGGTCGTTTGTAGTACCGGCCCAGTACATTATGGTGAAGTTGAAATCGGCCAGTCTGGAGGCTCACCGCTGCTCGAGCTGCACAACCAGGCAGTTATTTAACGTGAGCCAAAGGGTTTTGTTGTCAGTAAAGATTGTAAAGAAGAAAGCCTGCCAGGTAGTTCTTAAACTTTGCAGTCGATGCCAGGACTAACGCCAGGAACTCCAACCTGAACAAGCTGTAGTTTGGTATTTCTGCTTCCAGCTCCTGAGAAAAACAACGGCGTAGGCTGTGACCATCTCGAGTTACATTTGGCGCTGAGATGACCCAGTTCCCTAGGCCCTGTTTGCTGGCATCAGTGTAGGTTGATGGTAATCGTACACTCTAGATACCCTACCAAGCCTTTGCTTTAGCACTAGAATGCAGCTTTCTCACCCTTCTGTCGTGATGGGCACACAGGACCAGTGCTCCTAGGAAGCTTCCCCTAGGGAGCTCTTGTAGGGATGCGTAGCTGGGGCAAACTTTGAGATAAACCACTGGTAGGTAGCTGGCAAATCCCAAAGAAGATTTTGACATCCCGCGATCTAGACGAGTAGGCCAGGCGTGACATCTGCAATCTTATCAGGGTCTGCTCAATTCCGATCAGCATCATCATGTGTTCAAGGTTATGTGTACCTAGGGCTGGTCAATCCAGGGTAAATAAGATGGTTTTCAAAGTTCCTGTCACCCAAACATCTCTCCATTACGCTGCTGAAGTTACTGGGGCATAGCACAAGCTCATAGGACATGTTGTTGAACTAGACAGAGGTGGTTGAAGCCTTTCTCTCCACTATCTGCAGGTTCCATGGGCACCTGCCAGTAGCCATGTGTGGCGAGGTCTAGGTTGAGAAGAAAGCAGCTGGACGAAAGGCTGCCTAGGCGACTATTTGATTCTATGCAGCAAGAAAGGCGTCTTGTGGGTTGATATTGTGTTTTTCTGTAATCAAGCAAAAAGCAAAAGGTCCCATTCGATTCTTACAAGGAACAGAGAGACAGCCCAAGGGCGTGACTACTACAGATGGCATTGGCTGTTCATCTCCGGACCGTGCTTCTTAACTTCTTGATAGTGGGAAGGAGGAATTGCGCTGGAGATAGGAGATGAGAGCTAGTGGGGATGGTCTGCTTTATAAAGATGGTTGCCCAAGTCCAATGGGGGTTTGCTAAAGCCTGATGGTGTCCAGTACACCTGGCACCGAGCAGGAGGTGACGTATCATCCACAATATTTGGGAGTCGGTGAGCCATCAGGATGGTTCAGCAGGCTCACCTCAGCCTTTGGATGATCATAGCTTAGCCAACTGTGAGAAGCGGACATGGGAGAGTTACCACCAAGTCCCGGTTGAACACCGAAGAGGGGAGCAATGTTGCGATCTCACCTCAGATCCATTGGGGAGTCTCCCACATTCAACAACAAACTGTGGGACGGTCCTCGGGATACAGTGACCAGACTTCTGGGTAGATTCTCATTGACTGGTAAGGGTTCTACCAAGGCCTCGTATGTATTGACCCTTGACAATATGCCAGGCATTGGACACCATAACAACATCTCTGTCCCAGGTGAAGACGATAGACTGGGATCGTTGATCTGACATAATTTCTACGTTTGGGGATTGCAAACTTTGTCGCCACCAAGACTGCATGTTTTTGAATCGCCTTCCGGAAGCCACGGGACATGGATGGTTGTGGAATTGAAGAGCCTTCAGAACTTCGGCGGTAGCAGTAGCGGGGACATTGGGTACAAACACAGAGGAAAGTTACTTTTTTTACTTTTTTTTTTTTTTTTTTTTTAAAGGGGGGGGGGGGGAGGGGGGGGGGGGGGGGGGTTGGGGGGGGGGGGGGGGGTGGGGTGGGGGATGGGGGGGGGGGGGGGAGGGGTGGGGGGGGGGGGAGGGGGGGGGGGGGGAGGGGTTTTTTTTTTGTTTACAATTTTTTTTTTTAGGTTTCTTTTTTTTTTTGTATGTTTGTTTTTTTTTTTTTTTTGTTTAAAATTTTTTTTTAATTTGTTTATTTTTTTTTTTTTTTTTTTTTTGTTTTTTTTTTTTTTTTTTTTTTTTTCTATTTTTTTTTTTTTTTTTTTTTTTTAAATTTTTTTTTTTTTTTTTTTAATGTAATCAGGGAATCCTAGTAACCGCGGATGGGTACAGTTTCCCATGTAGCAATGTTATTTATATAAATCTTTAGAGGAAGGGATGCTCCATTCGGGGCATTCTCAAAGGTGCGCGCGTATAGTGGTCACTAGAGAGTTGATATCGATAAGGGCCGATACCCGGTACTAATTGATGATGACAGGAACTATTCCAGGTGGAATTCCAGACTTAGAGGTCATCCTGAAGGCTGCCCATAGCTTCAAGGGTTTGTTGGTAACCAACAAGATTGGTCTTTTCATTATCCGAATCGGTGATCCCTGAACGTACCATGTGGTCTCAGTTCTCTCATAATCCAGGTGTTAGGGACTCCCCCTCGCCTGAGTTGGATGTTGGTTGGCCAGTTAGTCAAGGGTGGAGGTTGCTGTAAGGAAGAAGGCAGGTGGTCTTTCCCTCTTTGAGGGGGAATCACTTCCAGCTGTGCCGAGTTCAGAGTTTTGTGTCTGGTATCGGCCAGAATCAGTGACATCTGCCAGGAACAGCAACTTACTCCGGACACCAGGGGCCAGTGTTGCAGTGTGAGCGGTTTATTAAATTGGCGGCTAGAGCTGTATCTTCCAAATCACTGCGACAGAACACTCCCTTGGGGCTCAACTAGGTAAAACGTTTCCTTAGGATAACATGGAAGTCTCCTTAAGCTCTAAATAGATGCCTGGGAGTGTAGGAGAGGACAACATTTTAGGGCCTTGGTGCATGGATGTGGATTACAGGACATAGGCCACCACCACTTCCTAAGAAAAACAGTTTGATTTAAGGGCAAGTAGCTTACCAACTGCTCCTGTACTTGTGATATGGGATGCTACCATTAATCAAGAAACTTGGAAAGCTTGCCTTCCAACACTGGTATGCTATGGATGGCTTAACAATAAACACACAAAGCGCTGGTTTAGTTCCTCTTTTCTTGCAAATATTTAAAATTACCACTAATAAAAACTGATGTACGCATGCTTAGTTTTGCTATAATTTTTTTTCATGGTTTGACCCGAATAATAGTCTGTTGGTTTAAAGAACCATATCGTTTGCTATGGTGATTACACATCATTAGCTTTATTCTATGAGTACCAACCTCTGTTAAAAGGGGTTGTCCGGACTTATAATTAAAACAAAAGGTGGATGGGAGGGCTGAAAAAAAAAAAAAAGACATACTTACCTCCACACGCGACCTCCGGTTGTTTGAGCGTACCTTCTACTGTCCCGGGCCATTAACAAACATGCCGCCGGAAGAATGCTGGATTCAGCTTCCGGCTGGCCCCGAAATCCAAACGCCCAGTGTTATACAAGTGCTGTCAAAGGACACGTGAGCGTGGTGGCCGGGCTGGCTGGAAGCTGAACCCGCGCTGTTCTGGGCCAGTTTGTTTACATGCCGCACGGACCGGAGTGATAGCAGCGTGGCGACACCTGAATGTTTTGATTGCTCCAGGTATTACATATTTATTTTTTAAGCAGGCCTTCCCGTCCACTTTTGTTTTTAATAAGATCTTCAGGACAACTCCCTTTAAGTGAAGTTACAATAAGGTACATATTATGGTCAATTTTATGTGATAATGTGATTGTTTAAATCTTGTTATGTCCATCTTATCAAACTGCCCGTTATATGTCTACCGCATTACCGTGACGCTACTACCTATTGGGATGTCAGAGCATCCCACAAAAAACTCGCAATGATATAAAAAAGAGAGTAATATGGCATAGAGTTACAACCATTCTGGACATGTTCATCCACTTCCGTTATATTAAATAAATAGGCGCATTATACAACGCAAACATACTGATCTCGGCAGCTGAATGAATTGTGATATAATTCTGTCAGTTTCATTCCAACTGTTCCATCCAATGTATAAATTTTTAAAACAGTGAATGAAACACAATTTGAAACGACAGACAGTAGCACCAAGCACTAATCCACCACTGTAGCTATAGATGTATGAGTAAAAAAAATTGTTTTTTTCATCAGTGCTGAAGGAAAGAGCCGAGAATGCTGTAAAATGTGTATGGCGATATTGGACTACAATTCACAAGTGGAGAACTACAACCGCTGACAGTGAACCACAGGCACCATCACAGCCAGCAGGGTCTGATAGTCCATCTCAAACCCTCGTTCATAACTGTAACAGAGCACAGGAAGCCATTGTTTAGCAAGGGAGATTCACCATATACCTCCAGATGCGCCTGCATGTTCCTGTCCATCCTGAAATTGGAGATTCAACAGCTCTATTAATCTGCCGGAGGGTAGCACACTTGAGCATGGCACACTTACTAGGTGGACGCGGAGATAATCACCCATCATGTGAAAGGCCGGCACAGAGAGGCATACGGACCCAAGGAGGAAACTGTGTCTTCAACTAAACCGGAGTGTGGGAAGGTTACATGAAAAAACTAAAGATCTGCGGTCGTAACAAAAACCTATTGTTGGACCTGTATCCTAATACCACCACAGGACCATTTTTTTGTTTACTCTTTCTAGTAATATATCGCAGAGACAAACTCTAGTCAGAGCGACACGGACAGTGCCAAAAATACAAAGCATCGACTTCAAATTTACTTGGTAATCAACAACTAAACAGCAAAAATAAAGCATTAAACATTTACAAAGACTCAAAAACAATTATAGTATCCAGGACCACGTTTTGGTAGTCTATATTATATTTTTTTTAAAGGCAGATATGTGAACTGGGCCCTATAGTGCCATTTTGTCCTCTTTCTTAAAGAGTAGGTATATTTCATGTATAATATATTATTTTATTTTAACTGTTATTACTTCAAGTGTGGCACTAAGGTATACCTTTAAGTGGATAATATCCTGGGAATATTGGTGAAAAGTGAAAATAAAATTTTTTACTCATACTCTATAGTCCTATAGTGTGGATTGGGCTTGGTGCTACTGTCTGTCTTCTTCAACATTTGATGATACAGTTAAGCACCGTATGTCGCCATCAAGCACGCCAACGTCCATTTCAGATCAATGGTAATGTCAGGATAGTGCTGCGATTAAAAAATTTTTTCTTTTAGAATTAAACACAATTATTGGGTTCATTCACGACGGTGCGGGCATTACCGTGTGCTGGGCGTAGAAGGACGAGGTGACCCCTCCTCCCCCATAGAAAACAGCGGGCACACAGCAGCACATCACCGAAAGATAGAGCAAGCTCTATCTTTTTGCGGTGTGCGGCCCGGAACGGTGCCTACACAGTTGCACCGTATTCCCGCCGTTCCGATATTGCCGTCTATGGATCGTACATGCGGCAGCATATCTCCCCGCCAGACGGCCCTGTGAATTTACCCATATAGTGGGTTTTTCACAGAGGGTTATGATTTTAATAATTTTGTTTGTTCATATAGGTAGAGGTGCACCAGCATGACACAGTTAAGCCCATTGCAAGAGCAGGAATTCCACATAAAAACTAGTGGGGCAGATTTGTATCAAGCTGTTGAACGTCAGAATATTTCTAGTTGCCTATGGCATCCAATTACAGCTCAGCTTCATTTTACCAGTGCTCATGAAATTTTAAAGGGGAAGATATGATTGGTTGCTCATGGGCAATGAATAGTATTGACTTGTAGACCGCTTGATAAATCTGGTCCACGGTCTCGTTACACTGTTGTCAATCATGGATGATAGACACTGCATGGATTGAACCCATATTTACTAAATAAATAACGAACATTTAATAGTGGTTAGGGAAGAGAGCGGCATCATCTAGCTTACCTTAGGCAGCAGGAGAGGTTCACCCTTTATATAGTATATATAACTTATGTAATAGGATGCTGCGCTTCTTCATCTAACGCATATTCCATGATCAATGCAACTATAAGCACCCTCCAAAATGTTAGCCGTTCCAGATTGGTGTCAATCTAGATGTTTCCCACAATTATGTTTTTCTGCCTCCCTGCCTGTCATTCACAGAAACGTCACATTAGAGAATTCCCTAACAAAACTTTGTTAGGCGACATTAATTGAGAAACATTCCTCATTTCCACAGAAGTGAGTAAGAACATTTCACAAAGATAGAATGGAAGCCCTAATTCTTGTTTCCGTCCGACTTTTATGGGTCTGATATTTGCGAATCTTGTGAGAAGAGATTATACACACTTTATTTATAACTCCTTTAAATAGGAAGACCTGATCATGCAAATGTTTCTAAACTAGTTATAAATTTGGATATTCAAGTTATGAACTGTTGGATAGACATAAGCAGCTTCCCGCATAAGTAGAAATATAGTGGAAAAGCACATAAAGGGAAGCAATGGCCTTGTGATTGGGTCATGGTGCATCTGTTGGAAGTGTTGGATTCAGGGGCTGGAGGGAGCCTCAGAATGTGTGATATTCCAGCCAGGTTGAGTAGGAATATGACGCGCTCTGCAAATAACTGCCTCACCTTCTTTTTCCTTTTTTTTTCGGCAGACTACTCCATTCAATCCTGTCGTTTTATTTAATAAAGAGCTAGTAAAAGAACTGCCAATTTCATTGTCAATTTACTAAGTGTTACAGTTATGTTTCTTTTCACCTCTTTGTTTGGGACCTGAGGCAATCTGCTACATCCAGCACATTACCACTCCCCCCGTGTCTGCATTTTCTTTATGTAAACTTACACTTTATTATGACTAGACATTTTCTATTTATCAAAGCCTCTGATTAAAGTGTACGCCGCCTCTCAGTATTCACCAATTCTCCTTTCTCACTTGGCCACTACCAGCAATAAGAAAAAATAACACAAAGTGAGACATTTTTTCCAAGAGCCAGTTGTTAAGAAATTGAAAAAATCCTTTGGAACGTTTGGTCTTGAGGTAACCTCTGACCTTACTCCTATTCTTTGGAAGAGTCTAAATGTGAAAAAACCCCTTAAATATGATCTTAAGGTTCTGGACTGCTTGAGGCTCTGGGATAAGGAGGTAACATGGTAGGTACAGGGCTGCAAAAACATAGCAAAAATTGGCAACTCATTAACCCTTCAAGTTACAAGCGTTTACTTGGGTGGTAAAGTGGTTGTCCCAGTTAAATTCAGATAAAACATTACATGCCTGGGCATTGGGGCACCAAACCAGTCACAGGTCGTTAGGGACCTCTATTATATTAATAGCATTTTGTTACACCATATAAATTTTACCTATTACCAATTATGGCTGTTATCAATATTTTTTGACTTGCCGTGTATCTGTTAGCTTCATCTTTACAGTGTCAACAGCTACACCTGCTTAGTAGCCCTATAAGCAGGACGGGCAATTTAAATGGGGACTGATGAATCACTGGCATATACTGCTATACACATCTAATAGAGACACTTAGAATCATATTTATTAGGTCATTATTGGTTAAAAGAGAGTAAGTAGTATGCTACAATATTTTTTACCCAAACTCAACGATAAGATATAAAAAAAAAATTAATTTTCAATGTGGAAGTTTTTAGGACACAACTAATATGTGTTTCAATCATTAAAACAGCTTTAAGCATTTTCTGGTTTTCGTATTTTAGCTGAAGGCCTTCCTGGAAAGTATTTTATTTTTCTACAAAAAAAAGTAAGAGAAGAAGAGTGTTTCCATATGTACTATATATTATTTTTTTATTTTCTCTTACAGGAGCAGTAGAACAGCCCTTCACTGTTTTACTGTAAAAGCACATAAAATTCAATTTATCCTTGTTTATGGCATTTGAACTTGCTTACAGGACATCCTGAGAGAAGCATTTACGTGCATGGGAGCTGAGATGGTGTTATTGTCATGTCTGCATCACCAACACAGTTAGCATGTTTTAACCAATCCAAACAGGACATGTGGGAGGAAAAAAAAACATATTTCATTTGTCCTCCCATTCAACAACCTATAAATAGATTCTAGATTACAAATTTCCGGGGCCCGGTCTGTAAAATGTAAGGTGTACAACTGAGTGAAATTCTTCTTTTACTGACATTGTGTGCCTCTCCGAAACTGTTGGTTACAAATGCCAGAATGTTTCTTATAAAAAGCAGCATCTCAGAATGTGACAAGAATGCTAATGACTTATTCCGAATGGTATGAAGATTCCTCTCAGCAGTTCCCATGTATTAGACAGTGCCAACAATGGTGCCTATTATTTCATAACCTACAAAGTCTTGATACCTTGTCCAGCTGTAATGGCACCACTGGTGGGGACATTACTCGACCTTATGTAGGTGAGTACGGCCAATTCACTCCTATATCATATAGGCTAATTGTGGTGCTATATTACGTTTTCATTTATCATGATTGTACCCCCAAAGTTCCCTATGGACTGGTTGTACTATGTAATGTTAGTTTTTATTTGTATATGTCCCCCCAGATTTTAAAGCGCATGGAATATGATGGCGCTATATAAATAAAATTATTATTATTTCTTGGTATTGTAAGAATTACTGGTAATGCAGCTGTAATTGTTATCTGCCTGGAAAGGGTGGTGTTTTTGTTAACAATGACCAGTTATGTTTACTGTCAATCCCTGTTCTTACCCGAGGTTCTTTAATGTGTTGGATGCCTGGAACCCTGCCAGAATGGAATTTACTTATATCCATCTGGCTGTTTTTCCAGAGACTTCTTAGCGAACACTTTAGGAGAGTTTCTAGAAGACCACGATGTGTATGGGCTGGCAGACTAGCACCTGCTCCATCTAAGAGCAATCCCTCCATCAGGCCTGCAGCTCTGATTCCCTATACAGAGCCTGCCTACCTTTTCCAGCCCAAGTTCTGAATCTGGGCTGTATCCAACGGCTACCTTGCGACCACAAAAATACCTTATCTTGTTAGTGGGAATAAAGAGACAGACTTAGTGTATTGTTCTAACCCTGTCTCACATGTATGATCCCCTGGCGCTGGTCACATCATGGGTCATATCCCCTCTAATATCTACCCAGGGATCCTAGGGGGAAACCTCCAGCCCCCGCCATAAACGGTGTGGATGATGCCTGTTCCACCATGGAACAAGCGACCAGACAGTCAGCGCACGCTGTGGTCGCTAAAGCCAACCCAATCAGGTGCACAGGGGAATCCAGCTGCCCCCACCACCATAGGAACAGGCCCGGTCGGAGGATGGTCCACAGCCAGGATGACAAGCCATATGGTGGTACAACTGTTTGTGCCATGGACTTAAGCTGACCAATTCTTGCATGCACTGCTGCATTGTATTTTAATTGCAAGACCACACTAAGGAAGTTGAGAAATAATGATTTATGGCATTATGGATTGAAAACCCCATAGCGGCCAGATATGTTAAATTGGCTGTGCCGTTTTCTGTCTGACATTTGCACTATTAATGAACGTCTTTGGAGCTTGCACATGTATTTAAGATGTGTTATGTACTAGTTTTGTGTCACAGATGCAATGTGCGAGAAGGCAGAAAAAAAATGTGTACTAAAGGGCTAGTTGCATTTAATCAGCGACTCAAACAGAATGTGTTGCACGCTTTAGGCTTTAAGTTCACCTAAACAAAATATGGGCCTACTACCAAGCAGTTCAGGGGGCGCAAGATAAAAGAAGAATATGGGCAGATTCACTTATAGTGCGTACCGAGTTCTGCAGTGTCGCTGCTGCACCAAGGTCACGCTGCTCACCGGCATTCTCTGGTGCCATGGAGTGAAAAAATATGCGACAGAACAAACTTCTGACTGAAAACTCTGAGCAACTCATGACGTGATCTTCAAACCACAAGTGTGGAAGGGGCCTTGTCAGTATTCAATTATCGGGCACACCATACGCATTTGTGAGGCAAACTGTACTTATGCAGTTTGCCCCTACTTGATAAAGCTGAGCCAGTAGTGTAAATAGTTTTTCAGTTAGTCGGATTGGCCTAGCATGATGCCAGATTGTTAAGATATGTAAAAAACAAGTCTATTTGTCTGAATAAAAACCTGACACTGTAATGTGGCACCCATGGTTGCAAGTAGTTATTACATATATAAACATAGCAAAAGTTAAACTTTTTAACTATTTAATGCCAATTACATCAGCTTGCCATCCTCATTGTTCAATGGTACTTATCAACACAGTCTAATAGCCACAAGTTGATCCATGAAAAAACAGATCTACCAAGGGAAATCCTCAACTTTTAAAGAAAAATCTGACTAACGGTCCTTTAAAATAACTGCCATAGGGCAATGATCCATTAAAGGTTTTCAATCGAAGACAAAATTCTTAAATTATAGTAGCATAACAAATATAAAACATTACTAATTTTCGGGAATAGAGCCTACCTGTCGTTATCAGTAAAGATTGAGCGAGCACTAAAAGTGGGTGCTTGTTGTTCGATGACAAACTTTTCACGATTCTCGAGTGTCGTTTCGAATAACGAACCCCATGAAATCAATTGGAGACTTGATGCCATTTTTAAAGCGGGACCAAGGGTCTGCCACAGGGAAGCTTGGCCACAAACACCTTGAAAAACCTCAGAAAATGATGGAAACACCACACCCCCCGAAAATGGCAGGAGGAAACAGCAGGGGCAGCATGCCATGGATGCCTCTGAGGTGCTTAATCGCACCATTATGGGCAACAGCATGGTGATGACTATGATGTGACCGATGAGGCTCGATCGCCATCTAAAAACATCAAATATAAGTGACCCTGACACTATAGAAGACCGGCATGATAGAAGGAAGATAGAAGCGCTGATGCTACCGCTTCCTTGCGCGCCTTTTGCACTCTTGCCCGCCTGGTATCCCCCCGTCTGTTAGTTGCACTATCGATACATTTTGGCAGCCGTACCACGCCAAATGGATTCTATGCAACCCCATTCCACACTTGGTGGTATTGCGAGGTTAGCCCGCTTAGGCAGAGAACGAGGAGGCATTCCAAAGACGATGCGAGGAGACAATGTCACCTTGCACGCTTGATCCGCCGAGACTGCACTTTCCTACCACGATTAGGCCGCCTCAGTATGCCACAAAGTGTCTTACTTCCCAGTTTTAGCCGCTGTTCCTGCATCACGCCTGCCCCTATGAGTTCACCGTTTCCCGATCGTATCACCACGCAATTTTGTGTCCTCGTGCTGACACTTAGATGACAAGCTCATAGTACCCCTCCGATAGAATCGTAGGACGTCGGATGAGAGACTATACAGCGCACATCCATACCACTTTGCAGCAGTCGAACAACGCCTCCGATCATGTGGAGCGAGGGAATTTTGTGTCTGGGGGTGTTTTGGTTTCGAGCGAGGGGATCCCTGAGTTTGTCCTCCGGGCCGCCTCTTTGGCTCCCGCTTGTGTCGACTTTGCGGGTGACAGCTCATGGAGACGACTCACCTTATTGACAATTATAGCAGTGAGCAGAATTGATAGTGGCCGCCGTCATACTCAGTATTGCTGCATCTTCTGTCCTATGAGTGAACTGAAACAGTCTGCTCGACTGCACCGTGAGATCTTCAGGCTTCCCCACACATTGTTTTTCATCTTTCGGTCACTTCTTTTTTTTCTTGGCTTGACTATCCCGCCCACCGGCCCTCGCAGCTTCTTTGTCACCACCCTATGTCATCTTTGGGTCAACACATCTTGACCATCCATATTCTTGCACTGTACAACCCCCCAGCCTACGTTTTTGTTACTAAAGGGCCCTTTTAATTGATGAGTTGCTGTATATCCTCTCGAGCCTCAGCTATCTGGGGTAGGTAGACAGTTGAAAGTTGGAATGGAGACATTGGTGGACCGCTCGTGGAGGAGTCGTGGAGGCGAAAATGGAACAGGAATGCAGGGCAGTATACATGGATGCCGTCTGAGGCGGCCTGAATCTGGGTATGGAGCTGGCGGTCCGCTGCCAGGGAGCTTTCGACTGTCCAGCCCCGTGTCTTGCTCGGACTCCTCCCCACCCAAAATGGGCCCGGGGCAGAAGCGTGTGACTTTGAAAAAATTATAATTTTCAAAGCAGACGGGGTCGTTTGAATATTCATTAGGACTGATGGAAATAGCATTAGCGATTCTATTTTAATAGTTTTTCGGAAAATGGTCCATGATTAAGAGCGCAGTATTGGGCATCACATTGCGCTGCTATGATGCAAACTAGGTCTCCGCATGCACGGAAAAGTGGGCCGAGTCCATTACTGTATCTGGTGAAACACCCGAAAATCTGCCTGATGGTTAACAGCTCGTTTTGATAAGGGACGATGTATGGAGGGCAGTAAAGGTAGTAGTTAGATTAAAGGTGCTGCCAGTTTAAAACTATGTTAGTTGGATATGGGGATGGAGCGGCCGCTGGAGACGAGCTTCGCCTGTCCCAAGCCCCTGTTCTTTCGGCTCCTCCCACCAAAATGAGGCTAGGGGCCCAAGAACGTTTACTTTGAAACAACATTATAATTTTAAAAGCAGACAGGGGCTAAACAGCATTCTAAGAACCTTGTGCATTAATGTGATCAACGTAGGTGTAGTACTGTTCTTATAAGGTAATGGCTTGTTATGGGGGAGTGAGGGGAATAGTAATACAATGTGCAAGAAGCGTATGAAATATATGGGAAATGAATAAAAAGTTGCCAGTATAGTTTTCTGACTAACACAGACAGGGGTGGGACAGACAAGTTAACAAGTTTGATGGTGGAAGCATAAAACACCACCAAAATCTGCCTGACACAGCTCGTTTGCTAAGGGACGATGCATGGAGGCAGCTATATGGACGACTTTGGGAGGCAGCTATGGAGATTATGTGTGGATGGAAGTAGCAATGGAGAAAACGTGTGAGGAGAGGCAGCATAAAAGACGTGTGGAGGCTGCTATGGACGCAATTAAATTTGGTAGTCCTGTCGTGGCAGTCCAAAAAAGTTTTTCAAACCAGAGGAAGCAGGTAGGTGGTCCTCCAGGAAAATTAAAATACATGAGTGCCTGTTGGGGGCCACTCCAAAAAAATTGTTTTTTAAAACAGAGGGACCGGGAGGTGGACCCTCCAGAGAAAATAGCTAGAGCCCAGTTTGGCCCTGGCAAAAATAGCCAGTGTCCTCTGCTTAGTGTTACAAAGAGGAGGAGATGGAGGAAAATGAGGAGGAGGCATCATTATCAGGTGAAGCTTCTTCACCTGGTCGGAGAATGGAAAATCATGAGGAAATCCAAGGCTTATTATCTGATAAGAACATCCTTCCCCCGTCTTGTGACGAGCACAAAGCTTTGGATTCACGCTGACCATGAGAGTTTTCAAAAGGCCAAGCAGCGGGGATGGTAGACTGATGGATGGCTCCGGCATGCGCCACCTGACCATCTGTGTGCTCCTCTCCGAAAGATATAGACATCCATGTCCACTCCTCTTGAGACTTGAGGGAACGTGACTGACCCTGACTACAGTTTCTGGTGGGAAGTTGACTTCTAGCAGTCTACAATCGCTCTTGCGCTGCTGTATAACTCTGTATAAACATGGTTACATGTTGAATCCACCTCGTGGGCAGTCGCACAACAGTCAGTGAGCAGGCAGTGGAGGCGGCGCTTGGCTGCCATGAGGAAAAAAAGGTGGCAGCAATCTGGCTGGACTCCGTGACAATGCGCACAGATGCGGCGCACCTTCGGAGCAAAATACAGGACCGATTGGGGTATGTCTTGAGGAACGCTGTGAACTATGAGTTTACACACTGGGCAGGCATGGCACACTGTGTCAGTCTGCCGAGTTGCAGAGCCGCCACAGGGTCTGTCATGCCCACGGATGGTAATTCGGTGGGAGCAGGGTGGGTGGTTGGAGGAGGAGTCATAGTAGGCCTGAGAGACCTGGACCGAGGTAGGCCTCGAAATCCCGCATCGGCGTATATGAACCAGCCCAGGGTCAGACTCCGGGTCCCAGCCCCCCTCACAAGTTAACCCAATGTGCCGTCAGCGATATATAGTGCCCTGGCCCGGCGAGCACTCGTCCACGGTCCGTGGTCCGGTGGGACCTTGTCAGAAACGGCGTGGTCAGGGCACAGATGATGTCTGTCTGCACATGCTGTTGACGGGCTGGGACGGCACATCGGGAAAAGTAGTGGCGGCATGGGGGAGCACCGAATACCGAGGGGCGGCTGCCATGAGGTTGAAGGCCCGTCTCTACCCAGCCTATAGCGCAGGCATCTCCAGGCTAAGTCATTGGAGATGGGGACGTGAGGGCTGGTCGTGTGGGTGGGTTCACTGTACTCCTTTTTGTGTCCAGCGCCTGGGGTAGGAGAGCTGAACGCTGCGCATGGAGAACATTGGTGGATGCTGTGGAGGATCGTGGAGGCGAAGGTGTGGTTTGCGCACAGGAGGTGTTTGGGCGGGGTCCTGGGCAGGGGGCTGACTAGCCAGAGGGCAGAGAATGAACAGGGGAAGGAGCAGGGGAGCGTGCCCGCCAGAGGTGAAGGGCATCTCCGTCTGGCCCCACCACTGCCTTTCAACCTGTTCTCGTCGAGGACTCAGCCTCCAATCCGAAGCACTGTGTTCACCCGGATGGGTCTGTACCTATCATCCTCACGATCCCTCAGTTGCCTCCCCCCTGGACTTCCTGCCCTGACAACAACTTCAACCCACGTCATGACACCGTGTCTCTCACGTAGACACCTCTTTTACACCACTTCTTCATACATCAACAATGTCATCTCCACCCACAGCTGCGGACGGGGTGGAGGGGTAAAACCTGGAGCCCATAGGAAAAAGAGCTAAGCAACAACCGGACAAGTGGTTTGTGACTCTGGAAGGGTCCAGAAACAGTTCCTCAGAGTTCCAATGCCAATTTTCCTAGAGGGGGGCCCAGGGACTGGGGGGAAGAGGCTGGGTGGAAGGAGCTGGAGGAGTGGCTGATTTCGGTGACATGGGTTGGACTGCGTGGAAGACGACTGGTGGACAAATGACTAGAAGCATTGTCTGCATCCACGACATCAACCTGTTCGCCAATGTCGGCCTCACAGTGCTCTACCACAAGTCCCAGTAACTGAGACATGATCTAGAGGAGTATAGCTCTGCGGCGTTCCCCTACTCCATCATCAGGAAGGTGTGTTGTTCTCACCCAGCCCCAGGACCATGGCCTCTGACCCCCTGCAGTTTAGTGACCCCCAACGCCCTGTCTTTTACGACTAGGTCAATCTCACTCACGCCTACCCAGATTCCCCTAATCCTCCCCACCCCCAGGATATAACTCCGCCCACCAATTCCTCCCCACCGCCCCTCCAGCATTCCCACTTCTGCCTTACGCAACTGTCTTATCCCAACCCCTGTCCCCCACCATCACCCCTCCGGACCTACCTCCTACCCACATCCCTTTCGTCTTTCCCTCCTCCCCCACAACAGCGACCTCGAACTCCGCCCTCTTCCTACATACCTCCTCTCGTCCCCCCCACACTCCTACTCAATTCACTACTCCAGTATCTTGTACCCAGTTTCCTTCTTGTGGGGGGGGGGCCGTCGCAACAGGGGCATAAAGGAAACAGCTGCCCCCACCCCCCCACCCCCAACCCCCCCCCTCCCCCCTTCTCCCCCCCCCCCCCCACCACCCCCCCCCAAAACACCACCAAAAACACACATCCCACCCACCACCCCCCCCCTACCTCCGCACCCCGCCCCCCGCCCACCACCACTACCCCGCCCCACCCCGCCCCGTGCAACAAAAAATGCCACCGGGACAAGGGGGACGTGGGCGGTGGAGAGTAGTGTGTAGAACCAAGGACAGGCTTCCACGGCCTAGACCGCCCACTCACATCTAAACCGGGAGGGGGTGGGAGGGGGGGATCAACACCCACCATCTATTAATCTTATCACCACCAAATACCACCATAGGAATGAGACTCCCCGCTCCCAACTTCCTCCTCCCTACCCCCCCCCCACGCACCACCGCTTTTCGCCTCCCCGTACCAACACGCCTCCCACACTAGCCCTAAAGCAACCCACGAGATGCCACACAACACTGGCAATGCATCCCCGGTTCTCGCCAATCCAAACCTATATCAGCCCCTCAACTCTACTAATAAAGGAAAAGCAACCCACCCAAAAACAGCCGCCGCCGCAGTCTCGGTCATACTCGCGAAGCCACACCCGTCAACCTCGACTCACCCCATTCTCTCCGACTCAATCCCCTGGACACCAGGAGAGACACCTCAGCTACCTACTTTCGTCCAATGATATTAACGCCTTGTCTTCG
The DNA here is from genome assembly GCA_019512145.1 of Engystomops pustulosus. Classification (NCBI taxonomy): domain Eukaryota; kingdom Metazoa; phylum Chordata; class Amphibia; order Anura; family Leptodactylidae; genus Engystomops; species Engystomops pustulosus. The sequence goes on along the minus strand of CM033642.1, from coordinate 181,137,782 downwards.
CGTGGCCGAGTAACACCAACACTAACATGACAGGCAATCGAAAAGGGTGGCCCGATAAAAGAAACCGACAGTGTGCCGAAGGCAAGCAAACCTAATCATACCATCAATCAATATAAGTCCCTACATACATGCGCGCCCCACTCTCATCGCTCGTCACACCGCCCAAATTCCACCCACTTATCCCCACAACTTAGGTGTTTGAGATGGATATGTATGTCACTAAGAGCAAATAGAATGTTCGCAGTCTCCTGCAATGCATCACAATATGGTATAGCTGCACTACTATGCCAGCAAGGCAGGCCACAAGCAAATCAACAAAATTTATTATATATTATAATAACGCTTATGGTAGCCATAAAGAAAGGCCGGTGGGTTCTTGTATGGCTAGTTTCAACCACATTGACAGAACACACAAAGGATTTTGTTGCCTGCATGTGCCGAGACTTTAAGTTTGAAAAAAAAAAAAAAAAAAAAAATCGGCAGACTGTGCCTAATTCAATCAAACCCCTAATCAATTGTCCCACTTTTTTGAGGTGTGAGATGCAAATGTGTGTCATAAGAGCTAAAGGATCCTCAAAATTCGTCACAATATGGTACAGCTTCACTACTAGTGCCAGCAAGCCCAGCCACAAGCAAAGAAAAAAAAAAAAAATATTCTAGCCCTAAAAAGGGATGTTGGGTTCTTGTAGACTCACTCCTGCCTAACAGTAAGCTAAATAAACCCCAACGCTATCCTGCAGCCAGCAGCAGCTCTCTCCCTAACGGCATCCAGACAGAGGAATGATGCGAGCAGCGCGTGAGGGACTGTTCTATTCCAGGGTCACCTGATCACGGCCAGCCAACACTGCTTATCGATGTGTAGGGTACCACCATCATGCTGGGTGGAGTGCAGAGTCCTCCTGGCTTGGGGATTGGCTATGTTTTGGCCGCCAAAAATCAAAACGGACGGGGGACGATGTCTTTTATCCATTTGGCCGAAATATTAATCCGAGCAACGAGCGTTCGAGTACGTGTTGCTCGAACGAGCATCAAGCTTGGACGAGGTGTTCGCTCATCTCAGTCATATCAAAAACAACCAAAATGTTAACACCCACAAAACTGATAAAAGAGACGAGCGGAACCCACTGCCTCCTTCCCCTGTGTCAGCGCTGCCTCTGCTAGACAGCCCCTGCCTAGGACCCCGGCCCAAACCACCTCCATGAGAAAACCACCACTTTGCCTCCACGATTCTCCACAGCATCCACCAAGTCTCCATGGGCAGCGTTCAGCTCTTCCATACCCCAGATGCGTGGAACACAGAGGAAGTACAGTGCAACCCACCCCCAAGCCCACAAACGTCCACATCTCCAAATACGCCTCGGTCTCTACCAGCCTATAGCGCAGCATCTCCAGGCTAAGTAATTTGGAGATGTGGACGTTGAGGGCTTGGGGGTGGGTTGCACTGTACTTCCTCTTGTGTTCCAGCATCTGGGGTATGGAGAGCTGAACGCTGCGCATGGAGACATTGGTGGATGCTATGGAGGATCGTGGAGGCAAAGGTGTGGTTTTCTCATGGGAGGTGTTTGGGCTGGGGTCCTAGGCAGGGGGCTGTCTAGCAGAGGCAGCAGATGACACAGGGGAAGGATTAGTGGTGTGCCGCTCGTCTCTATCAGTTGTGGTGTTAACATTTTGGTTGTTTTTGATATGACTAGAGATGAGCGAACACACTCGTCCAAGCTTGATGCTCGTTCGAGCAACAGCGTACTCGAACTGCTCGTTGCTCGGATGAATATTTCGCCAGCTGGAGAAAATGACATCTCCCGTCGTTTTGATTTTTGGCGGCCAGAAACAGAGCCAATCACAAGCCAGGAGACTCTGCACTCCACCCAGCATGACGTGGTACCCTTACACGTCGATAGCAGTGGTTGGCTGGCCTGACCAGGGGACCCTGGAATAGACTAGTCCCTCACCGCGCTGCTCGCATCATTCTCTGTCTGGATGCCGTTAGGGAGAGAGCTGCTGCTGCTGCAGGGACAGCGTTAGGGTGTTTTATTAGCTTACTGTTAGGCAGGAGTGAGTCTACAAGAACCCAACAGCCCTTGTTAGGGCTAGAATATATATTTTTTTTCTTTGCTTGTGGCTGGGCTTGCTGGCACTAGTAGTGCAGCTAGTACCATATTGTGACGAATTTGCAGGGATACTTTCGCTCTTAGTGACACACATATCCATCTCAAACACCTAAGTGGGACAATTTATTAGGGGTTTGATTGAATTAGGCACAGTCTGCCGATTTTTTTTTTTTTTTTTCAAAACTTAAAGTGACAGGCACACCACAAAATCCAGTAGTGTGCTGTCAGTGTAGGTTAGAAACTAGGCATAAAAGAACCCAACCGGCTTTCTTAGGGCTACAATAGCGTTATATATATATATATATTTTGATGATTTGCTTGTGGCCAGCCTTGCTGGCACTAGTAGTGCAGCTATTACCATATTGTCACGAATTTGCAGGGAGTCTTGCGAATGTTCTTTTTAGCTCTTAGTGACACACATATCCATCTCAAACACCTAAGTGGGACAATTTATTAGGGGTTTGATTGAATTAGGCACAGTCTGCTTTTAATTTTCTTTTTTTTTTTAAACTAAAAGTCATCAGGCACAGCACAAAATCCTGTTGTGTGCTGTCAGTGTAGGTTAGAAACTAGCCATAAAAGAACCCAACCGGCTTTCTTAGGAATACAATAGCGTTATATATATATATATATTTTGTTGATTTGCTTGTGGCTGGCCTTGCTGGCACTAGTAGTGCAGCTAGTACCATATTATGATGCATTTGCAGGGAGACTTGCGGACGTTCTATTTGGCTCTTAGTGACATACATATACATCTCAAACACCTAAGTGGGACAATTTATTAGGAGTTTGATTGAATTAGGCACAGTCTGCTTTTAATTTTCTTTTTTTTTTTAAACTAAAAGTCATCAGGCACAGCACAAAATCCTGTTGTGTGCTGTCAGTGTAGGTTAGAAACTAGCCATAGCAATAGGATAGCATCGTTTTGTTAAAAAAACAAAAACACAAAAAAAACACAAAAAAAATTTACAGTTTACACTTTAATTTTGAAAATGTTGAACCCGAAGGCTAGTCGTAAACGACAAGGGCGTGGTCCTGGGCTGGGTGAGACACCACCTGCTGATGAGGGAGTAGGGGAACGCCGCAGAGCTATACTCCCTAGATTCATGTCTCAAGTTACTGGGACTCGTGGTAGAGCACTGTTGAGGCCAGAACAGTGCGAACAGGTGATGTCGTGGATTGCAGACAATGCTTCTAGTCATTTGTCCACCAGTCAGTCTTCCACGCAGTCCACCCATGTCACCGGCACTGTTGAGGCCAGAACAGTGCGAACAGGTGATGTCGTGGATTGCGGACAATGCTTCTAGCCATTTGTCCACCAGTCAGTCTTCCACGCAGTCCACCCATGTCACCGAAATCAGCACTCCTCCAGCTCCTCCACCTCAGCCTCCTTCCCCCCAGTCTGCCCCCTCTTAGGAAAATTTGGCATTTGAACTCTGAGGAACTGTTTTCTGGACCCTTCCCAGAGTCACAAACCACTTGTCCGGTTGTTGCTTAGCTCTTTTCCTATGCCCAGGTTTTCCACCGGTCGCAGTCTGTGGGTGAGATGACATTGTTGATGTAGTGGAAGAAGTGTGTAAAGAGGTGTCGGACGATGAGGAGACACGGTTGTCAGACAGTGGTGAAGTTGTTGTCAGGGCAGGAAGTCCGAGGGGGGGAGCAGACTGACTGTTTTCTGGACCCTTCCCAGAGTCACAAACCACTTGTCCGGTTGTTGCTTAGCTCTTTTCCTATGCCCAGGTTTTCCACCGGTCGCAGTCTGTGGGTGAGATGACATTGTTGATGTAGTGGAAGAAGTGTGTAAAGAGGTGTCGGACGATGAGGAGACACGGTTGTCAGACAGTGGTGAAGTTGTTGTCAGGGCAGGAAGTCCAAGGGGGGAGCAGACTGAGGGATCGGAGGATGATGAGGTGACAGACCCATGCCGGGTGAACACAGTGCTTCTGAGATGGAGGCGAGTCCTCGACGAGAACAGGTTGGAAGAGGCAGTGGTGGGGCCAGACGGAGAGGCCATTCACCTCTGGCCGGGCACACCACTGCTCCTTCCCCTGTGTCATCTGCTGCCTCTGCTAGTCAGCCCCCTGCCCAGGACCCCGGCCCAAACACCTCCTGTGCGAAAACCACACCTTCGCCTCCACGATCCTCCACAGCATCCACCAATGTCTCCATGCGCAGCGTTCAGCTCTCCATACCCCAGGCGCTGGAGCACAAAAGGAAGTACAGTGCAACCCACCCACACGCCCAAACTGTTTTCTGGACCCTTCCCAGAGTCACAAACCACTTGTCCGGTTGCTGCTGAGCTCTTTTCCTATGCCCAGGTTTTCCACCGGTCGCAGTCTGTGGGTGAGATGACATTGTTGACGTAGTGGAACAAGTGTGTGAAAAGGTGTCGGACGATGAGGAGACACGGTTGTCAGACAGTGGTGAAGTTGTTTTCAGGGCAGGAAGTCCGAGGGGGGAGCAGACTGAGGGATCGGAGGATGTTGAGGTGACAGACCCATGCTGGGTTGATAGGCCGGGTGAACACAGTGCTTCTGAGATGGAGGTGAGTCCTCGACGAGAACAGGTTGGAAGAGGCAGTGGTGGGGCCAGATGGAGAGGCCATTCACCTCTGGCCGGGCACACCACTGCTCCTTCCCCTGTGTCATCTGCTGCCTCTGCTAGTCAGCCCCCTGCCCAGGACCCCGGCCCAAACACCTCCTGTGCGAAAACCACCTTCGCCTCCACGATCCTCCACAGCATCCACCAATGTCTCCATGCGCAGCGTTCAGCTCTCCATACCCCAGGCGCTGGAGCACAAAAGGAAGTACAGTGCAACCCACCCACACGCCCAAGCCCTCAACGTCCACATCTCCAAATGACTTAGCCTGGAGATGCTGCGCTATAGGCTGGTAGAGACCGAGGCCTTTCGCAACCTCATGGCAGCCGCCCCTCGGTATTCGGTCCCCAGCCGCCACTACTTTTCCCGATGTGCCGTCCCAGCCCTCCAACAGCATGTGTCAGACAACATCATCTGTGCCCTGACCAACGCCGTTTCTGACAAGGTCCACCGGACCACGGACACGTGGACGAGTGCTGCCGGGCAGGGCCACTATATATCGCTGACGGCACATTGGGTTAACTTGGTGGAGGCTGGGACCGAGTCTGACCCTGGGGCTGGTCATATACTGCCGACGCCGAGGATTGCGAGGCCTACCTCGGTCCAGGTCTCTCAGGCCTACTATGCCTCCTCCTCCACCCACCCACCCCTCCTCCACCTCCTCCTCCGAATTACCATCCGTGGGCATGACAACGGCCGTAACCTGGTGGCGGCTCTGCAACTCGGCAGACTGACACATGTGCCATGCCTGGCCCATGTGTTAAATCTCATAGTTCAGCGGTTCCTCAAGACATACCCCAATCTGTCTGATTTGCTCACGAAGGTGCGCCGCATCTGTGCGCATTTCACGGAGTCCAGCACAGATGCTGCCACTCTCAGGGCAGCGCAGCGCCGCCTCCAACTGCCTGCTCACCGACTGTTGTGCGACGTGTCCACGAGGTGGAATTCAACATTAACCATGTTATCCAGAGTTTACCAGCAGCGCAGAGCGATTGTAGACTGCTAGAAGTCGACTTCCACCAGAACTGGTAGTCAGGTCAGTCAGCTTCCTCAAGTCTACAATGAGGAGTGGACATGGATGTCTGATATCTGTCAGGTGAGGAGTCAACACAGATGGTCAGTGGCGATGCCGCCATCATCAGTCTCACCATCCCGCTGCTTGGCCTGTTGAAAAACTCTCTGGTCAGCGTGAAGTCAGAAGCTTTGTGCTCGTCACAAGAGACGGGGGAAGAAGATGCTTATCAAGATGAATAAAGCCTGGATTTCTCAGGATTTCCATTCTCCACCAGGTGAAAGAAGCTCAACCTGAATAATGTATGCACTCCTCCTCCTCATTTTCCTCCTTCTCCTCCTCTTTGTACACTAAAGCAGAGGAAACTGGCTATTTTTTGCCAGGGCCAACTGGCTCTAGCTATTTTTCTGGAGGGCCACCTACCCGGTCCTCTGTTTTAAACAATTTTTGGAAGTGCCACATACAGGCACTCAATATATTTAATTTTTCTGGAGGACCACCTACCTGCTCCTCTGGTTTGAAAACTTTTTTGGACTGCCACATACAGGCACTATCCAAATTTAATTGTCTCCATAGCAGCCCCCACACGTCATCTTTATAGCTGCCTCCACACGTTGTCTCCATTGCTACTTCCACACATCATCTCCATAGCTGCCTCCCATAGTCGTCCATATAGCTGCCTCCATGCATCGTCCCCTTAGCAAACGAGCTGTGTCAGGCAGAATTTTGGGTTGTTTTCATGGCTTCCACATCAAACTTGTTAACTTTGTCGCCACCCTGCTGTGTTATCCACAAAATATACTGGCAAACTTTTATCATTTTTTCTTGCGCATCTGTTTACATTCCCCTCACCCGCCATAACCAAGCCAATTACTTATAAGAACAGTACTACACTTGATCTTACACAAAAGGCTCTTAGAAGTGCTGTTTGTAGCCCCCGACTGCTTTGAAAATTATAATTTTTTCAAAGTAAACGCTTCTGGCCCCCAGGCCCATTTTGGGTGGGGAGGAGCCGAGACACAGGGGCTTGGACAGGCGAAAGCTCGCCTGCCAGCGGACCGCCAGCTCCATCCCAAGATCCAACTAACATAGTTTTAACTGCAGCACCTTTAATCTACTACTACTTTACTGCTTCCATACATCGTCCCCTTATCAAACGAGCTGTATCAGGCAGAATTTTCAGGTGTTTCACCAGATACATAATGGAACTCGGCCCATCTGTCGCCGCCATGCTGGAGACCTGAAGTTGCAATTATAGCAGCGCAATATGGATGCCTAATACTGTCGCTCTTAATCATGGAACCATTTCCGAAAAAACTATTAAAAATAGAATCGCTATGCTATTCCATTAGTCCTAGATGAAATATTGAAACGACCCCGTCTGCTTTGAAAATGATAATTTTTTCAAAGTAAACGCTTCTGGCCCCCAGGCCCATTTTGGGTGGGGAGGAGCCGAGAGACAGGGGCTTGGACAGGCGAAAGCTCGCCTGGCAGCGGACCGCCAGCTCCATCCCAAGATTAGGCCGCCTCAGAGGCATCCATGTATACTGCCCGGCATTTTCCTGTTCCATTTCGCCTCCACGCTCCTCCACAGCGTCCACCAATGTCTCCATGCGCAACTTTCAACTGTCTATACCCCAAGCTAGCCGAGAGGATATACAGCACATCATCCCTTTATCAAACGAGCTGTTCAGCGAATTTTCAGGTGTTTCACCAGATACATAGTGGAACTCGGCCCATCTGTCGCCGCCATGCTGGAGACCTGAAGTTTCAATCATAGCAGCCGCAATATGTTGCCCCATACTGTACTCTTAATCATGGAAGTCGTCTCCATGGCTGCCTCCACATGTCGTCGTGTCAGGCTCATTTTTCGGGGGTTTCACCAGATACGTTATGGAACTTGTCACATGTCACCACCAATGCTGTTTTACCGACTAAATATACCGTCAACCTTTTGTTCACATAGGAAATCATTCCAGCGCTTCTTGCTCACCTCCTTTGGTTCCTCTCTGCCACCCATTGGTTTGAAGCCTGAGTCCATTTAGGGTATGTCGCCATGCCACTCTCTAGCCTGCCGCTGCTGCCGCTGCCTCTGCATGCCGTCCCCTATAGTGTCAGGGTCAAGCACTGTTGAGGCCAGAACAGTGCGAACAGGTGATGTCGTGGATTGCAGACAATGCTTCTAGTCATTTGTCCACCAGTCAGTCTTCCACGCAGTCCACCCATGTCACCGAAATCAGCACTCCTCCAGCTCCTCCACCTCAGCCTCCTTCCCCCCAGTCTGCCCCCTCTTAGGAAAATTTGGCATTTGAACTCTGAGGAACTGTTTTCTGGACCCTTCCCAGAGTCACAAACCACTTGTCCGGTTGTATTTACAAATTTTCCGGGGCCCTGTCGTAAAATGTAAGGTGTACAACTGGTGAAATTCCTTCTTTTACTGACATTGTGTGCGCTCCCAAACTTGTTGCCAAATGCCAGAATGTTCTTATTAAAAAGCAGCATCTCAGAATGTGACAAGAATGCTACATGACTATTCGAATGGTTATGAAGATTCCCTCTCAGCAGTTTCCCAATGTATTGATCAGTGCCAACAATGGTGCCTATTATTTCATAACCTACAAAGTTATGATACCTTTGTCCAGTGTAATGGCCCAACGGCGGGACATTACTGAACTTATGTAGGTTGAGTTACGGCAACCCTAATCATATAGGCTAATGTGGTGATATATGACGTTTTCATTTAACGATGATTGTACCCCCAAGGTTCCTATGCTGGTTTGTACTTGTAATGTTAGTTATTTATTGTATATGTCCCCCCAAGATTTTTAAAGCGCACCTGGAATATGATGGCGCTATATAATAAAGATTATTATTATTTCTTGGTATTGTAAGAATTACTGGTAATGCAGCTGTAATGTTATCTGCCTGGAAAGGGTGGTGTTTTTTGTTAACCATGACAGTTATGTTTATGTCATCCTGTTCTACCCGAGGGTTCTAATTGTTGGATGCCTGGACCCTGCCAAATGGGAATTTAACTTATACTCCACTTTGGCTGTTTTTCCAGGACTTACTTAGCGAACACTTTAGGAGATTCTTCTAAGACCAACGATGTGTATGGGCCTGGCAGACTAGCACCTGTCCATCTAAGAGCCAATTCCCTCCATCAGGCCTGCAGCTCTGATCCACTATACAGAGCCTGCCACCTTTTCCAGCACCAAGTGTCCTGAATATGGGCTGTATCCAACCGCTACCTTGCGACCACATACACCTATCTTGTTAGTGGGAATAAAGAGACAGGACAGTGTATTGTTCTAACACCTGTCTCACATGTATGTCCCCGGGCTGGTCATCAGGGCATTCCCCTCTATATCTACCAGGGATCCTAGGGGAAACCTCCACTCCCGCCATAAACCGTGTGGATGATGCCTGTTCCACCATGGAACAAGCGACCATGACCAGTTCTAGCGCTAACGCTGTGTGGTAGCTAAAGCCAACCCACTCAGGGCACGCGGGAATCCAGCTGCCCCACCACCATAGGACAGGCCGGTCGGAGGATGGTTCCACAGCCAGGAATAGATCAGCCATAATGGTGGTACAACTTATGTTTGTGCCATGGGACTTAAGCTGACAAATTCTTGCATGCACCTGTGCTTGTATTTTACATTGCAATACCACCCTAGAAGTTTGAGAAATAATGATTTAGGCATTATGGATTGAAAAAACCCATAGGGCACAGATATGTTTAAATTGCTTGTGCCGTTTTCTGTCTGACTTTGGCACTATAATGAACGCTTGGAGCTTGCACACTGTATTTAGATGTGTTTGTACTAGTTTTGTGTCAACGATGCAATGTGCGAGAAGGCAGAAGAAAAAAATTGTTGTACTAAAGGGCTAGTGCATTAATCAGCGACTCAAACAGAATTGTGTTGAACGCTTTATGCTTTAAGTTCACCTAAACAAAATATGGGCCTACTTACCAAGCAGTTCAGGGGGCGCCAGATAAAAGAAGAATAGTGGGCAGAGATCACTTATAGTGCGTCCGAGTTCTGCAGTGTCTGCTGCTGCACCAAGGTCCGCATGCTCACCTGGTCTTCTCTGGTGCATGGAGTGAATGAAAAATATGGACACGAACAAACTCTGACTGAAAACTCTGAAGCAACTCATGACGTGATCTTCAAACCACAAGTGGGAAGGGGCCTATGTCAGTATTCAATTATCGTGGCACACCTACGCATTTGTGAGGCCAAACTGTACTTATGCAGTTTGCCCCACCTTGATATAAAGCTGAGCAGTAGTGTTATGTAAATAGTTTTTCAGTTAGTCGGATTGGGCCTAGCATGATGCCAGCATTGTTAAGATATGCTTAACAAAAAAGTATATTGTCTGAATAAAAACTGACACTGTACATGTGGCACCCATGGTTGCAAGTCGTTATTACATAATAAACCATAGCAACAAGTTAAACTTTTTTAACACTATTTATGCCAATTACAGCAGTCTGCATTCATTGTTCAATGGTTACTATCAACACAGCTACTTAGCCACAAGTTGATCCTGAAAAAACAGATCTACCAAGGGAATCCTCAGACTTTTAAGAAAATCATGACACACGGTCCTTTAAAATTAACTGCCATAGGCAATGATCCATTAAAGGTTTTTCAACGAAGACAAACAAATTATATGTACATTAAAATACTAATTCGGATAACCACTGTCGACAGTAAATTGACGAACAAATGGGCTGGTCGAACAAACTTCCGACTGAGTCATTCGAATACACCCAGTGATCAATTAATTATCCATTACGACCAAGCTGCCAAAGCTTGGCAAACTTGAAACTCAAAATGATGACACGATGAGGAGACGAGGGCAGCTGCCATGGAATGCTGGGTGCTATCGCCATTATGGGATTGAGACTATGACTGTATCCGATATCGATCGCCATCGTAAGCTAATATATGACCCGACATATACGAAACCGCATATGAAATAGAACCAGCACGCTTCCTTGCGCCTTTGCACTCTTGCCCGCCGACCCCCGTTTTTTGCAATGATACATTGGAGCGTACACCCAAATGGATCTGAACGCACACTGTGGTATGGAGGAGCCCGCTTGGCAACAAGGCATTCCCGTCAGAAATTCACCTTGCACCTTGATCCCAAGACTTCCTACCAGATAGGCCCCCAATGCCACAAGAGATGTCTGACTTAACCGCAGTTTTAGGCCGCTGTCCTGATCACGCCTGCCCCATGAGTCCTGTTTCCCGATGTATGGCACACAGCAATTTGTGTGATCGTGAAAAGTGACAGAATAGCTAGATTGCACAAAACATCAATAGATGACCCTCACGTATAGAAGAGGCGATGAAGAGGAGAGAGCTATCAGGCAGCTAGCACATGCCATCGGACCCAAAGACTTTGCAAGTACGACAATCCGATCAGGGGCAGGAGAATTGTCGGAAAGGTTTTGGTTCGAGCGAGACTGAGTTGTCCGGAGCCGCCCTTGGCTCCCGCTATGTTTCATTCGGTGAAGCAGAAGTGTTTGACGAATTATAGTCAGGAACAGAATTGGTGGCTGCTCGTGCATACTCAGTTTGCCATACTATCTGCTATGAGGAACTCCCGAAACAATGCTGCACGACTGACCAGTGAGGATCTCAGGAGGACTTACACATTGTTTATTCAAGGTCACTCTTTTTCTATAGGGCTTATATCCCGCCCCGCCTCGCAGCTTCTTTGTCACCACTTAGGTCTCTCAGCTGGGGCAACAGATTTGCCGATTCCATATGTTCTGTGAAATGACAACCACCGAACCATGAACAGTCTTTTGTTACTAAAGGGCTTATGATGATTGTGCTGTAATCCTTCGCCTCAGCTTCTGGGGTAGTAGACAGTTGAAAGTTGGCATGGAGACATTGGTGGACGCGCTCGTGGAGGATGCGTGGAGGCGAAATGGACAAGGAATAAGTGCGGGCAGTATACATGGATGCCTATGAGGGGCCTAATCTTGGGATGGAGCTGGCGGTCCGCATGCCAGGGAGCGTTCGACCTGTTCCAGCCCCGTCTTCTCGGACTCCGTCCCCACCCAAAATGGGCCCGGGGGCAGAAGCGTGTACTGTTGAAAAAATAATAATTTTCAAAGCAGACGGGGTCGTTTGAATATTCATCTAGGACTGAATGGAAAATAGCATAGCGATTCTATTTTATAGTTTTTGGAAATGGTCCATGATTAAGAGCGCAGTATGGGCATCAATTGCGCTGCTATGATGCAAACTTAGGTCTCCAGCATGCACGGAAAGAGCGGGCCGAGTTCCATTTGTATCTGGTGAAACACCCGAAAATTCTGCCTGATTTGGTTACAGCTCGTATTGATAAGGGACATGTATGGAGGCAGTAAAGTAGTAGTAGATTAAAGGGGCTGCAGTTTTAAAACTATGTAGTTGGATATGGGGATGGAGGCGGCCGTGGAGACGAGCTTTCGCCTGTCCCAAGCCCCTGTCTTTCGGCTCCTCACACCCAAAATGAGGCCTAGGGGCCCAAGAACGTTTACTTTGAAACAACATTTAATTTTAAAAGCAGACAGGGGCTACAACAGCAATTCTAAGAACCTTGTGTAATGATCAAGTATGTTGTAGTACTGTTCTTATAAGAATGGTTGGTTATGGGGGGTGAGGGGAATGTAATACAGATGTGCAAGAAGCGCTGAATATTATTGGTGAAATGAAAAAAGTTGCCAGTATATGTTTCTGACTACACAGAGGGGTGGGCCGACAAAACAAGTTAACAAGTTTGAGTGAGGAAGCCATATGAAAACACCCCAAAATGCGCCTGAACAGCTCGTTGCTAAGGGACGATGCAGGACGGCAAGCTATATGGACGACTTTGGAGGGCAGCTATGGGAGATTGTGTTTGATGGAAGTAGACAATGGAGACAACGTGTAGGAGAGGGCAGCATAAAAATGACGTGTGGAGGCTGCTATGGACAATTAAATTTGGTAGTGCCTGATGTGGCAGTCCAAAAAAGTTTTCAAACCAGAGGAAGCAGGTAGGTGGCTCCTCAGGAAAATTAAAATAATGAGTGCCTGTTGGGCCACTGCCAAAAAAAATTGTTTTTAAAACAGAGGACCGGGATGGCCCTCCAGAAAAATAGCTAGAGCCAGTTTGGCCCTGGCAAAAATAGCCAGTGTTCCTCTGCTTAGTGTACAAAGAGGAGGAGATGGAGGAAAATGAGGAGGAGGGATCATTATCAGGGTGGAAGCTTCTTTCACACTGGTGGAGAATGGAAATCATGAGGAAATCAAGGCTTATTCAATCTTGATAAGTATCTTCCCCCGTCTATGGTGACGAGCACAAAGCTTTGACTTCACGCTGACCATGAGAGTTTTGAAAAGGCCAAGCAGTCGGGGATGGTAGACTGATGATGGCCTGGCAGCGCCACTGACCATCTGGTGGCTCCTATCTGACAGATATCAAGACATCCAGGTCCACTCTCTTGAGACTTGAGAGGAACGTGACTGACCTGACTAACAGTTCTGGTGGAAGTTGACTTCTAGCAGTCTACAATCGCTCTGCGCTGCTGTAAACTCTGTATAAACATGGTTAACTGTTGATTCCACCTCGGGGCAGTCGCACACAACAGTACAGTGAGCAGGCAGTTGGAGGCGGCGCTTGCGCTTGCCTGAGGAAAAAGTGGCAGAATCTGGCTGGACTCCGTGACAATGCGCACAGATTGCGGCGGCACCTTCGTGAGCAAATACAGGACCGATTGGGGTATGTCTTGAGGAACCGCTGCTGAACTATGAGCATTTACAACACATGGGCAGGCATGGGCACATGTGTCAGTCTGCCGAGTTGCAGAGCCGCCACCAGGTTGTCATGCCCACGGATGGTAATTCGGTGGAGCAGCGGTGGGTGGTTGGAGGAGGAGTCATAGTAGGCCTGAGAGACCTGGACCGAGGTAGGCCTCGAAATCCTCGGCATCGCGTATATGAACAGCCCAGGGTCAGACTCGCGGTCCCAGCCTCACCCCAAAGTTAACCCAATGTGCCGTCAGCGATATATAGTGCCCTGCGCGGCAGAGCACTCGTCCACGTGTCCGTTGGTCCGGTGGGACCTTGTCAGAAACGGCGTGGTCAGGGCCCACGATGATGTTGTTGCACATGCTGTTGCGGGGCTGGGACGCACATCGGGAAAGGTAGTGGCGGACTGGGGACCGAAATACCGAGGGGCGGCTGCCATGAGGTTGAAGGCCCGTCTTACCCAGCCTATAGCGCAGCATCTCCAGGGCTAAGTCATTGGAGATGTGGACGTGAGGGCTTGGGCGTGTGGGTGGGTTGCAACTGTACTCCTTTTGTGTCCAGCGCCTGGGTATGGAGAGCTGAACGCTGCGCATGCGAGGAACATTGGTGGATGCGTGTGGAGGATACGTGGAGGCGAAGGTGTGGTTTCGCCAGGAGGTGTTTGGGCGGGGTCACTGGGCAGGGGGCTGGACTGGCAGAGGGCAGCAAATGACACAGGGGAAGGAGCAGGGAGGTGCCGCAGAGGTGAAGGGCATCTCCTGGCCCCACCACTGCCTATTCAACTGTTCCGTGAGGACTCGCCTCCATTCCGAAGCACTGTGTTCAACCCGGACATGGGTCTGTACCTCATCATCCTCGATTCCCTCAGTTGCTCCCCCCTGGACATTCCTGCCCTGACAACAAACTTCAACCCACTGTTGACAACCGTGTCTCTCATCGTAGAACCTCTTTACACCACTTCTTACATACATCAACAATGTCATCTCACCCACAGACTGCGGACCGGTGTGGGGGGGTAAAAACCTGGGCAATAGGAAAAAGAGCTAAGCAACATAATGGTGCGATTAAGCAGCCTCAGAGGCATCCATGCATGCTGCCCCTGCTGTTTCCTGTCCATTTCTGTGGTGTTTCCATCATTTTCTGAGGTTTCAAGGTGTTTGGCCAAGCTTCCCTGTGCAGACCCTTGGTCCCCTTGAAAAATGCTCAAGTCTCCAATTGATTTCAATGGGGTTCGTTATTCGAAACGAGCACTCGAGAATCGGGAAAAGTTTGTCTCGAATAACAAGCACCCGAGCATTTTAGTGCTCGCTCATCTCTACTGATAAAGACAGGTTGGAATTATATCACTGAGAATTAGTGAATGTGTTATTTTGTTATGCTGACTATATTTAAGAATTTTGTCTTCGTGGAAAAACCTTTAATGGATCATTGCCTATGGCAGTTATTTTAAAGGACCGTGAGTCAGATCCATTAAAAAGTGGAGGATGTCCTTGGTAGATCTGTTTTTCATGGATCACTTGTGGGCTAGTAGACTGTAGTTGATGAGTACCAATGAACAATGGATGCAAGACTGATGTAAATTGGCCATTAAAATAGTTAAAAAGTTTAACTTTTGCTATGTTTATATATGTAATAACGACTTGCACCATGGGTGCCACCATTACAGTGTCAGGTTTTTATTCAGAACAAATAGACTTGTTTTTAACATATCTTAACATGCTGTCATCATGCTAGGGCCAATCCGACTAACTGAAAAACTATTTACACTATGGCTCAGCTTTATCAAGGTGGGGCAAACTGCATTAAGTACAGTTTGCCTCACAAATGCGTAGGGTGTGCCAGATAATTGAATACTGACATAGGCCCCTTCCACACTTGTGTTGAAGATCACGTCAGAGTTTGCTCAGAGTTTTCAGTCAGAGTTTGTTCAGTGTCTCAGTTTTTCACTCACATGCACCAGGAAGAAGCAGGTGAGCAGGCGGACCTTGGTGCAGCAGCGACACATGCAGGAACTCGGACGCACGATATTAGTGAATCTGCCCCATAGTCTTCTTTTATCTGGCGCCCCCTGAACTGCTTGGTAAGTATGCACCATTTTTGTTTAGGTGAACTTAAAGCATAAAGCGTGCAACACAATTCTGTTGAGTCGCTGTATTAAATGCACTAGTCCCTTTAGGTACACATTTTTTTCTGCCTTCTCGGCACAGTGCATCTGTGACACAAAACTAGTACAAACACATCTTAAATACATGTGCAAGCTCCAAAGACGTTCATTATAGTGCAAAGTCAGACAGAAAACTGGCACAGCCAATTTAACATATCTGGCCCTATGGGTTTTAATTACATACATGGGGCAGATTTCTTTACCTGATTCCTGGCGCGATCCAGCCTTGCGTTCTCACTCGTGGCGGTGTATTCCGGGTTCTGGCGGATTCACTAAGGTAAGTTCCCTCCGACTCCCCATATCTGCTGCTGCCTCATTTACCGTCCACTCAGTGGGTGCAAGTAATCGCGTGTCAACGACACTTTCCTTAAAATGCGTCGGTTTTTTCCTAATCCGTTGGGTTTTCGTACTGCCACGCCGCCCTATTTTCCTTCCGTCGGCGAGGCAAATCGAAATTTTTGGATAACCCATCGGAAAAACTCGATCGCGCCCTGAGTAAATGACCCCCTAGTGTACTAATAGCTATAAGCCAGTTGGGCCGGCAAAATACCATTTTCCCCTCCTCTGCTTTAGGTGTACCAAGCTGCGGAGAAGGAGGAAAATTGAGGAGGAGTGACATACATTTATTCATGGTGAGCTGCTTTCACATGGTGGAGATCATGAGAAATCCAGCCTTGATTCAACTTGAATAAGCGTCTCCGTCAGCGCTGTCAGGTCGACAGGCTGTAAGCTTATCGGTGATGATGCCACCAGCTGCACTGAAACACAACACTCTAGCAGCATCATTGTAATAGCAATGAGGACCTCAGGTCGGAAAGCAGACCTTCTTCTTTTCTTTGTGGCTTCTGACCCTTTCTTTTGTTTAACAAAATTCCCCCCCCCCATATCCTCCCGCTGAGATCTCAGGGTTCCTGTGGAGAAATCACATCTCCCCTGTCATCATTTCCTGATCAAACACAGGAGCTGGGTCGCAGGTGCTCGGAGGCGATGGGGGCAATAGGTTCTGGGACTGAGTCATCCTACACACAGCAGTGTTGGGACTTGCGGTGGGGAAGTGACCCCTCTGGAGTACTCTCACTGGGGTAGAGACAACAACACAAGATTGATTCACTGTCACAAGTCAAGAAAAGCGGGTGACGAACCAAAGGGTCTCTGGACTAGGTGCTGTACCAACATCTTATACAGGATGGAAGGAACGCAGCATCTCGTCCCCATTCCGGTTACCCAGAGTGTTGGATGGGCTCCTTTGCAATCTCGTAGACTTCAGGGGAGAGACGTCTACAAGTATGGCTTTCCCGCTCTCCCCACACCAATCTAACTTACTGGTGGGATGGTTGTTTCCTCCCAGCCACTTCTTTCTCCGGGGGCAGAGGTTGTGGATCAATGGGTGTTATTATTATACAGGTTACTAACTCCAGAGTAGCTTCGGCAGTCAGCGAGCCCTTTCTGAAGGGGTCAGGGTCCTCAGCATGTTGATAAGAGTCTGGTGCAGACTTCTTGCATAGTCCATTGCCCTGTGGATTGTAGGCTGTGGTTCTCAGAAAATGGATATTGTTGCCAGGGCCAACTGGCTCTAGCTATTTTTCTGGAGGGCCACCTCACGGTCCTCTGTTTTAAAACAATTTTTTTGGAAGTGCACATACAGGCACTCAGTATATTTAATTTTTCTGGAGGACCACCTACCTGCTTCTCTGGTTTGAAAACTTTTTTGGACTGCCACATACAGGCACTATCCAAATTTAATTGTCTCCATAGCAGCCTCCACACGTCATTTTTATAGCTGCCTCCACACGTGTCTCCATTGCTACTTCCACACATCATCTCCATAGTTGCCTCCAAAGTCGTCCATATAGTGCCCTCCATGCATCGTCCCCTTAGCAAACGAGCTGTGTCAGGCAGATTTTGGGTTGTTTCATGGCTTCCACATAAACTTGTTAACTTTGTCGCCACCTGCGGTGTTATCCAGAAAATATACTGGCAAACTTTATCATTTACCCATATTATTTCAGCGCTTCTTGCACATTGTTTACATTCCCCTCACCCGCCATAACCAAGCCAATTACTATAAGAACAGTACTACACTTGATCTTACACAAAAGGTTCTTAGAAGTGCTGTTTGTAGCCCCTGTCTGCTTTTAAAATTAAATTTTTTCAAAGTAAACGCTTCTGGCCCCTAGGCCCATTTTGGGTGGGGAGGAGCCGAAAGAGGGCTTGGACAGGCGAAAGCTCGTCTGCCAGCGGACCGCCAGCTCCATCCCAAGATCCAACTAACATAGTTTTAACTGCAGCACCTTTAATCTCTACTACTTTACTGCCTCCATACATCGTCCCCTTATCAAACGAGCTGTATCAGGCAGAATTTTCGGGTGTTTCACCAGATACATAATGGAACTCGGCCCATCTGTTGCCGCATGCTGGAGACCTGAAGTTGCAATCATAGCAGCGCAATATGGATGCCCAATACTGTCGCTCTTAATCATGGAACCATTTCGAAAAAACTATAAAATAGAATCGCTATGCTATTCCATTAGTCCTAGATGAAATATTCAAACGACCCCGTCTGCTTTGAAAATTATAATTTTTTCAAAGTAAACGCTTCTGGCCCCCAGGCCCATTTTGGGTGGGAGGGAGCCGAGAGACAGGGGCTTGGACAGGCGAAAGCTCGCCTGGCAGCGGACCGCCAGCTCCATCCAGATTAGGCCGCTCAGAGGCATCCATGTATACTGCCTGCTATTTCCTGTCCATTTCGCCTCCACGATTCCACAGCGTCCACCAATGTCTCCATGCGCAACTTTCAACTGTCTATACCCCAGAAGCTGGAGCGCGAGAGGATATACAGCACATCATCCCTTTATCAAACGCGCTGTGTCAGCAGAATTTTCAGGTGTTTCACCAGATACATAGTGGAACTCGGCCCATCTGTCGCCGCCATGCTGGAGACCTGAAGTTTCAATCATAGCAGCGCAAATGTATGCCCCATAACTGTCAACTCTTAATCATGGAAGTCGTCTCCATGGCTGCCTCCAACATGTCGTCGTGTCCAGGCTCATTTTCGGGTGTTTCACCAGATACGTTATGGAACTTGGTCACTATGTCACCACCATGCTGTGTACTCGACTAAATATACCGTCAACCTTTTGTTCACATAGGAAATCATTCCAGCGCTTCTTGCTCACTCCTTTGGTTCCTCTCTGCAACCATTGGTTTGAGTCCATTTGGGGTATGTCGCCATGACCACTCGCTAGCCTGCCGCTTGCTGCCTGCTCCTCTTCATGCCGTCTTCTATAGTGTAGGGTCAATTATTGGATGTTTTAGATGCTATCTAGCCTCATTCGGTCACTCTGTCATCACCATGCTGTTGCCCATAATGTGCGATTAAGCAGCCTCAGAGGCATCCTGCATGCTGCCCTGCTGTTTCCTGTCCATTTTGTGGTGTTTCCATCATTTTCTGAGGTTTCAAGGTGTTTGGCCAAGCTTCCCTGTGCAGACCCTTGGTCCCCTTGAAAAATGCTCAAGTCTCCAATTGATTTCAAGGGGTTCGTTATTCGAAACGAGCACTCGAGAATCGGGAAAAGTTTTTCTCGAAAAACAAGCACCAAGCATTTTAGTGCTCGCTCATCTTTACTGATTAAAGACAGGTAGGAATTATATCACTGAAATTAGTGAATGTGTTATTTTGTTATGCTGACTATATTTAAGAATTTTGTCTTCGTGGAAAAACCTTTAATGGATCATTGCCTATGGCAGTTATTTTAAAGGACCTGTGAGTCAGATCCTTAAAAAGTGGAGGATTGTCCTTGGTAGATCTGTTTTTTCATGGATCACTTGTGGGCTAGTAGACTGTAGTTGAGGAGTACCATGAACAATGGATGCAAGACTGATGTAAATTGGCCATTAAAATAGTAAAAAGTTTAACTTTGCTATGTTATATATGTAATAACGACTTGCACCATGGGTGCCACCATTACAGTGTCAGGTTTTTATTCAGAACAAATAGACTTGTTTTTAACATATCTTAACATGCTGTCATCATGCTAGGCCAATCCGACTAACTGAAAAACTATTTACACTATGGCTCAGTTTTATCAAGGTGGGGCAAACTGCAATTAAGTACAGTTTGCCTCACAAATGCGTAGGTGTGTGCCAGATAATTGAATACTGACATAGGCCCCTTCCACACTTGTGTTGAAGATCAGTCAGAGTTTGCTCAGAGTTTTCAGTCAGAGTTTGTTCAGTGTCTCAGTTTTTCACTCACATGCACCAGGAGAAGCAGGTGAGCAGGCGGACCTTGGTGCAGCAGCGACACATGCAGGAACTCGGCACGATATTAGTGATATGCCCCATAGTCTTTTTTATACTGGCGCCCTGAACTGCTTGGTAAGTATGCACCATTTTTGTTTAGGTGAACTTAAGCATAAGCGTTGCAACACAATTCTGTTGAGTCGCTGTATAAATGCACTAGTCCCTTTAGGTACACATTTTTTTCTGCCTTCTCGGCACAGGCATCGTGACACAAAACTAGTACAAACACAATCTCTTAATACATGTGCAAGCTCCAAAGACGTTCATTATAGTGCAAAGTCATTCAGAAAACTGGCACAGCCAATTTAACATATCTGGCCCTATGGGTTTTCAATCCATAATTCCATAAATCAATTATTTCTACAAATTCTTAGTGTGGTATTGCAATGAAAATACAATGCACAGGTGCTGCAAGTAATTTGCAGCTTAAGTCCATGGCACAAACCAGTAATTGTACACACCATTATGGCTTGTCTATTCCTGGCTGTGGAACATCCTCCGACCGGGGCCTGACCTTATGGTGTGGGGGCAGCTGGATTCCCCTGGCACCTGAGTGGTTGGCTTTAGCGCAGCGTAGCGCTAGACTGGTCATGGTCGCTTGTTCCAGGTGGAACAGGCATCATCCACACCGGGTAGGGCCCGCAAGAGGATGCTAGAAAAGGGGGAGGCTACAATAGGATGGAGGTTTCCCCCTAGGGATCCCTGGGTAGATAGTAGAGGGGAGGCCCATGATGTGACCAGCAGCCAGGGATCATACATGGAGACAGGGTTATGAACAATAAACTGTCTGTCTCTTTATTCCAACGTAACAAGATAAGGTAGTGGTCCAAGGTAGCTGGTTGGATACAGCCCAGATTCAGGAACTTGGGGCTGGAAAAGGTAGGCAGGCTCTGTATAGGGAATCAGAGCTGCAGGCCTGATGGAGGGAGATTGCTCTTAGATGGAGCAGGGTGCTAGTCTGCAGGCCTCTCACATAGTGGTCTCAGAAGAATCTCCTAAAGTGTTCCCTAAGAAGTCTCTGGAACAACAGCCAGAGGGAGTATAAGTTAAATTCCATTCTGGGCAGGGTTCCAGGCATCCAACAAATTAGGAACCTCGGGGTAGAACAGGATTGACAGTAAACATAACTTGTCATTGGTTAACAAGAAAAACCCACCCTTTCCAGGCAGATAACATTACAGCTGCATTACTAGTAATTCTTACAATACCAAGAAATAATAATAATCTTTATTTATATAGCGCCATCATATTCCATGGCGCTTTAAAAATCTTGGGGGACATATACAAATAAAATACTACATTACAGAGTACAAACAGTCATATGGAACAATTGGGGGTCAATACATCATTAAAGAAAACGTCATATAGCACCACTTAGACTATATGATATAGTTGGCCGTACGTCACCTACATAATGTTCATAATGTCCCCGACCAGTGGGCCATTACAGCTGGACAGAGGTTCAAGACTTGTAGGTTATGAAATAATAGGCACCATTGTTGGCAGCTGTCTAATACATTGGGAACTGCTGAGAGGAATCTTCATACCATTCAGGAATAAGTCTGTAGCATTCTTGTCACATTCTGAGATGCTGCTTTTTAATAAGAAACATTCTGGCATTTGCAAACAAGTTTGGAGAGCAAACAATGTCAGTAAAAGAAGAATTTCACCAGTTGTAAACCTTGACATTTTACAGACAGGGCCCCGGAAAATTGTAAATATAGAATAATATTTATAGGTTGTTGAATGGGAGGAAAATGTTTATATTGTCAATGCCACATGAAAAATGAGCAGTTTTGGACTGAAATATGTTTTTTTTTCTCCCAGCATTGTCTGTTTGGATTGGTGTAAAACATGCCTTACTGTGTGGGTGATGCAGACATGAACAATAACACCATCTCAGCTCACCATGCACAGTAAATGCTTCTCTCAGGATGTCCTGTAAGCAAGTTCAAATGCCATAAAAGGATAAAATGAATTTAAGTTCTTTAAAGTAAAACAGTGAAGGGTCTGTTCTACTGCTCCTGTAAGAAGGAAAAATGAAAAAAATATATATACGTACATATGGAAACACATCTTCTTCTCTTACCTTTTTTTTGTAAGAAAAATAAAATAAGTTCCAGGAAAGGCCTTCAGCTAAAATAACGAAAACCAGAAAATGCTTAAAGATGTTTTAATGATTTAAACACATATTTAGTTGTGTCTAAAACTTTCCACATTTGAAAATTAATTTTTTTTTATATCTTATATTTGAGTTGTAAAAAATATTGTACATACTACTTTACTCTCTTTTAACCAATAATGACTCTAATAAATATGATTCTAAGTGTCTCTATTAAGATGTGTATACAGTATATGCCAGTGATTCACAGTCCCAGTTAAATGAGCCCGTCCTGCTTATATGGCTACTAAGCAGGATGTAGCTGTTGACAACTGTATAAGATGAAGCTAACAAGATACACTGGCAAGTCAAAATATTGAGAACTAGCCATAAATTGGTAATAGGTAAATATTATATATATGTAACAAAATGCTATGTAATAGTAATAGAGGTCCCTAAAGACCTGTGAATGGTTTGGTGCCCCAAATGGCCCAGGCAGGTAATGTTTAATCTGAATTTAAGCTGGACAACCACTTTACCACCCAAGTAAAACTTGAAGGGTTAATAGGAGTTGCCAATTTTTGCTATGTTTTGCAGCCTGTACCTACCATGTGACCTCCTTAGCCACAGACTCAAGCAGGCCAGAACCTGAGATCATATTTAATGGGTTTTTTTCACTTTACTCTTTCCAAAAGAATAGGAGTAAAGGTCAGGAGGCTTACTCTCAAGACCAAACTTTCCAAAGGATTTTTTCAATTTCTTAGCAGCTGCTCTTTGAAAAAATAGTCTCACTTTGTGTTATTTTTTCTTATTGCTTGGTAGTGCCAAGTGAGAAAGGAGAAATTGTGAATACTGAGAGGGGCGCGGACACTTTAATCAGAGGCTTTGATAAATAGCAAAATGTCCTAGTCATAATAAAGTGTAGTTTACATATAAGAGGCAGACACGGGGGGAGTGGTAATGTGCTGGATTGTACAGATTGCCTCAGAGTCCAAACAAAGAGGTTAAGAAACATAACTGTAACACATTAGTAAATTGACAATGAAATTGCAGTTATTTTACTAGCTCTTTATTAAATAAACACAGGATGAATTGGAGTAGTCTGCCCAAGTTATTTGCAGAGCGCTCAGATTACTAACTCAACACTGCTGAATATCACACATTCTGAGGCTCCCTCCAGCCCCTGAATCCAAACACATTCCAACAGATGCAACCATGACCCAATCACAATGCCATTGCTTCCCTTTATGTGCTTTTCCACTATATTTCTACTTATGCCGGAATGCTGCTTATGTCTATCACAACAGTCATAACTTGAATTATACAAATATACTTAGTTTAGAAAACATTTTGCCATGATCAGGCTTCCTATTTAAAGGAGTTATACAATAAAGTGTGTATAATCTATTCTCACAAGATAGCAAATATCAGACCCATAAAAGTCTGACTGGAAACAAGAATTAGGGCTTCCATTCTATCTTTGTGAAATGTGTCTTACTCACTTCTGTGGAAATGAGGAATTTGTCATTAATGTCGCCCTAAGCAAAGTTTTGTTAGGGAATTCTCATAATGTGAAGTTTTGCTGTGAATGACAGAGCAGGGAGGTCAGAAAAACATAATTGTGGGACAACATCTATATTGCCCAATATGGAACTGCTAACATTGTGGAGGGTGCTTATAGTTGCATGGATCATGGAAGATGCGTTAGATGAAGAAGCAGCAGCATCCTATTACATAAGTTATATATACATATATAAAATGGTGAACCTCTCTGCTGCCTAAGGTAAGCTAATGAATGATGCCCTCTCTTCCCTATCCAATATTAATGTATCAGGTTATTTATTTTAGTATATGGGTTCTCCATGCAGTGTCTATCATCCATGTTGACAACAGGTGTAAAGAGACAGTGGAACAGATTTATCAAGCGGTCTAAAAGTCTGAATATTTCTAGTTGCCCATGGCAACCAATCATAGCTCCCCTTTAAAATATTCATGAACACTGGTAAAATGAAAGCTGAGCTGTAATTGGATGCCATAGGCAACTAGAAATATTCTGACTTTCAGACAGCTTGATAAATCTGCCCCACTGTTTTTAGGTGGCAGTTCCTGCTCTTGCAAGGGGCTTAACTTGTGTCATTGCTGGTGCACCGCTACCTATATGAACAAAACAAAATTATTAATCCATAAACCCTCTGTGAAAAAACCCACTATATGGGTAAATTCACATGGCCATCTGCGGGGACGTATATGCGGCCGCATGTACGTCCCCATAGACGGCAATAGCGGAACGGCGGGGATACAGTGCCACACATGTGTGGCACCGATCCGGGCCACACACTGCAAAAAGATAGAGCTTGCTCTATCTTTCGGCGAGTGTGCGGCCGTGTGCCGCTGTTTTCTATGGAGGGAGGAGGGGTCACCTCGTCCTTCTCACCAGCACACGGTATGCCCGCACCGCGCGTGAATGAACCGAATAATTGTGTTTAATTCTAAAAGAAAAAAATTTTTATCGCAGCACTATCCTGACATTAACATTGATATGAAATGGACAGTGGGCGTGCTGATGGCGACATACAGGTGCTTAACTGTATCAGCAAATTTGAACAAGTCAGAAAGTAGCACCAAGCACCAATCCACACTATAGCTATAGATGTATGAGTAAAAAAATTTTATTTTTCACTTTTCACAAATATTCCCAGGATATTCATCCACTTAAAAGGTATACCTTAGTGCAAACACTTGAAGTATAACAGTTAAAATAAAAATAATATATTATACATGGAAATATACATACTCTTTAAGAAAGAGGCAAAAATGGCACTAATAGGGCCCAAGTGCACATTTCTGCCTTTAAAAAATAGAATATAGACTACAAAAATGTGGTCCGTGGATACTATAATTGTTTTGAGTCTTTGTAATGTTTTATTCTTTATTTTTGCTGTTTAGTTGTTGATTACCAAAGTAATTTAAGTCGATGCTTTGTATTTTTGCACTGTCCGTGTCGCTCTGACTAGATGGTAATGTCTCTGCGATATATTATAAGAAAGAGTAAACAAAAATGGTCCTGTGTGGTATTAGGATACAGGTCCAACAATAGGTTTTTGTTACGACCGTCAGATCTTTAGTTTTTTCATTGTATACAGTCACACTCACGGTTTAGTTGAATGACACAGTGTCCTCCTTGGGGTCCGATGCCTCGCTGTGCGGGCCTTGCAAATGATGGTGATTATCTCCGCGTCCTCCAAATAAGTGTGCGCATGCGCAAGTGTGCTACACTCCGTCAGATTAATAGAGCTGTTGATCTCCAATTTCAGGATGGACAGGAATGAAGGCGCATCTGGGAGGTATATGGTGAATCTCCCTTGCTAAACAATGCTCAGGTGCTCTGTTAACAGTTAGAACGAGGGTTTGAGAAATGAATAGCAGACCCTGCTGGCTGTTGATGGTGCCTTTGTAAGTTCTCCACGGTGTGAATTGTAGTCCAATATCGCCATACACATTTCAAAGCCTTCCTCGGCTCTTTCCTCAGTGGCTTCAGCCACTGAGGAAAAAAACAATTTTTTTTACTCATACATCTATAGCTACAGTGTGGATTAGTGCTTGGTGCTACTTTCTGTCTTGTTCAAATTGTGTTTAATTCACTGTTTTAAAATTTATACATTGATGAAAAGTCAATGAAACTGACAGAATGATATCACAATTCATTCAGCTGCCGAGATCAGTATGTTGCGTTGTATAATGCGCCTATTTTTTAATATAACAGGAAGTGGAACATGTCCAGAAGTGGTTGTAACATCTATTGCAAGATTACCTCTCTTTTTTATATCATTGCGAGTTTTGTGCATGCTCTGACATCCCAGAAGGTAGTAGCGTCAAGGTAATGATGTAGACATATAACGGGCATTTTGATAAGATGGACATAACAAGATTAAACAATCACATATATCACATAAATATTAGACCATATATGTCTTATTGTACTCACTTAAAGGGGTTGTCTGAGACTTATTAAAAAAACAAAAGGTGGACGGGAGGGGCCTGCTTAAAAAAATAAATATGTAAATACCTGAAGCCATCCAGGTGTCCCACGCTGCTATCACTCCGGTCCGTGCGGCATGTAAACAAACATGGCCACAGAAGCAGCGCGGGATTCTTCTTCCAGCCAGCCGTGGCCAGCCACGCTCACTTGTCCCTATTGACAGCATTGTATACGCTGGGCGGTTGGGTGTCGGGGCCAGCCAGAAGCTGAATCCAGCATTCCTTCTGCGGCCATGTTTGTTTACATGGCGCAGGGACAGGAGAGGTAGCAGCGCCGGACAACCGGAGGTCGCTGGGAGGTAAGTATGTCTTTATTTTTTTTTTTTGCAGCCCCCTCTCAGCCACCTTTTGTTTTATTAATAAGTCCGGACAACCCCTTTTAACAGAGGTTGGTTCTCATAGAAATAAAGCTAATAGATTGTAATCACCATAGCAAACAGATATGGGTCTTTAAACCAAACAAAGACTATTATTCGGGTCAAACCATGAAAAAAAATTATAAGCAAAACCTAAAAGGCATGCGTACATCAGTTTTTATTAGTGTAATTTTAATATTTGCAAGAAAAGAGGGAAACTAAACAGCGCTTTGTGTGTTATTGTGTAAGCCATACCATAGCATACCAGGGTGGGAAGGCAAGCTTTCCAAGGTCTTGATTAATGGTACATCACATATCACAAGTACAGTACAGTTGGTAGCTACTTGCCCTTAAATCAACTGTTTTCTTAGGTAAAGTGTGGTGCCATGTCCTGTAATCCACTCCATGCACCAAGGCCTAAAATGTTGTCTCTCCGACACTCCCAGGCATCTTATTTAGAGCTTAAGGAGACTTCCATTGTTATCCTAGGAGAACGTTTGCCTGTTGAGCCCCAAGAGGAGTCTGAGCCAGTGAATTTGGAAGATACAGCATTAGCCTCTTTACCGGCTACACTGGCAAAACTGCCCCTGGTGTCCGAGGAAGTTGCTGTCCTGGCAGATGTCACTGTTCTGGCAGATACAAAGCACAAAACGCTTGAACGTCTGGCACAGCTGGAAGTGACTTCCCCGTCAAAGAGGGAAAGACCACCTGCTTCTTCCTTACAGCCAACCTCCACCCTTGACTACTGGGCCAACCAACATCCAACTCAGGCGAAGTCCCTTAACACCTGGAGTCGGAGAGAACTGAGACAACAATGTAGGTTCGGTCACCGATTCGGAGATGAGGAGAACAAATCTTGTTGGTTAAACAACAAACCCTTGAAGCTATGGGACAACCTTCAAGGGATGAACCTCTAAGGCCTCTTCCACACTAGCGTTGCGTTTCACGTCAGGGTGCAATGCGTGAAAAACTGACGTTTTTGGCTGCGTTTTTGTTCCATTTTTCCTTGGAGTAATTAGCGTTTTTGCGTTTTTCACGCGCGTGTTGTTAGCGTTTTTTTTGCGTTTTCAGCGCATTTTTCACGCGCGAGTCAATGGGAGAATCGAGCATTTTTCAAAGGGACCATGGTTTGGGATTAAAATGGGTTATTTAATTAAAAAATAATGTCTTCTGATAAGTTGCAAACATCTGCGATCTATTCTTCACTGTTCCCCGTGTATATTATCTCCCGACAAGTTAGCAGATGTGAAGAACAGTGAAGAATAGAATAAAACCAGTGAAAACAGTGACCACAGGAAATACTTCGCGAGCAGGGGAAATACTGTTATTCTGGTCACCTAGCAACCCTTACGTTTAAAACGCATTGCACTCGCATTGCACTTGCAATGATTGCGAGTGAAATGCGTTCTTGATGCATCTCCATAGACTTGAATGGGCCGTGAAAATTGCGCGTGACTCGCAAAAATAGAGCATGCTGCGATTTTGACGCGCGTGCAAACGAACGCAAGCACGCGCATGAAAAACAACGCTAATGGAGAAAGAGCCATTGAATACAATGGGACAGAGTGCAATGCAAGTTCTGTGCGTCAAATGCACGCGCAGAACTCGCGCGTGAAAAACGCCAGTGTAGAAGGGGCTTAAGTCCCTGAGATTCCACCTGGAATAGTTCCTGTCATCATCAATGGAGTGACCTTATCGGCCCTTAATCGATATCAACTCTCTAGTGACCACTATACGCAGCGCAACCTTTGAGAAATGCTGAATGGGAGCATCTCTGCTACAGCCTCTAAAGATTTATATAAACAACATTGCTACTAATGGGAAGACTGTACCCATCCGCGGTTACTAGGAGCCCTGATGACAGTAACTTTTCCTCTGTGTTTGTACCAATGTCCTCCGCTACTGCTACCCAGAAGTGCTGAAGTCTTGGTGGCGTAACCAAAGTTTGCCATCCCCAAACGAGAAATTTGTCCAGATCAAAGATCCCCAGTCTATCCGTCTTCAACCTGGGACAGAGATGTTGTTATGGTGCCAAGCCTGCATAATTGTCAAGGGTCAAGACTACCAGGCCTTGGTAGAACCCTTACCAGTCAATGAGAATCTACCCAGAAGTCTGGTCACTGTATCCCGAGGACAAGTCCCTAGTTTGTTGTTGAATGTGGGAGACTCCCCAATGGATCTGAGGAGATACCAAACCATTGCTACCCTCTTCAGTGTTCAACCCGGGGACTTGGTGGAAATCTCCCTGTCCGCTTCTCAACAGTTTGAGATCATCCAAAGTGCTGAAGGTGAGCCTGCTGAACCATCCTGATGGCTCAAGCTCAATATTGTGGATGATGACATCACTCCTGCTCAGGTGCAAGGTGTACTGGAACACCATCAGGCTTTCAGCAAACACCCATTGGACTTTGGGCAGACCATCTTTATAAAGCATACCATCCCCACTAGCTCTCATCCTCCTATATACCAGCCAATTCCTCCTGCCCACTATCAAGAAGTGAAGAAGCCGGTCCAGGAGATGAAGACAGCCAATGCCATCTGGTAGAGTCACAGCCCTTGGGCTGTCTCTCTGGTCCTTGTAAAGAAAAAGAATGGGACCTTTTGCTTTTTTTGCATTGATTACAGAAAAAACAACAATATCACCCACAAGGACGCCTTTCTGCTGCATAGAATCAAATAGTCCCTAGCAGCCTTTCGGTCAGCTGCTTTCTTCTCCACCCTAGACCTCACCAGTGGCTACTGGCAGGTGGCCATGGAACCTGAAGATAGGGAGAAAAAGGCTTTCACCACCTCTTCTAGTTCAACAACATGTCCTATGGCTTGTGCTATGCCCCAGGTACTTTTCAGCAGCTAATGGAGAGATGTTTGGGTGACAGGAACTTTGAAACCATCTTATTTACCTGGATGACACAGCCTAGTGTAAAATACCTTGAACACATGATGAGTGCTGATGGAGTTGAGCCAGACCCTGATAAGATTGCAGATGTACACGACTGGCCTACTCGGTCTAGAGTCCGGGATGTCAAAAGCTTCTTGGGATTTGCCAGCTACTACCAGTGGTTTATCTCAAAGTTTGCCCAGCTATCTGCATCCCTACAAGAGCTCCTAAGGGGACTTCCTAAGGAGTCACTGGTCCTGTGTGCCCATCAAACGGACAGAAGGGTGAGAAGCTGCATTCTAAGTGCTAAAGCAAAGGCTTGGGTAGGGTATCCAGAGTGTACAGATTACAATCATACTCTACACTGATGCCAGCAAACAGGGCCTAGGGACTGTGCTATCTCAGCGTCAAAATGGAACCGAGAGGGTCACAGCCTACGCCAGTTGTTTTTCTCAGGGAGCTGGAACAGAAATACCAAAACTACAGCTTGTTCAAGTTGGAGTTACTGGCGTTAGTCTGGGTAGCGACTGAAAAGTTTAAGAACTACCTGGCTGCTTTCTTCTTTACCATCTTTACTGACAACAACCCTTTGGCGCACTTAAATACTGCCTGGCTTGGGGCACTCGAGCAGCGGTGAGCCTCCAGACTGGCCGATTTCAACTTCACCATAATGTACTGGGCCGGTAAGACAAACGACAATGCAGGTGCCTTGTCCCATCTCCCTGACCAGGAAATTGGACCTGCCACAAATGCCCAGTGAGAAGATGTTGACATGCCCGCCTTTTATGGACGATTTGTCTGGCAGGATACTCAGAGAGTCTACTCCTTGCCGTCTGCTGTGACCCCTGCTCCGCACAAGAAGAGCCATACCACCAGCGGAAAAAGACCTCTGTTTATGGACTATTTTTCCAGTGGGCGAGTACCTGAGAGAATCTGCCAGCACCAGGCTGATGGAGAATTGTCTCAACTGTGGCACCAGAGAAACACTGAGTCTGCAGTAGGGTCTACTGCAGAGAAGAACTTTGGACCCTGTTACCTATGACCAAGTTTATAGGACCACGATCAGTCCGGACAATTTGGCACACAGAAGACTTTTGCTACCCTCAGGAAGCGGTTCTATTGGGTGAATATTAGAGATGAGCGAACACACTCGTCCGAGCTTGATGCTCGTTCGAGCATTAGCGTACTCGAAACTGCTCGTTTCTCGGACAAGTATTTCGCCAGCTCGAGAAAATGGCAACTCACGCCGTTTTGATTTTTGGCAGCCAGAAACAGAGCCAATCACAAGCCAGGAGACTCTGCACTCCACCCAGCATGACGTGGTACCCTTACACGTCGATAGCAGTGGTTGGCTGGCCTGATCAGATGACCCTGGAATAGACTAGCCCCTGCCCGCGCTGCTCGGATCATTCTCTGTCTGGATGGCGTTAGGGAGAGAGTTGCTGCTGCTGCAGGGATAGCGTTAGGGTGTTATATTAGCTTACTGTTAGGCAGGAGTGAGTCTACAAGAACCCAACAGCCCTTGTTAGGGCTACAATAGCGTTATATTTTACTTTTTTTTGTTTGCTTGTGGCTGGGCTTGCTGGCACTAGTAGTGCAGCTAGTACCATATTGCAGGGGGACTTGCGACCGTTGTGTTTAGCTCTTAGGGACACACATATCCATCTCAAACACCTAAGTGGGACAATTTATTAGGGGTTTGATTTGAATTAGGCACAGTCTGCTGATTTATTTTTTTTTTACGTTTATTTTTTTTTATAACTCAAAGTCATCTGGCATAGCAGTGTGCTTTCAGTGTAGGCTAGAAAATAGCCATAGGAGAACCCAAATGGCTTACTTTGGCCTACAATAGTGTTATATTTTACTTTTTTTTTGTTTGCTTGTGGCTGGGCTTGCTGGCACTAGTAGTGCAGCTGGTACCATATTGTGAGGAATTTGCAGGGAGACTTGCGACCGTTGTGTTTAGCTCTTAGTGACACACATATCCATCTCAAACACCTAACTGGGACAATTTATTAGGGGTTTGATTTGAATTATGCACAGTCTGCTGATTTATTTTTTTTACGTTTATTTTTTTTTATAACTCAAAGTCATCTGGCATAGCAGTGTGCTTTCAGTGTAGGCTAGAAAATAGCCATAGGAGAACCCCAACGGCTTACTTTGGCCTACAATAGTGTTATATATTTTATTTTTTGTTGATTTGCTTGTGGCTGGGCTTGCTAGCACTAGTAGTGCAGCTAGTACCATATTGTGAGGAATTTGCAGGGAGACTTGCGACCGTTGTGTTTAGCTCTTAGTGACACACATATCCACCTCAAACACCGAAGTGGGAAAATTTATTAGGGGTTTGATTTGAATTAGGCACAGTCTGCTGATTTATTTTTTTTTACGTTTATTTTTTTTATAACTCAAAGTCATCAGGCACAGCACAAAATCCGGTTGTTTGCTGTCAGTGTAGGTTAGAAACTAGTCATAGCAATAGGATAGCCTCGTTTTGTTTAAAAAAAAAAAAAACAACAAAAAAAATTTACAGTTTACACTTTAATTTTGAAAATGTTTAACCCGAGGGCTAAGGGTAGAGGACGAGGGCATGGACGTGGGCATCCAACTACTGCAGGGGTCAAAGGCCGTGGTCCTGGGCGGGGTGAGACACCACCTGCTGATGAGGGAGCAGGGGAACGCCGCAGAGCTACACTCCCTAGGTTCATGTCTCAAGTTACTGGGACTCGTTCTAGAGCACTGTTGAGGCCAGAACAGTGCGAACAGGTGATGTCGTGGATTGCAGACAATGCTTCTAGCCATTTGTCCACCAGTCAGTCTTCCACACAGTCCACCCATGTCACCGAAATCAGCACTTCTCCAGCTCCTCCACCTCAGCCTCCTTCCCCCCAGTCTGCCCCCTCCCAGGAAAATTTGGCATTTGAACTGGCATACTCTGAGGAACTGTTTTCTGGACCCTACCCAGAGTCACAAACCACTTGTGCGGTTGCTGCTGAGCTATTTTCCGATGCCCAGGTTTTCCACCGGTCGCAGTCTGTGGGTGATGATGACATTATTGACGTAGTGGAAGAAGTGTGTAAAGAGGTGTCGGACGATGAGGAGACATGGTTGTCAGACAGTGGTGAAGTTGTTGTCAGGGCAGAAAGTCCGAGGGGGGAGCAGACTGAGGGATCGGAGGATGATGAGGTGACAGACCCAAGCTGGGTTGATAGGCCGGGTGAACACAGTGCTTCTGAGACGGAGGCGAGTCCTATACCAGAACAGGTTGGAAGAGGCAGTGGTGGGGCCAGATGGAGAGGCAGGGCCAGAGCTGGTGCATCAGCGCCAAATGTTTCACGTAGTCAAGCTCCCGTGGCGAGGGCTAGATTTTCAGAAGTCTGGAGGTTCTTTAAAGAAACACTGGATGACCGACGGACTGTGGTGTGCAACCTGTGCCAAACCAGGTTCAGCAGGGGTTCCACCACTACTAGCTTAACGATCACCAGTATGCACAGGCATATGAATGCTAAACACCCCACTCAATGGCACCAAGCCCGTTCACCTCCGGCCGGGCACACCACTGCTCCTTCCCCTGTGTCATCTGCTAGTCAGCCCCCTGCCCAGGACCCCGGCCCAAACACCTCCCTTGCGAAAACCCCATCTTCACCTCCACGATCCTCCACAGCATCCACCAGCGTTCAGCTCTCCATACCCCAGACGCTGAAGCGCAAAAGAAAGTATAGTGCAACCCACCCACACGCCCAAGCCCTCAACGTCCACATCTCCAAACTGCTAAGCCTGGAGATGCTGCCCTATAGGCTGGTAGAGACCGAGGCCTTTCGAAACCTCATGGCGGCGGCCGCCTCTCAGTATTCGGTCCCCAGCCGCCACTACTTTTCCCGATGTGTCGTCCCAGCCCTGCACAAGCACGTGTCAGACAACATCATCTGTGCCCTGACCAGCGCCGTTTCTGACAAGGGAAGGGCCACTATATATCGCTAGCGGCACATTGGGTTAACTTGGTGGAGGCTGGGACCGAGTCTGACGCTGGGGCTGGTCATATACTGCCGACGCCGAGGATTGCGGGGCCTACCTCGGTCCAGGTCTCTCAGGCCTACTATGCCTCCTCCTCCTCCCACCCCTCCTCCGAATTACCATCTGTGGGCATGGCGCCATCAGTCGGTAGCTCTAGGCACAGCAGCAGTGCCGTCGCTAAGCGACAGCAGGCGGTGCTCAAACTGCTGAGCCTAGGCTATAAAAGGCACACCGCCCAAGAGCTATTACAGGGCATCACGGCGCAGACTGATCTGTGGCTGGCACCGCTGAACCTGAAGCCAGGCATGGTTGTGTGTGACAACAGCCGTAACCTGGTGGCGGCTCTGCAACTCGGCAGACTGACACATGTGCCATGCCTGGCCCATGTGTTAAATCTCATAGTTCAGC
>CM033642.1:179672788-179783266 GCA_019512145.1 Engystomops pustulosus | reverse complement strand
TTTCAAACCAGAGGAGCAGGTAGGTGGTCCTCCAGAAAAATTAAATAAATTGAGTGCCTGTATGTGGCAGTCCAAAAAAGTTTTCAAACCAGAGGAGCAGGTAGATGGTCCTCCAGAAAAATTAAATAGATTGAGTGCCTGTATGTGGCACTCCCAAAAATTGCTTAAAACAGAGCCAGTTGGCCCTGGCAAAAAATAGCCAGTTTCCTCTTCTTTAGTGTACAAAGAGTAGGAGAAGGAGGACAAAGAGGAGGAGGAGTGCATACATTATTCAGGTTGAGCTTCTTTCACCTGGTGGAGAATAAAAATCCGGAGAAATCCAGGCTTTATTCATCTTGATAAGCGTCAGCCTGTCAGCGCTGTCAGTCAACAGGCGTGTACGCTTATCGGTGATGATGCCACCAGCTGCACTGAAAACCCGCTCGGACAACACGCTAGCAGCAGGGCAGGCAAGAACCTCCAAGGCGTACAGCGCCAGTTCGTGCCACATGTCCAGCTTTGAAACCCAGTAGTTGTAGGGAGCTGTGTGATCATTTAGGACGATGGTATGGTCAGTTACGTACTCCCTCACCATCTTTCTGTAAAGATCACCCCTACTCTGCCGAGACTGGGGACAGGTGACAGTGTCTTGCTGGGGTGACATAAAACTGGCAAAGGCCTTGTAAAGCGTACCCCTGCCAGTGCTGTAAAAGCTGCCTGCTCGCCTACTCTCCCTCGCTACTTGTCCCGCAGAAGTACGCCCTCTGCCGCTAGCGCTGTCAGAAGGGAAATACTGTTTCAGCTTGTGCACCAGGGCCTGCTGGTATTCATGCATTCTCACACTCCTTTCCTCTCCAGGGATGAGAGTGGAAAGATTTTGCTTGTACCGTGGGTCCAGGAGAGTGAATACCCAGTAATGGGTGCTGGAATAAATTCTTTGAACGCGAGCGTCACGGGATAGGCAGCCTAGCATGAAATCTGGCATATGCGCCAGAGTCCCAACGCGCAAGAATTCACTCCCCTCACTGGCCTGACTGCCCATTTCCTCCTCCTCCAACTCCTCTTCTTCTGCCCATACACGCTGAACAGTGAAGGACTGAACAATGGTCCGCTCTTCTGTCTCGCCAGGAGGAGGCATAGTAGGCCTTTGAGACCTGGACCGAGGTAGGCCCCGCAATCCTCGGCGTCGGCAGTATATGACCAGCCCCAGGGTCAGACTCGGTCCCAGCCTCCACCAAGTTAACCCAATGTGCCGTCAGCGATATATAGTGGCCCTGCCCGGCAGCACTCGTCCACGTGTCCATGGTCAGGTGGACCTTGTCGGAAACGTTGGTCAGGGCACGGATGATGTTCTCTGACACGTGCTTGTGCAGGGCTGGGACGGCACATCGGGAAAAGTAGTGGCGGCTGGGGACCGAATACCGAGGGGTGGCCGCCACCATGAGGTTTCGAAAGGCCTTGGTCTCTACCAGCCTATAGGGCAGCATCTCCAGGCTAAGCAACTTGGAGATGTGGACGTTGAGGGCTTGGGCGTGTGGGTTGCGCTATACTTCCTTTTGCGCTCCAGCGTCTGGGGTATGGAGAGCTGAACGCTGGTGGATGCTGTGGAGGATCGTGGAGGCGAAGATGGGGTTTTCGCACGGGAGGTGTTTGGGCCGTGGTCCTGGGCAGGGGGCTGACTAGCAGATGACACAGGGGAAGGAGCAGTGGTGTGCCCGGCGGGAGGAGGAGGAGGCATAGTAGGCCTTTGAGACCTGGACCGAGGTAGGCCCCGCAATCCTCGGCGTCGGCAGTATATGACCAGCCCCAGGGTCAGACTCGGTCCCAGCCTCCACCAAGTTAACCCAATGTGCCGTCAGCGATATATAGTGGCCCTGCCCGGCAGCACTCGTCCACGTGTCCGTGGTCAGGTGGACCTTGTCAGAAACGGCGTTGGTCAGGGCACGGATGATGTTCTCTGACACGTGCTTGTGCAGGGCTGGGACGGCACATCGGGAAAAGTAGTGGCGGCTGGGGACCGAATACCGAGGGGCGGCCGCCGCCATGAAGTTTCGAAAGGCCTCAGTCTCTACCAGCCTATAGGGCAGCATCTCCCGGCTAAGCAATTTGGAGATGTGGACGTTGAGGGCTTGGGCGTGTGGGTGGGTTGCGCTATACTTCCTTTTGCGCTCCAGCGTGTTTGGGCCGTGGTCCTGGGCAGGGGGCTGACTAGCAGATGACACAGGGGAAGGAGCAGTGGTGTGCCCGGCCGGAGGTGAACGGGCTTGGTGCCATTGAGTGGGGTGTTTAGCATTCATATGCCTGCGCATACTGGTGGTAGTTAAGCTAGTAGTGGTGGAACCCCTGATGATCCTGGTTTGGCAAAGGTTGCACACCACAGTCCGTCGGTCATCCGGAGTTTCTTTAAAGAACCTCCAGACTTCTGAAAATCTAGCCCTCGCCACGGGAGCTTGACTACGGGCAACATTTTGGCGCTGATGCACCAGCTCTGGCCCTGCCTCTCCGTCTGGCCCCTAAAAACTAAATCAGCAGACTTGCCTAATTTAATCAAACCCTAATAAGCGTCCCACCTTCGGTGTTTTGAGGTGGATATGTATGTCAATAAGAGCTAAACACAAGTCTCCCTGCAAATTATACAATATGGTACTAGCTGAACCTACTAATGCAGCAAGGGCCCAGCCACAAGCAAACAAAAAAATAGTAAAATAAAACGTATGTAGCCTAAGAAGGGCGTTGGGTTCTTGTAGAATCACTCCTTGCTAACACGATTATAATGAACGCCTAACGCTTTCCCTGACCAGCAGAAGCGATCTCCCATAGCGGCGAAGGATTCGTCCTGAGCAACGAGCAGTTTCGAGTAAGCTAATGCTCGAACGAGCATCAAGCTCCGGACGAGATGTTTGCTCATCTCTAGTCATCAGTCTATCAGCTGTTTTGCATGCGCATCGTAAGCTGTTCCCGTTTTATCGGAGCTGCACTCGCCGATGCATCGTGTGTGAGCGGGCCTTGTCTTCGCTAAGATATGTGTGGGGGGGGGCGACAGTGGTGATGCGTCCAACTAAAAGTGGCTAAAAAAGGGAGTGTTACTGTAGGTGTGTACTCCCAATAACATGAGTTATATATTATCTCCATAACCAGAGATTAAATTACTGATAGCCACTAGACCAGTGATGGCTAACCTGTGGCATGGTGCCAGAGGTGGGCACTAGGAGACCTTTCTGTGGGCACTCAGGCCATCACCAGAGATGACTCCAGGTCGTCTTCCTGCAGTCCGACAGCATGACTTGCGTGCACAGAGCTATTTTAAAGTGACAGCTCACCTGGGATTATTTTGCTGATTTATGTGTCCTCAGGGGGCTGGATAATGCGCGCTTGTCGGCGCGAGTATAATCATAATTACATTTGTTTGCACTTGCCGATAAATAGTGGCACTCTTGGATATCAGTGTGATCCCGCCGTGTGGCAGCGCTTTGCCCACTTCCAGGTTTACCAGGTTTGCCATGCACAAGAACACAAGTAGCCTATGTCTACTGTGCGCCCGAACGGAGACGACCACAGTTCAGCCTGTGCGTAGTCCGAGAGGCTTGTGGTACTATGACAAGCAATTAGACGCTTTTACAAGAGTAGGCGAAGAGCGCAGAAGTGTGAGATGTGGCAGCTGCTGGACGGCTCAGCGAGGTGGAGACATGTGAATCACTAGTGCAAGACACATGACAGCGAAGTGTAAATAAGTGAAGTATGGGTGAGATATAGGCAATGTAGGTGATTTGTACACAGACTTGAATGGGCGAGAAAAAGAAATAAGGCCTTCCGGGGGCCCTGAGTAACCGAACTGACTCAGAAGTAGTCCAGAACAGAAGGTGGTGAGGGGCACCCGGATGGCGGGGAAGGGGAGGTGAGTGGTAGCTCTCGCCTTGTGATGGAAATCATGGCAGCTCTGGGAGAGCCAGCGGAAGGGGCCTTTGCTTTGATGGCTGTTGTAGGGGAGGGGGGCTTTGATGGCTGTTCTAGGGGAGAAGGGCTTTGATGGTGTTCTAGGAGGCCTTTAATGGGTTCTGGGGGGGGGGGCCTTTAATGAGATATGCTCGGGAGAGAGGGCCAGACTTTGTATGATGAAAAGCTCTGGGTGAGGGGGGCCTTGGATGGCAGTCCTGGGGAGGGTTGGGGCCGAGGGCCTGTTGATTGCAAGCTTGGGGGAAGGCGGGGGTTGGGTCCTTGATGGCAGCTCTGTGGAGGCAGGGCCGGGGAACCTGTGTCTCACATGAGTTGTTAGCTCTTAATGTTTATTTTCATTTGTATGTTTCCCAGAAGGTGTAAAACGCTACGGAATGTTGATGGCGCCTATATAAATAAAGATTATATTATGAGGTTAGTATTATATGTTGGGTGCTTTGCCTAATGGTCAAACTGTGTGGGATGAGGGGGACCTCTAATTGCAGTTCTGGGGGAGATGGGAGGCCCCAATAATTGCACCGCCTGTGGGAGGAGGGGGGGCCTTGTGAATTGTAATGGGCAGTGTGGGGGCGAGGTTTCCATGTTGGATATACTGGAGGGAGGACATGTGACTGTACTTGGGCGAGTGGGGGGCTGTGGACGTACTTTGGGGGAGGACCGTGGAATGTAATGTGGTGATTAATGGTGATGTAATGGGGGAGAAGAGAGAAGCCACGGTGGATTAAGGGGGGAGATAGATGGGAGAGAAGCCCTGTAACGGTATGGGGGAAAAGACCTGATGACTACGGGGGGGGGGGAAAAGCCCTGGACTCTGTACTGGGGGAGAAGAGTGAGCAGCCGCCCTGTGAGCGTACTGGGGGAGAAGCCCTGTGACTGTACTGTGGGGGAGCCAGGCCCCTGGGACTGTACTGTGGGAGAGGCTCGGGTGGTCGGACGGGGACTGGGGAGAGCAAGATAGGGAGAATGAATAAGGGGGGGAGAGGGGGAAGGAGAGTTGGGGGCAGGACAGGGGGACATGAAAGAGAAACTTAAGGACCAAATACAAGAAATGGCAGGTGACAAGGGGGGTGATTCGGAAGAGGGGGAGGGGGGTGAGAGGGGGGGGGAAGAAACGGCAAAGAGAGGTGAAAGAAGAGAAACGGATGCGAGCGTACTGTTTTTGGTGAGGACTAAGGAAGGGTTAAAGAGCTACAGCCACTGTACACAAGCAAACAGGACTGACATCTCAGACAGACATGCTGAGAGGTAGTAATGGCACATCTGTTATTTTCTGTGTGGATGCTGGAAATGTGGACGTTTGCTGCCACAGGAACGACACTATCCACCCTACACGGTGTTAGGTTTGGTGATAAATACTCTGCAAGAGCTCCCTTGTGACGTGAGTACATGACCTCTATAGACTGTAGTCACAGTTTGCTTGCAGTGGCCATTTTTTTTAGCACCCTACTAGATTGTGTTCTTTAGATTAGTGGTGGGGAAGTCTACCATTAGTGGACTACAGCCACCTGTTCCGCTACCCAGGGATCGCATACTGCTAGTCATCAACTGTGTTGTTCTAACTAAAGCTTTTTACGTTGTATGGAGCATATTCTGGTGCGGTGTGAATTCTGAGGTAATAGTAAAGATTGGTCTGCATTCGATGTGGGAGGGTGTATAGCTGGCTGGTTTCTGGCCCTGATTAATATTAGTATGATTAATAAATCCGACCAGAACATGTTTTACACTTCAATTAGGAGTAGTCAGGTATTGCTCTCATTACTGAGGGTGGCCCCCAAATAATTTTGCTTATGTGGGCCCAATGCGTATCAGTGGTGGATGCAAAGCAATGACATGGATAAAGGTGCTCTCGAATTTATAATCATGACCAAGAGTCTGGGGCAAATGTATTATTAGAGTTTGGTCTTTCGTGCGTGTGAATGTTTAGATACTTTTGGCGGCTCTTTTTGCACCTTAATGTAGGATCCGGTCTTTTTACTGTGATGCCGTTTTCAGTTTTCCTATTGGGCATGGTGCCAACTTGGACTTCTTGAAGGCACTTTTTTTGCAAATGTCTTAATCCACATGGACCACAAGTCATGTGAGGGGGTTATATAAGCAGTAGTGGATGTGTCTACTACTGTTAATTTGGGATTTTTTAAAATGTTTAATTTTTGCATTTTGAAAACTATTAGAACCAGCTGAGAACAGTGTGATTTGCCTTATTTCATACTTTTAACATTTGTGAATTTACAAAACGCATAGGTAACGCACATGTCAACACATGCATTTTAAAGCGAGCGTTGATACTGCCGTTTTTGTAATGCCGAACGGAAAGAAATTTAAGAAAATTGACGAAAGAGGTTACTGTGCAAATGTTAAACCGTTTAACGCATGTGAAATAATCCAATTTACATGTTTAGACCTTCTGGTGCCTGATAACATACAAATTCCTTTGCACTTGCAATGGACCCAGTGTGCAGATTTGCACTAAAAAGTCACAAACAGGTTGAAAGTCGCACCAGAAACATTCTGGAAGTTAAGTACATGAGGCCACACTGAAAAGGTGCAGACCGAGGTGAACTGAAGAGCGACAACAAAAGTCGCCAAAGAAAAAAAAAGCGCCAAAACGAGAAAGTTCATGCTACATTGTTGCCCTTTGTGTTGGATATATATGCAATGGGGATTATTTGATAAACGACCCAACTCTTTAAGGGGTTACATGAATGATAAAAGAAATGGATTAGGAAGATAATAGAGATGCATGCGACGAACAGGCTGCGTCCGAGCGTTGACGCTCGGGTAGAGCATTAGGGTACTCGACAAATGCTCGTTGCTCGACGAATTACTTCGCTCCGCGCTCGAGGGAAATGGCAGCTCCCGCTCGTTTGCTTTTTGGCGGGGCCAGAACACAGAGCCAAGCACAAGCCAGGAGACTTGACTCCAACCCAGATGACGTGGTACCCTACACGTCGAAGCAGGTGGTTGGTGGCGCCAGATGCAAGGTGCACCTGGGATGACTAGCCGCTGCCCCGCTGCTGCTCGGATTCATTTGTGTCCGGATTGCGCTAGGGAGGAGCGCTGCTGTGTCAGTGAAAGTTAGGGGTTCTATTAAGCTTACTGTTAGGCAGGAGTGATTCTCAAGAACCCAACCAGCCCTTCTTAGGGCTACAATAACGTTCTACATTTTTATTTTTTAATTGCATCCTAGTACCATTTTGTGAGGAATTAGCAGGGGGATTGCTTACCGTTGTGTTTAGCTCTTTTAGGGCACACATATCCATAGCAAAGACCGAAGGGGGAAAATTCTTAGGGTTGGATCTCCATTTAGGCAGTAACTCAGTGTCTAATCTCATTCTTGACAGTAGTGTGCTTTGATACTGGCTAGAAAATAGCAATAGGAGGGAATACAAAGAGCTTACTTCGCAACAGCTAGCGTTCTATATATTTGATTTCTGGTGATCTGCTGGTGGCTGTAATTCTGCCTAGTGCCTGTACTAGCCAATTAGGAGCATTTGTAGTGAACGTGCGACCCCGCTGTTGTTCTGGGATTAGTGACGCACATATACATAGAAAGAAAGAAGTGGGGAAATTCTAGTAGGGGGGTGGATTATCAATTAGGAAAACTCAAGGTGCATCTAATTCCAGCTTTCTCCCTTCTATAAAACATCCATAGTTTCCACAAAGAGTAGTTTCCGCGAACAGTAGCTTTTAGTATTTATTGTATTTGGTTATGTTCGTGGTTATTTACCTATTGCCTTATCACTTCTCAAGTTTCTTTGATGTGTGAGACGACGCCCGTCTTTTTTCTGGTCATTTTACGCAAATCCATCTCAAAACCGCAGTTGAACATTTAGTTGGGGTTGGATCCCTCTTCCCACCTCCGTCTTTCCCTTCATCTTCTATGTGTTCTTTAATTTGCCTGGTAAACTCGCCTAGGCAAGAGCGTCGCAGTTTGTCTTTAAACACACCTTCCACAAAAGACCACACCCACAACTAAAAACACACAAAAAACAACAAAAACAGGAAGTAAAAAAAAAAAAATATATAGTTATAACTCTCTGTTTCCATGTTTAACCCGAGGCTAGGGGTAGAGACGGGGGCGGGAAGTTGGGCGTCCCCAATCGCAGGGTCAGAGGCCGTGGCCTGGGCGGGGTGGGAGACAACAACTGGATGAGGGAGAAGGGGAAGCGCCGCAGATGCGTACCCTCCTAGGATTATGTCTGTGAAGTTACGGGATCGGGAATGCAGGTTGAGGTCAAGAAAAGTGCGAACAGGTGATGTCGTGGATTGTGACATGCTGAGCAATTGTCCAACCCAACAGTAGTCCAAGCGTCCACCAAGCTATAACGAAATCGCCAATCCTCCAGCCCTGCACGCAGCCTCATCCACAAATAGTCTGCCGCTACCAGACAATGGATTTCGAACGCGGGCATAATCTGTTCAAGTTTTTCCTGTTACCCACATTAACAAAAAATGTTAGGTTGGGTGGTGATGCAAATAGTGATACTCTTGTCTATTATTTCATCGCATTAAGTTCTTTTGACTCCTTAGTCTTGCGTCCGGTGGACCAACATATCCTGTTCGCGTCGTCGCGTTCTGCTTTTCTTTTTGCAATCTATACAAATTTTACTTCTGTCAGTTACCTCGATAACTCCACT
This sequence comes from Engystomops pustulosus, assembly GCA_019512145.1. Lineage (NCBI taxonomy): Eukaryota > Metazoa > Chordata > Amphibia > Anura > Leptodactylidae > Engystomops > Engystomops pustulosus. Next base: position 179,774,696 of record CM033642.1, on the reverse strand, counting down.
TAGGTATAACACTTTGCTAGCTCCACCTTGTATCTTTTTTCTTCCATGTTGCCTTTCTCCTTTGCGGACTTCTTATGCCTCTCTCTTAGTTTTTTGTTTTTATCGTATTGCTCTTGCACGCTTTTGATTCCGGACCTTAAATTTCCCCTTCCCATACGGCATCTATTTCCTTTGTGGGGCGCTATCTATCTTACCAGATTCTGATGCCCAATCGTTGTTCATCGCCTTTCCTTGCCCTCTGCATGGCATGGACTTGGGCTTGACTCGGGGCACTTTTCATTTTATCCTGCTGATCAGACGCGTGCGCATGCTAATCCCGGGCTGTCTGCATTCCCTTTTCCCCTTTGCCATTCTCTTGGTTCAGCGCGGAAAAGCCACCGACTGATTATGGCGCGATCGATCTCTTAGAAAATCACTGGTGGTAGGTCGAATTGGAAAGTGCAGGCTCGAGGAAGTCGGGATGTCGGGAAGCGGAGTGCACCATTCTTGGAATGTCGACAGGGTCTATGGGTTGTGCTGAGCAGATCTTTTTTCTTTTTGATGAGGTGACATGACCCAAAGCTGGTTGTTGACGAGGCCGGTTGAACACAGTTGCTTCGAGACGGAGGCGAGAGCTCTTTAGCGACCAAACAGAGTTGGAAGATGGCCAAGTGGTGGGGCAGCAGAGGCGGAGAGGGGGGGCCAGGTGTGCATTCGGCGCAAATGGTAATGTGAAGCTCCCGTGCAGGCCCTGGGCGAGGGCTAGATTTCAGAAGTCTGGAGGTTCTTTAGGAAAACACCGGATGACCGAACGGACCTGTGGTGTGCAACTTTGCCAAACCAGGACTCACAGGGGGTTCCCCACCACTACTACCTTAACTACCACAGGATGCGCAAGGCATATGAATGCCTAAACACCCCACTCATATGGCACAAGCCCGTTCACCTCCGGCCGGCACACCACTGCTCCTCCCTGTGTCATCTGCTAGTCAGCCCCCTGACCCCGGACCACGCCCACAATAAACAGCCATCGTCGCCTCAACGATCCTCCACAGCATCCACCAGCAGTTCAAGCTCTCCATTACCCCAACGCGTGTGGAGCGGAAAGAAACGTAAGTTTATAGGATCCCACCGCCGCCCAAGCCCTCGAACTGTCCACATCTCACAGATTGCTTAGCCTGGAGATTGCTGCCCTATAGGCTGGTAGAGGACCGAGGACTTTCGAACCTTCATGGCGGCGGCCGCCCTCGGTATTCGGTCCCAGCGCCACTACTTTTCCCGATGGTTGCCGGTCCCAAGCCCTGCACAGGCACAGTGTCAGAGCAACATTCACGGCCCTGGAACAACGCGTTTTGACAAGGTCCACTGACCACGGGACCACGTGGGGACGAGTGCTGCGCGGAGGGCCACTATAGTTCGCTGACGCGCACATTGGGTTTTAACATGTGGAGGTGGGGCCGAGTCTGACCATGGGGCTTGCTCATATACTGCCGACGCCGAGGATTGCGGGGCCTACCTCGGTCCGGGTCTCTCAGGCCTACTATGCTCTCCTCTCCACCACCCTCCCCACCTCCTCTCCCCAATTACACCTGTGGGGCACGGCGCCATCAGTCGGTAGCTCTAGGCACAGCAGCAGTGCCGTCGTAAGCGACAGCCAGGCGTGCTCAAACTGCTGGCCTTAGGCGTAACAAAAGGCACAACGCCAGAGCTATTACAGGGCATCACGGCGGCAACTGATCTGTGGCTGGCACCGCTGAACCTAAGCCAGGCATGGTTGTTGTGACAACGGCCGTAACCTGGTGGGCGGGCTCGCAGACTCGGCAAGAATGAACAGCGTGCCTGACTGGCCCATGTGTTTAAATCTTCATTAGTCAGCGTTTCTCAAGACATTCCCCCAATCTGTCTGATTTGGCTCACCGAAGGTGCGCCGCATTGTTGCGCATGTCAGGGAAAGTCCAGGCACCAGATGCTGCAATCATCAGGGGCAGTCGCAGGCCGCCTCCAATGCCCGCTCACCGGACTGGTTGCTGCAACGTGGCCCACGAGGTGGAATCAACACTACCATGTTATCCCAGAGTTACCCAGACAGCGCAGAGCGGATTGTAGACTGCCAGGCATGTCAAACTTCCACAGAAACTGGTAGTCAGGTCAGGTCAGCTCTCAAGTCTACAATGGAGGAAAGGGACAGTGGTGTCTTTACTAGCAGTGAGGCTGAGTATAAATTGAGGAGTCAAACACAGATGGTCACGTTGGCGATGCCGCCATATCACCTCACCATCCCGCTGCTTGGCCTGTTGAAAAACGCTTGCGTCAGCATGAGTAAGTCGGAGAAAGCTTTGGCGCTCGTCACAAGAGACGAGGGAAGAAGCTTCCCTTGTTGATAGCCAAAGCACCCTCAGGTCTGTTTCTCAGCGCCATATCGGAGGAGGTGGAGGGGAGGGGAGAGAGGAGAGGAGAGAATCGTTGGTGAGACAAAAGAGGGGACCATTGTTAGTCCTTCACTGTTAAGTTCTTTCTAGCGTGTATGGGCAGAAACGGAGAGAGAAGGGAGTTGGAGGAGTTGGAGGAGGAGGAAATGGACAGCAGGCCGTGAGGGGAGAATCTTCTGACGCGTTCGGACATCTGAGCGGCATTATGGCAGATTTATGCTAGGCTGCCATATCCCGTGACCCTCGCGTTTCCAAAGAATATTCCAGCACCGATTTATCTGGGTATTCACTCTCGGAACCCACGGTATACAAGCAAAATCTTTCCACTCTCATCCATAGGGAGGAGGAAAAGGAGTGTTGTGAGAATGCATGAATACAGCAGGCCCTGGTGCAACAAGCTGAAACAGTATTCTCCTTTGACAGGCGGCTAGCTGGCAAGAGGTGCGTAATGTTGCGAGGGACAGTAGGAGGAGGAGAGAGTACGGCATGCGGCAAAGCAGCTTTTTCCAGCCCACTGGGCAAGGGTACAGCTTTACAGGCCTTTGCGCAGTCTTTATGTCACCCCAGCAAGACTACTGTCACATGTCCCCAGTCTCGCAGAGTAGGGACTTGATCTTTACGAAAGATGGTGGAGGGAGACGAGCTGACCATACCAGTCCTAAATGATCACACAGCCTCCCTACAACTACTAGAGGTTTTCAAAGGGGGGGGCTGGACATGTGGCACGAAATGGCGCTGTACGCTGGAGGTGTTTTGCCATGCCCCCATGCCGCTACCGTTTGGTCGTGAGCGGGGTTTTTCATGGCAGATTGGTTTGGTAGGCAAACACTCTCTCTCCAAGATAGAGGCACGCCTGCAGTGGGTTGTTTAATTGGCTGTACCTCGCTATGTCATCAGTCCTATCAGCTGTTTGTGCATGCGCATGCGTAAAGCTGTTCCCGTTTTATCGGAGCTGACACTCGGCGATGCTATTAGTGTGTGAGCGCGGCATTGTCTTCGCTAAGATATGTGTGGGCTGACAGTGGTGATTGGTCCAACATAAATAGTAGGCTAAAAAAGAGGAGTGTACTGTAGGTGTGTACTCCCAATAACCATGAGTTTATTATATTACTCTCAATAACCATGAGTTTATTAAATTTACTGTAGCCCCTAGACCAGTGATGGCTAACCTGTGGCACTGGTGCCAGAGGTGGCACTCAGAGCCCTTTCTGTGGGCACTCAGGCCATCACCAGAGATGACTCCAGGTATCTTCCTGCAGTCCCAGACAGCCCAGGACTTGCTGTGCACAGAGCTATTTTAAAGTGACAGCTCTACCTGGGATTATTTTCTGATTTATTGGTGTCCTCAGGGGCTGGTATCAATGAAAACTGTGACAGAGAAGGGAGTATAAATCACTAATTACATTTCTGTGTTGGCACTTTGCGATAAATTAGTGGGTCTTTGTTGTAGTTTGGGCACTCGGCCTCTAAAAGGTTTGCCATCACTGCCCTAGACTATGTTTAATTGAAAACTACCAGTATTAGTAAATAGTGAATGTGGTATATTCACCTTGATAACCACTAGGTCACAGCAAAATACAGGAGTGTGCCATTACTCCTCACATGTATTGTCCTGAGTATGTCGTCCATGTATTTGCTGTTGTACAGGGCTGTAGCTCTTTTAACAAACCTTCCTGACGTCCGCCCTAACAGTACGGCGCGCACACAGCGCATAGGGAGGAGGGAGGGCAGAGAGGGCTGGACAACCACCACACACAACCCTAAAATTATTACCACCAGAACATGGTGTTAAAATGGAATTTTTATGTTTTGTACATTAGGTTTTAATTTTGTAAAATGTAGAAAACATTATTAAACCTATACAAAATTTGTATCCCCTGTGATATCCCAAGTACAAGTCACCAGAGCCTTTCACACAGTACAGTCCCGGGGCGGCTCCCCCACAGTACAGTCACCAGGGCTTCTCCCCCAGTACGGTCACAGGGGGCTGCACTCTTTCCCCCAGTACAGAGTCCAGGGCTTTTCCCCGTAGATCATCGGGCTTTTCCCCCAGTACACTTACAGGGCTTCTCCCCATACTAGCCCCTTAATACCGGGTTCCTTCTCCCCCATTACAGTCACAATTAATCCCCACATACATTCACACGGTCCTCCCCCAAAGTAACGTCCACAGGCCCCCCACCCCCAAGTACAGTCACATGGCCTCCCTCCAGATATCCAACAGGGAAACCCTCGCCCCCACAACTGCCATTACAGTCACAAGGCCCCCTTCCTCCCACAGCTGGCATTACTGCGGCCCCTCTCCCCCAGAACTGCAATTAGAGGTCCCCCTCATCCCACACAGTTGCCATTACACAAGCACCACATAATAATACTAACATCATAATAATAATCTTTATTTATATAGCGCCATCAACATTCCGTAGCGTTTTACACCTTCTGGGACATACAAATGAAAATAAACATATTAAAAGAGTAACAACATCATGTGAGACCAACAGGTCCCCGGCCCTCCTCCCCACAGAGCTGCCATCAAGGGAACCAACCCCCGCCTTCCCCCAGAGCTGCAAATCAACAGGGCCCTGGCACTCAACCCTCCCCAGAGATGCCATCCAAGGGCCCCCCTCACCCCAGAGTTTATCTACAAAGTTGGCCCCCTCTCTCCCAGAGCATATCCCATTAAAGGCCCCCCCCCCCAGAACACATTAAAAGGGCCCTCCTTAGAACAGCCATCAAAGGCCCTTCTCCCCTATAGAAACAGCCATCAAAGCCCCCCTCCCCCCTACAACAAGCCATCACAAAGCCCTTCCCGCGGCTCTCCCAGAGCTGCCATGATTCCATCACAAGGCGAGGAAGCTAACCACTCACTCCTCCGCCTCCGGGTGCCCGACTCACCACCTTCTGTTTCTGACTCTGAGTCTATGACAGTATCGGTTACTCAGGGGCCCCCGGAAGGCCTGTATTTCTTCCAGCCCATTAAGTCTGTGTACATCCACCCCAAGAATTTAACCATATAAATTATAGAATCATATGTGTATTAACTTAACATTCATGTGCACCTTACAACAATATGCACCAATAGCATATTTTATACTACCAGTATTAGTAAATAGTGAATGTGGTATATTCACCTTGATAAAAATATGCTATTGGTGCATATTGTTGTAGGTGCACATGATGTATATAGTTAATACACATATGATCTATAAGTTATATGGGTAAATTCTTGGGTGGATGTACACAGACTTAATGGAGAAATACAGGCCTCCGGTGGGCCCTGAGTACCGACACTGACTTCAGAAGTCAGAACAGAAGGTGAGTCGGGCACCCGGAGGCGGAGGTGAGTGGTAGCTCTCGGCCTTGTGATGGAATCATGGCAGCTCTGGGAGAGCCAGGGGAAGGGGCTTTGATGGCTGTTGTAGGGGAGGGGGGGCTTTGATGGCTGTTCTAGGGGAGACGGGCTTTGATGGCTGTTCTAGGAGGGCCTTTAATGGCTGTTCTGGGGGAGGGGGCCTTTAATGGAATGCTCTGGGAGAGAGGGCCCTTTGATGAAAGCTCTGGGTGAGGGGGGCCCTTTGATGGCAGCTACTGGGGAGGGGGGGCCAGGGCCCTGTGATTGCAGCTCTGGGGGAGGGGGGGTTGGGTCCCTTTGATGGCAGCTCTGGGGGAGGAGGGCCGGGGCCCTGTGTCTCACATGACTGTTGTTACTCTTTAATGTCTTATTTTATTTGTAAAACGAATGTGTAAAACGCTACGGAATTTGATGGCGCTATATAATTAAAGATTATTATTATTAATAATCAGTGACTGTACTGTGGGGGATTCCTTGTGACTGTACTGGGGGAGAAGCCCTGTGGCTGTACTGGGGGAGAAGCCCTGTGACTGTACTGGGGGAAAAGCCCTGTGACTGTACTGGGGGAGAATCCCTGTGACTGTACTGGGGGAGAAGCCCTGTGACTGTACTGTGGGGGAGGCCCTGTGACTGTACTGTGGGAGAGGCTCTGTGACTGTACTGGGAGATCACAGGGATAACAAATTTGTATAGGTTTAATAATGTTTTCATACATTTACAGAAATTAAAACCTAATGTACAAAACAAAAATTCATTTTACCATGTTCTGGTGGTAATAATTTTTAGGGTGTGTGTGTGGTGTCAGCCCTCTCTGCCCTCCCTCTCCCTATGCGCGCCGTACTGTTAGGGCGGACGTCAGGAAGGTGTTAAAGAGCTACAGCCACTGTACACAGCAATACATGGACTGACATACTCAGACAGACATGTGAGGAGTAATGGCACATCTGTATTTTGCTGTGACTATTGCTGCACAGAGCTTTATCCACCCTCATAGTTGTTAGTGTGATAATACTCTGCAGAGCCCCTTTGTAGACGTAGTACATGACCGCTACATACTGTAGTCATAGTTTGCTGCAGTGGACATTTTTTTTTAGCACCCTCTAGATTTTGTTCTTAGATTAGTGGTGGATCTACAAGTTAGTGGATTTACAGCCACCTGTTCCCTACCCAGGGATCGCAATACTGCTATGTCATCAGTGTTGTTCTAACTAAGCTTTTTTCTGTTTGTATGGAGCATATTCTGGTGCTGTAATTCTGATGTATATAGTAAGATTGGCTGAATGCTGGAGTTATGTACTGGGCTTGGTTCTGGCCCTGTATCTAATATTAGATGATTCTAATAAATCCGCCAGAACGTGTTTTACACTTCAATTAGGAGTAGTCAAGTATTCTCTCATTACATGAAGGGTGGGCCCCCAAATAATTTTCTCTGGTGGGCCCAAGGTACTCCAGTGGTAGATGCACATTCAATGCATTTGTCTTTGGGGCAAATGTATCATAGTTTGGTCTCTCTGAGGTGAATTTTAGATACTTTTGGCGGCTTTTTTTTGCACCTTATGTATGATCCTGTCTTTTCACTTGTGATACATGTTCAGTTTTTCCTATCCTGGCAGGTGCCAATTTTGGCTTCTTTTTGAGACTTTTGTTGCAAATGTCTCAAATCCACATGGACACAAGTCATGTGAGGGGCTTATAAGCAGTAGTGGACACTACTGTTAATTTGGGATTTAACATGTTTAATTTTTAATGCATTTTGAAACCTATTAGAACAGCTGAGAACAGTTGATTTGCCTTATTTCATTACTTTTAACATTTGAATTTACAAAACGCATAGTAAACGCAATGTCAACACATGCATTAAAGCGGCGTTTATACTGCGTTTTGTAAATGCAGAAATTTAAGAAATTTGACGAAAGAGGTTACTGTGCAAAATGTTAAACAGTTAAAGCATGTGAAATAATTCCAATTTACATGTTAAAATCTGGTCCATGAAATAAAAAACTTCCTTTGCACCTGCAATGGACCAGGTGCAGATTTGCACCTAAAAAGTAGCAAAAAAGGTGAAAAGTCGCACAGAACATCTGGAAAGTTAAGATACATGAGGCACACTGCAAAAGGTGCAGACCGAGGTGCACTTGAAGAGCGACAACAAAAGTCGCCAAAGAAAAAAAATCGCAAAAACGAGAAAAGTTCATGATACATGTGCCCCTTTGTGTACTGGATATATATGCAATGGGGGATATTTGATAAACGACCCACTCTTTCAGTGGTTACATGTACTGTATAAACGAAAATGGATTAGGAAGATATACTAATCTTTAGTGTGGATACTCTGGGATATTGTGGTGGGTGGGTATAGTTGGATTGGTTTATTAAAGGGTGGTTTCTAAGATCACATTAGAATGAGACCCTTGGCACCAAGGTAATTTATGTTATAGAATAGTCTCTGTGATCTCATTTAGACCGTTGGGTTGCAAAGTTACAATTTTTTTAATCCAAAAAACGTCCCGCCTTTTGAATTTGTTGAATCAGTTGGACACAGTGGGGCACATTTACTTACCCATCCGGAGGAGTTTACCGAAAATGCATTGTCCAACGATCATGCACTGTGCCGTGACTCACTAACATTGTGCGCCCGATATCCTGCATATGTTACTTCCCCGCTGAGGTCCGCCGGAGTTCACCTTCTTCTTCCTGTTGCACGTAAGTGCATTGGATTTTGACACAAATTGAAAGTTAAATCCTGCACTCTGTCTGATCAGTCGGATCCTCCAATGGTCAGCCCCCGATTTCTGTCGCATAAAAAGGCGGCGCAGCTGTGTCAATATTTATTTGCGTGCGACATAATCCCCTGCTAAATATCTGTCACAGCCGTGCAATCCACGAAAATGTTGGAAAATCCGACTAAAGTGTGGCCACGGACCCTTAGTAAATAAGCCCCAGTGTCTAGGATCCAATCTATAGTGCTGCACAGAGCTTGCCAGATCAGTTCGTGTCCCCATGGGGCACACAATTAGAGATGGGTGAATTTGTTCAAATTCGGTTCGTCCCGATTCGGCAAATTCTTTGAAAAAATTTGATTCGGCCCGAATTGAATCATGACGAATCTTGTTAAAAAACAGGTATTGCAGACAGCCTGTAGGGTGTAGTAGATCGTTGTGCCATGCTCAAATATGTACATATATGGGAGCGTGGTTTGGTCTTCAAACAACTCTGTGTTTTAGTATGACACGCACATGACAGTCACTCCACTCCTGCTTTTGGCTATCAATCCTTTCGTTCTTTCTGACAGATGAAACGAAGGGGGAAGCTAAACATAGTGGCAATGCCATAGAGCGATGGAGGGTGAAAACAGCATTCTGAAAATCACAGGGTGTTCCAGGGAGACAGCGGTCAGTTGGCAGCAGCATGAGTAGGCCGCAGAGTGGCACAATGACAAATTATGGAGGTGGCGGAAACATGGTAGGCCACAAAGTGGCACAATGATAAGATTGTAGAGGTGCCAGCAGTAGAAGCAGCAGCAGGAGCCACAGGTGGCAGCAACATGGTGGCAGCAACATGGAAAACCACAGAGTGGTCCAATGATAGAGTGTGGAGGTGGCAGCAACAGCAGCAACACGAGGCCACAAAGTGGCACAATAACAAGAGTGTGGAAGTGGCGGCAGCAGAAGCAGCAGCAGGAGCCCACAGGTGGGAGCAACATGGTGGCAGCAACAGGGAAAGCCACAGAGTGGCACAATGATATAGTGTGGAGGTGCCGTCAGCAGGAGCCCACAAAACCCATAGTAGAGGAGGCCACATTGTGGCACAATGATCAAGTTTGAAATGAATTCTAAATATTCAATTTAAATTTCAATTTGTAGATTCGAGACGCCACATGCATAATACATTACAGTTTTCCTGAAAATATCAGGTCTTTGCCTAAAAAGAACTGCAAAGGTGGCACCAGCAGCAGCAGCAGCAGCAGCATGAGGTCAGAGTCGTGGAGGTGGCGGCAACATGGTAGGCCACAGAGTGGCACAATGATATAGTGTGGAAGTGGCGTCAGCAGCAGCAGGAGCCCACAGAATGGCATCATGATATAGTGTGGAGGTGGCGGACAATTCCAGTCCCTGGTAAAGATGGTAGGAGGCAGATGGAGCAACTGGCAGCAGATGTGTGGCATCAGGTGGGTGGCAGCATCAGAATAGTGGCTGAGGCAGACTCATTTTTCAATGTTAGGAGGAGGCGTCATGGATGATTTAATCTGATGTATTAGGCATTGGGGAGTTGAAATCCTGGCCAATCCAAGCCTGATTCACCTTGACAAAGGTCAGTCTCTCCACATTACAGGTGGACAAGTGGGTTCTCCTTGGGGTAACATTGTCCCCCGCCGCACTGAACACCCCCTCTGATGCCACACTACTGGCCGAGCAGGACAGTTTCTCTACTGCAAACTCTGCAAGATGCGGCCACGCATCAAGTATGGCTGCCCAATAGTCCATGGGATCCTCTACCTGAGGTGGTAAAGTGCTGTCCAAGTAGGCCACCAGACTTAAGCTGCTGCTGATGGAACTGCTACTGCTCCTACCCCCCAAGCTCCCCACAGCAGCCGTGGCAGTAGTACGTGAGCGATGACTGCCAGGAATCCCCCGTCAGACCTGACAGAGAATGGACAATGGTGCACATAGGCAGTGGCCAATTGTGTGCACAGTATTTCTCTATAGTATGCCAGTTGCTCCTCCCTCTCAGCAGCTGGAAAAAAGTCACCCATTTTTGACCGGTAGCATGGGTCCAAGAGGGTGGAGAGCCAAAAGTCATCCCTAAGCCGGATGTTGACTATTCGGCTGTCACTAGTTAGGCAAAGCAGCATGCTGTGGGCCATCTGCGCAAGTGACTCTGAGGGACTCCCGGCCTCCATCTCCACTGGTGCTTCTGGGTCATCTGCCTCATCTTCTACCTCCTCCGGATGCTCCTGCTCCTCCTCTCCTGTCACCTGAGTAGAAAAACCACAAATTGCACCAGACTCTGCTTGTGCTCCAATGTCCTCCTCCTCCTCCAGTTCAACCCCCACCGGACTCATGTAGCCTTGAGATTTAGTCTCCACTTCTCAAATGCCCTGACCAGACAGATTTTGCAGCATGAGTTCCAGGACATGAAGCAGTGGAATGACGTTATTCATTCCGCAGTCCTGGCGACTGACAAATAACGTGGTCTCTTCAAAGGGCCTGAGCAAACGGCAGGTGTCATGCATGAGCTGCCAGTGGCTGACATCAAAGTTACATAGGGGAGTAAACCTGTCCGCTTGCATCATCAAAAAATCATTAATGGCTTTTCTCTGTTCGTACAGGTGGTCTAACATATGGAGGCTGGAATTCCAATGGGTGGAAACATCGAATATCACACTATGTTGGGGGAGGCCGTTTGGCTTTGTAGGAATGGCTGAAGTGCATGCACAGTTTCCTGGCTGTTTTTAGAATGTCTTGCAGATGGGTGGAAGACTTGAGGAACCTGTTGACAACCAGATTGAACATGTTCGCCATGAAGAGCGCATGGGGTATAGAAAGTGGCAAGAAAGGACAGGGAGAAAGCGCTAATAGTGTGACATCTTAGGGTGTAAAAAAATGGACATAAAGCTGTAGATTGTGCTCACCGTTTTAGGTTGTGCTGCAGATAGGCACAACACTATTGTAGGCTTTGTGGTGATAATTTTTGTCTGGTGCTTCCTCCAGAGGATAATCTCCTAGATGGAGTTGCCAAACTCTATAGGATATGTGAAAGGGGTCTATTGTTGGGGTTCAAAAGGATGGCGCACACTCTGTGAGTATACTAAAAGTTTTTATTCAAGGTCTTTAAAACACAACCCGTTTCTGGGTGTTCTACCCCTTTCTCAAGTGAACAAAAGACTGAGAGACAGAAAATGAAGAGGACTTTTAACCCAATGGGGCAAGACAAGTATATAAATAAGTAAATGAAAAAATAAGTAAAAAACAGATAAAAAACATGGTAAGTATTGGTTGTGCAGATACGTTCTTAAATCGTGAACATGGTTGTAAAATTATGATTGGATGTATCACATCTGTGTATCAACTATAAAATATTGTATAAATAATAAAAACAAATAATAAATAAAAATAAATAAAAGATTTGTAGATATACATACACACATATTGGACCATAATTTCATACAAGAGTACATATGGAGAGGTGATAATTAAGGACAAGGTTAGTTACTTAAGCATAATAGGATATCAAAGATAAAAAATATATATGTTCATAAGATTCAGAGGTATAGTTGATGTGTGATCTTATAAATAAGTATAAACATGGCTGCCTATAAGCCAAAATAACGTTTTGTTGATAATAAATAATAAAAAAAATAAATTAATAAATAAATAAATTAATTGCGGATTTGCTGAATTTTGAATTTAGAAGTTATTCTCAAGGGTCTCGTTTAACCCATTGGGAGCCAGACAGTTCAGTTTATATATCCAAAACATCTCCCTTTGACACAATTTGTTATTTCTGCTATTTCCTACTGGAATTTGTTCAATGGGGGTGTAAAACCTGCAAAATCATCCTGATGCTCGATATGACTGTGTCTTGTTTTTTTTATGAAACCATTAGTTATGTTGCTTCGATGTTTGTTGATCCTGGTGTTGAGTTGTTGGATTGTGCGGCCTATATACTGTAATCCGCAGGGACATTCAAGTAAGTAGATCACAAAGGGGGAGGTACAATTCAAAAAAGACTTAATAACAAATGATTCACATCTTGTATTACTTTTGAATTGTTTCACTCTATGGCTGATGTCATTACAGCATTTACAGCTGGATTGGGTCCATGGACCATCCCTCATCAGTGCAGCACAGACACCATGTTCCTCCCATTGTCTGTCTCCATGGTTCCGATTTCCAGTTGTCGCAGAGAAAGCCACAGATTGATTTCTTCTTGCATGACGCGGAGCAGTTCCATCCTTGCGTGACACTGCTCTGCCCTGCACATGTGGTATGATGGAGCAGCACATAGACTTGTGGAGGCTGAGGTGGTGGTGAAGGAGAAAGTAGTGTCTCCGGTTCAAGTTGTGGATGTGGCTAGGCGGGAAGCACATTCACTCAGTGGGCTGTAGTACTGGCCCTGGCCGTAGTTACAGCTCTACACGTATGTGCTGCTGTGCATCTTCTAAGAAACCGATAAACTCAAGGACTGGCCCACTTTCTGTTCTACATACTTGTGAAGGGCTGTTACTGCTTTTTTGGAAAATAGACAGAAAATGAAGAGGACTTTTAACCCAATGGGGCAAGACAAGTATATAAATAAGTAAATGAAAAAATAAGTAAAAAACAGATAAAAAACATGGTAAGTATTGGTTGTGCAGATACGTTCTTAAATCGTGAACATGGTTGTAAAATTATATCATGATTGGATGTATCACATCTGTGTATCAACTATAAAATATTGTATAAATAATAAAAACAAATAATAAATAAAAATAAATAAAAGATTTGTAGATACACATACACACATATTGGACCATAATTTCATACAAGAGTACATATGGAGTACATATGGAGAGGTGATAATTAAGGACAAGGTTAGTTACTTAAGCATAATAGGATATCAAAGATAAAAAATATATATGTTCATAAGATTCAGAGGTATAATTGATGTATGATCTTATAAATAAGTATAAACATGGCTGCCTATAAGCCAAAATAACGTTTTGTCGATAATAAATAATAAAAAAAATAAATTAATAAATAAATTAATTAATTGCGGATTTGCTGAATTTTGAATTTAGAAGTTATTCTCAAGGGTCTCGTTTAACCCATTGGGAGCCAGGCAGTTCAGTTTATATATCCAAAACATCTCCCTTTGACACAATTTGTTATTTCTGCTATTTCCTACTGGAATTTGTTCAATGGGGGTGATTGTAAAACCTGCAAAATCATCCTGATGCTCGATATGACTGTGTCTTGTTTTTTTTATGAAACCATTAGTTATGTTGCTTCGATGTTTGTTGATCCTGGTGTTGAGTTGTTGGATTGTGCGGCCTATATACTGTAATCCGCAGGGACATTCAAGTAAGTAGATCACAAAGGGGGAGGTACAATTCAAAAAAGACTTAATAACAAATGATTCACATCTTGTATTACTTTTGAATTGTTTCACTCTATGGCTGATGTCATTACAGCATTTACAGCTGGATTGGGTCCATGGACCATCCCTCATCAGTGCAGCACAGACACCATGTTCCTCCCATTGTCTGTCTCCATGGTTCCGATTTCCAGTTGTCGCAGAGAAAGCCACAGATTGATTTCTTCTTGCATGACGCGGAGCAGTTCCTCCCCTGCGTGACACTGCTCTGCCCTGCACATGTGGTATGATGGAGCAGCACATAGACTTGTGGAGGCTGAGGTGGTGGTGAAGGAGAAAGTAGTGTCTCCGGTTCAAGTTGTGGATGTGGCTAGGCGGGAAGCACATTCACTCAGTGGGCTGTAGTACTGGCCCTGGCCGTAGTTACAGCTCTACACGTATGTGCTGCTGTGCATCTTCTAAGAAACCGATAAACTCAAGGACTGGCCCACTTTCTGTTCTACATACTTGTGAAGGGCTGTTACTGCTTTTTTGGAAAATAAATTTTGGCATGGAACTCTCCACCTCGGTTTGGCACAAGCGATTTGTTCTCTGAAGGGTGCAGAGTCCACGACTTGGTAAGGGAGGTGCTGCAGTACCAACAACTTTGACAGGAGCACGGTCAGCTTCTGCACCTTAAGATGGCTGGACGCATATAGTTGTCTCTTTGTAATCACCTCTTTCAACGACTGCTGGCGCCATGCGTAGCGAGGAGCAGGAGCATCTGGACCAGGAGATGATGTCAAAGACAAACAGCTCCCTTCGGCAGAGGTGCTGGAGCCTTGACTGGCTGAAATGGCTTGTGTGCCACTAGGTACTGCTGCTGTTGCTGCGGCAGTGGGATGGACTGGACCTCCACGTCTGAGACACGTTTCTCCCAGGCAATTGGATGGTGACGCTGCATTTGTTGAAGCAGGGCCGTGGTGCCAACGCTAGCTCCCTGGCCACGCTTCACTTTCTGCCCACAGATTCTACATATGCACACGCTCGGCTCCTCTGGGGTTTTAACAGAAAACACACTGCCGCTAGATGACACCGGCAGTTCTGGCCTCACAGAGTCACCCCTGCCGCAACATCCCCTTACTGTGCTGCCACCTGTGCCTGCTCCACCTGCCACCTCTCTGTGACATATTGGTTAATCAACTGTGTTGATTTGACATGGATCTACTTAATCTACCAAAAAAACTTGAAATTTGGGGTATACCTAAGCACAAGAACTGACACCCTGGAATAGGAGCAAAAATCACTGCAGCAACTACATGGATTTTACTCTGATTTTTTGGTATTAACTTCAGCAACAAAAAAGACGAGCAATTTGGGGTATACAGATCCGCAAAAACGGACACCCTCGAATTGGAGCAAAAATCACTGCAGCAACTACGTGGATTTAACTCTGCTTTTTTGCTATTAACTTCAGCAACAAAAAAGACCAGCAATTTGGGGTATATAGATCCACCAAAACAGACATTCTGGAATTGGAGCAAAAATCACTGCAGCAACTACATGGATTTCACTCTGGTTTTTCTTGCTTTTAACTTCAGCAACAAAAAAGACCAGCAATTTGAGGTATATAGATCCCCCAAAACGGACACCCTGGAATTGGAGCAAATATCACTGCAGCAACTATGTGGACTTTACTCTGATTTCTTTCTATTAACTTCAGCAACAAAAAAGACCAGCAATTTGGGGTATACAGAGCCCCCAAAACGGACACCCTGGAATTGGAGCAAATATCACTGCTGCAACTACGTGGATTTTACTCTGATTTCTTGCTATAAGCTTCAGCAACAAAAAAGACCAGCAATTTGGGGAATACAGATCCCCCAAAACAGAAACCCTGGAATTGGAGCAAAAATCACTACAGCACAGCACAGTATAAGCAGCTCGTCGCTACAGACAGCACATGCTGGTTGAAATGGCAAGATTGGAAATGGCTGCCTATTTTTATAGGGCTGTGCCATCTCATAAGCCTGACGGTCGCTGATTGGCTTACGGGTCTGCAGATGTCATCGAGGGTGTTCCTTTCTCCTTCCCAGAGTTCTCTGCCTCATGTAACACGTTGTGCTCATGCCCTTTTAGCTAATAAAGTGGGGGGAAAAAACTTTGTTCCCACGAATCTCCCTAAACTTCGGCTTTGTGACGAATAAAAGTTTTCCTGAAATTCTAAACGAATTCTGATTTGTGACAAATCGATTCACCCATCTCTAGTTGTAAGCATCAGCACTGCCACAGTGTTTATTCTTCGAACTCTACTGTCACAGAAACAGGGCTCTTTCACGTTGGCTTTGTTTTTCACGTCCGTGGTTCAGTGATTTCTACAAATGCCTCACTGAGCCATTGATTTCTATGGGTTTTTCACATTGGTTTGTATTCACGGTGATCCCCGTTTTATGAATTATGAAAAACTTATGAAACCTGTCCTATTTTTTTCACTGATGCAGAAATGCCCAAGTCTATGGGTCCGGAAAAAAAGAGATGAAACATTGTCTGAAAGACCAGGTTTTATGTTTTCAAAGCAATGTTAAAAATTTTTTTTTTTTTTTTTGCAGATACAGAGACAAAAATGGAAGAAAAACAGAGATACAACAGAGACAAAAATCAACAGAACACAACTGAAGCTGAGCACCAACGGCAATGTGAAAGAGCTGTTTGGTGTACAATTGGTATATTGTGCAATAAAAGGAGTTAATTGTGGATTACAATACTGAAGCATGGAGGAACACATGGCATTAGAAGTGGCAAGGCTTGCATATGGTATTCACGTTAGTNGGTTCAAATGTTATGTGACCCTCTCACTTTCAACCCCTTCCACTGCAGCCCTTTTTTTTTTGTTTTTCCGTTTTCATTTTCACTCCCGCACCTTCAAAAATCTCTAACTTTTTTATTTTCCATGTATAGAGTTCTGTGATGGTCTATTTTCTGCATAACAAATTACATGTCAAAATGGTGGATTAATATTCCATGGGGTGTACCGGGAAGCGGGAAAAAAAAATTCCAAGGCAGGTGAAATTGGTAAAAAAATGCATTTGTGCCATATCTTGTGGGCTTGGATTTTACGGATTTCAGTGATGCCCCATTGACATGTCTACTTATTCTTTGTGTCGGTACAATTACGGGGATACCAATTTGTATAGGTTTTATAATGTTTTCAACATTTAAAAAAATTAAAACCTCCTGTACAAAAAAATTTGGGGGAGTTTGGGTCTTCTGGCGCTAAAACTTTTTTATACTTTGGTGCACGGAGCTTGAGAGGTGTAGATTTTGCTGATTTTGATTAAGTTTACAATGTTACATTTTTAGGAAGTGCGATCTTTCGATCACTTTTATAGAATTTTACATTTTTTTAAGTGGCAAAAGTGCCATTTTTGACTTTGGACGTGATTTTCCATTACGGAGTTAACGCAGTGAAAAAACGTTATTATATTTTGATTAGAGCGGTATTTTCAGACGTGTCGATACCTAATGTAATCATGATTTTACTGTTATTTATATTTTTATCAGTTAGGAAAAGGGGGTGATTTGAATTTTTAGGGGTTTTTTTTTTATAATTTTTTTAAAATTTTTTTATTTTTACTATTTTTCAAACTCCTTAGGGTACTTTAACCCTAGGTTGTCTGTACGATCCTATCATATACTGCAATACTACAGTATGGCAGTATATGGGGATTTTACTCCTCATTGATTACGATGGTGCTAATAGCACATTGTAATGAATAGGTAACCAGAAGTAGCCTCGGGTGTTTGGGAGACCCGAGGGTACCATGGGGACAGATCGCTGGTCCCCGATGACATCACGGGAGCGTCGTCCTCGGAAAGGTGCGGCGCCCATGCTGGCACCGATCGCGGGTGTTTACCGGTAGCCTTTGCTGCAATATGCAGCAAAGACTTACCAGTATGGAGAGGGCTCTGCCCTGAGCCCTCTCTCTTGCACCAGCACCCGGCATGTGACGTAGTATTACGTCACATGTCGGTAAGGGGTAAAAACGTACACTAGAATCTGCTAAATGATAGCATAAAATTGAAAATGATTATTGCTGCCTGCAGGCATTTACCTTCTGTTACTAGGTGTGAACGCAGCCCTTCCCATCTAAATGCTTGCGATGCATGGGCCCCCCATATTGAATGCAGTTGTTATCCCTATGACCTCTTTGAGAAATGGCAATTGCTTCATGTGAACTGAGGAGGCCATTTATACCATACAGTAATAGCAGTATAAACAAAGCCCATAAGAATTTTCTTTCCTTGCGTTCAGTCCATTGCATGGAATAATAAATGTGCTGTTATGAAGTACAATGTGTCCGTAATTGGAACAAAAAAAATAGCATTTGGGGCAAGAAACAGATGTAGGAGCCACCTTGCTACCTTGACAAATGATATGTGAATGCCAAACGTTTTGGAATGATGTGATATCCACCATATTGGATATTGTGGAAATTCCTATTGACTTTAATCTGGCAATATGCATATTCGTTTATTAGATGAAGAACTATGCTCATTATGTGAGAATTTTCCTACGTGTGATTATATTTATTGCTCGTAAGGGAAAGCTATAGATGGATAGATTACACTCCACCTAAATGTTACCGAGGGAAAATCTAGTTAATGCCATAGTTCCCTTTAAAAAATTAGTATATAAAAACAAGGCACCACCCTGAGAAATTTGGCAAAATCTTGGATAGATGGGTGATTCCCCTTGACTTGTTACCTATCTCCTCCCTGGTACTTTTCTTGATATGAGTTTGATGCCTTCAGAATTGTTGTTATTTGCACTGATATTTTTGGCTATTAATAACCACAATGTTATATCGATAAATGACATAACAACGTCGCGTAACTGGAATGAGTGGGCTCCATAAATTTTTTTTGTGGGGCCCCCTCCAACCATAGGTCCTAGATGAAGCTCTGCAGAAGGTCTATATCCCTACTGTCTACTGTATTAATTAGCTGAAAATAATGTTGGTTGTGCACGTTTTCTTGCCAATAAGTAACGGTAGCAGTTCTGGCGCTGTAGGGGTAGGGCATCACATTTATTATGACTGCTACACATTCTATTACTGACTGACCCATTTATTACTGTCTGCTCCACATTATTAATGACTGCGTCACATATTTAATGACCCGCGTCACATTTTATGACTGCTACACATGTATTACTGACTGCTCCACATTTATTACTGACTGCGCCACATTTATTACTGACTAGGTCACATTTATCACATGACTGCGCCAGATATTTTACTGACTGTATCACATTTATTACTGAATGTCCACATTTATTACTGACTGCGTCACATTTATTACTGACCGCGTCACATTTATTACTGACTGCGTCACAACAGCCGCTGCAGAAACATCATATAATGTAGAAATGTAGTGGTGGGGGAAGAAATGGGAGGGGGGGGGATGCAGGGTGTCTGTAGGGAACTTAGAAGCTTCTTAGCTGCTCCTGCATACAGGAACATAAGGGGTTTAGGCAGAGTGTGAGGAGACACTGGGGGGAGGGAGGACTTAGCTCTGGCTGATTCCCGGCTGCTACTATGGGAGGAGGCTGTGCTTCTCTTCAGGTGCCGACTCCTCAATTTGAGTCTCCCGCGCTGCTGACAGGCAGAGCAGGGATTGGCTGCAGACAGTCTCCTCCCCTCCCTCTCTCCCTCCTAATAGCAAGACCTCCACACAGGCTATGGAGCAGAAGCATGGTGCCCGCCCCTAAATCCAGCCTGCATCTCTGTGGTACCGGTGCGCTCTCATTACAGGGGTGAACTACAGCCAAGAGGAGCCCCGGACACATGGACGAGTACGGGCCCAGACCCTGCCAATACCCATAGAACTTCTACATCGCTACAGCGTAGGTACGCCCCTGGACATAACTATGCTTGTATATTATGCAACTTTGTTTTTGTCGTTCTTTACTGTTGCATTCTGCTACTTGACATGTAACCTTTTGAGCATTGTTAAAGTATGTTTTGCCTACTTTACAGTGACATGACGATTTTCAATAAACAAGTTTAAAAAAGAAATAAACAGAAAGAGCTGGAACAGAACTCACTAACTCACATGATGGGGGGGGGGGGGGGGGCGAAAACAGTGTCTGCCTAGGGCACAAAAATTCCTTGTCCCGGCAGTGGTCAGGAGTAGGATAAATTCTGAGATCTCTCCAGCATCCACCAAGAACTCTACCAGAGGCACTATTCACTCATGCCGATATCCACAGTGAATCCTATGAATTGGATAGAATTATCTCCAAATACAGTGTTAAAACATATTTTATTATTGCTGTAGCAGGGTCAGTTTTAAGATAGAAAAAGTCCACAGACAGGCTTGATAGTGGAAATGCGGTTTCCTTGAGGTTTTATGGCAGCAAAAACAATGCAGCTTTACAGGCAAGTAAAATAAACACAATGGAAACAAAACTGGCTCGCCTGAGCACTACCTGTACATGAGGCAATTCTCCTAGAAAACAGTGTATTCACAGTGGCATGACATACCCAAACCCACTGCTCGACCGGGGGAGGAGCACTTGTGCCCCTAGAGAATGAACAAGTGATAGAGTATCATCATTGCCTTGCTTAGATCCTGAGCAATATCCACATAGAACTTAAAGCCCTGCAAGGCTAAAAAACCACCTGGTTACCCGGCATCTTTCCTTTACCTGGGCCATCCATTTTAATGGAATCCGTCACCAACCTGAACGTCTCCCTAGTGAGTAATATTTCAATGGCCCACTTAAGCGCAAGACATTCCCTCTCAATGATGGCATAATTCTTTTCTGCAGAGGATAATTTCTACTCAGATAACAACAGGATATTCTTCTCTGTTGACTATGGGAGAGGACAGCTCCTAAACCAACATTAGAGGTTCTGGCTAGACACAAACTCTTATGTAAAATTTGGGGATATAAACACTTGTCTTCTGCACACATCTCCTTTAACTGGCGGAATGCTTGGTCTGCTTTTTCATTCCCACTTAACCTAGAGATTTAACCCTTGGCAAGGTCTGTGAGAGGTGCTGCAATGTGGCAAAGTTTGGACAAAACTTCTTTTAATACCAGCAACTCGTAGGAAAGTCCATATCAGTTTTTTTAAACATTATTTCCATTTGGGGCTTAATGACATTCGCCTAATGCTATATCCCAAATATCTGGCTTCCTTCAGGTCTATGGCACATTTCTTTGTGTTTGCTGCCATGCCGCCTCTTGAATTGAGTCTAACATCCTGTGGACCTTGGTTAAATGTGACTACAGTCCAGGCTAAAAATAACCACATTGTCCAAATAGGCAGCAGACATACTCCTCGTGAGGCTGTTAAATGAGATCCATCAATCTTCGAAATGTAGCCGGGGGCACCATGTAGGCCAAACGGGAGAACTGCATATTGGAAATGACCATCAGGCATAGAAAATGCAATTTTCTCCTTTGCCACTTCAGTAAGTGGCACTTGCAAATAGCTTTTAGTCAGGTCCAAAGTGGTATATATCTTGCAGAGCCTAACCTTTCAATCAATTTGTCTACTTGTGCATATTGTAGGCTTCAAATTTTAAATTCATTTACGGTAAACTTTTGAAGTCATTGCAGAACCTAGACTTGGGCTTGGGGATCAGAACTATGGAGCTTTACAAACACTGTTAGACTTCTTTATAACCCCTAAAAAGACAAACATTTTTTCCACCTCCACTGAGGTAGTCTTTAGCCTCTGTACCCTATAAGGTCTCAATCTTACCTTTTGGCTTGGCTCTGTGATTATGTCATACTGCATGACATTGGTCTGCCCTGGCAGGTTAGAAAAAAGTCTCTCTATTCCTCTGTAGGAGCTCTTGACCTCCTGTTCCTGTACGCAGATAAGGTACTGATATGTAGATCGCTGGTAGATCACGATTAGGTGAGTCTCTAGGCCGAACTTCAGCAGTAAGCAACCTCTCTGTCTTTCCAAGGTTTTAAGCAGTTTACACGGTAACTTGGAGTGGCTTTCTATTCTCGGTTTATGACCTTTATAGTTCACCATAGGGACGTTGCTACTTTGCCAGAAATTAGGTTTCTACCGTCGGCACCAGCACAACACTCAGTAACCGGTTGAAAGGCCTGACATTGGCTGATTTATTATACACTCTAGCTTGAGCTTCTTGAGCCTGCAACATGTGCTCTTTTACAACCGGCATTACTGCTTCAATCCTTTCCTGCATTTCAATCACTGTTCAATAAGGCTACGGTGTGGTGTGCGTTGCTGTTCCCAAGTTTCCTTGGCTACATTAATAGCCTCTGGGGTGTCTACGTACAACAATTCAAATGGGGAAAATCCTGTGGATGCCTACGGTACCTCCCTTATAGAGAACATCAAGGAAGGCAAAAGACGGTCTATTAAAGCTTTCTTATAGATTTAATTTGGGGCTCAAACCCTAATCATGTAGGTGACTTTCAAATTAAATGAGTCTGTGTCCAGCGGGGAATTTGACTAACTTGAATGAAAAGACAAGACCTGTCCTTGCAGAGGAAGTTAGCAACAAGACTGATGAGTTTATTGAGGTACCGACATTTATAGAAAACCATAAGGCACTTTATAAGGCTGTAATTAGGAAAGCAGCAACTATATTGGGTGTTCTCACCCAGGAAATGTAACACTATTGGATGTAAGCACACAAAGGAGTTAATACTATGGCTAAATGCAAATACTGAAACTTCCCAGGTGCTCGCCTGGATACCTTCCTCTAGGTGGTCGTAGTGAGCACTAAGTCTTGTTTGCAGGAGGGAAACACCCAAACTTAGTTATTATTTCCACAAGTTATATGAAATGATGCTGAATCTTTAAAATGTCCGACAGTACGTAAGATGGCGTCTGAGTCCAGTGTAATATCTTTAACACTTTCACCAGACCATCCGTCTGTGGGTGATATACAGACATACGTTGATTGCGCAATGTTAGGAGATGACACAGCTTTTTTGACCTTTGAAATAAATGCGGCCCTTGGTCACTTGGATCTCTTCAGGAAACCGTTTGAGTTAAATTTGGAACAGTTCCCTTCTATTACTTCTGAAGAGGTGTTCTGAGAGGCAGGGCCTTGGGATAACGCATGCGTAGTCAAGTAACGGCCAAAATATGCTGGTGATCCCTGGCAGACTTAGAAGTGGCCCGACCAAATCCATAGCTAGCACTTGAAGGGTACTTCGATGATTGGAAAGGGATTAGCAAATTTTGGAAGTGTGGTCTAGGGGTGTGTATTTGCCACTCTCGGCAAGACTGGCAAAAATCCTCTATGGCCTTATAAATACCAGGCCATAAGAACCTCTGCCTTATTATTTCCCTGTCTTTTTTGCCCTTAAGTGCCACCCACACATGTGAATGGCCAAGCTCCACACAAGCATATGGGACGTGGTCAGGGGCGCACCTGCATGAGGCAAGTTGAGAACTTCGCTCAGGCGCGTGCCTCCTGCTGGAGAAGGGGGCGGCATCGCACTGCAACCTGCCGACCCAGACACCCAGCCACCAACATAGCCACCTGGCTGCCACACCGGCGCTGCCAACCACTGGGCAGTGGCCAGAGGGCGTGTCGGCTGCTACTTGCATAGCCACCCCGGCTGCCCACTGGCCGCTGCCGTCCGCTGACTCTGCAATCGGGCCGCCGGCGTGGCCACTCTTGCCGTCCACTGACACGGCGACACAGACACCCGGCCGGCGTTGGAGTTGACACTCGGCCGCCCGCTGACGCGGCGATCTGTCGGCGCCGGCACACCCCTGCGACATGGCCACCCATGGCCTCCCACCAGCGCTGAACCCGGACACCAAAGGAGCAAAGTAACTTTATTTATTTACTTTATTCTTTTTTTTCTTTATATAGTATTATGTTGTATGTGTGTTTGTGTAGCTGTATGAGTTATAGGTGTGTATGTTTATGCTGTAGTAGTAAGAAGAAATGGAACCGTGAAGCAAGCGGGTGCAGGTCTTCAGATAGGGTATGACTTAACCTGACAGATATAGCGAGAGAACAACGATGAGCAGCCACTCCAAAAAAAAATATATAAGGTAACGGTAATTTATTCCACACATAAAAACGTTTCGGTATGCTGTATCTATCTTCATATACTACATGGGGTACGTGTATCTATTTTATACTACATGGACGGTACACTGTAGCATTTTATATTACATGGCGGTAACTGTATGCATTTTTATTACATGGCGGTATTTGATGTATGCTTTTATACTACATGGGCGGTATGCTGTATGCATCTTATACTACATGGCAGTATGCTGTATGCATTTTGTTACTACATGCAATACACGTATGCATTTTATACACATGGCGGTATGCGTAGCATTTTATATTACATGGCGGTATGCTGTTGTATTTAATACTACATGGCGGTACACTGTATGCCTTTATACTACTGGGCGCACGTGTGTATATATTTTGTACTACAGGCAGCTCGCTGTATGTATTTATACTACATGGTGGCACACTGTATGCACTTTATACTACTTGCGGCATGCTGTATGCATTTTATAACTACATGGCGGTACGCTGTATGCATTTTATACTACATGGTGGTACGCTGTATGTATTTTGCGTTGCTTTATGTTCACACTAAACCATATGATGGATCTGGTCCTGACACATCTGGTATGCATTTTATACTACATGGTGATGTGCTGTATGCATTTTATACTACATGGTGGTAACGCTGTATGCATATTTATACTATATGGTGGTACGCTGTATGTATTTTGCGTTGCTTTATGTTCACCACTAAACCAATATGATGGATCTGGTCCTGACACATCTGGTCCCTGATATATTACATATATGGGGGAGTCTCTCTCTATAGCTGCCTCGGGCAGCAGCGAGAAAGGCTTGGTTCCCCCTGAGTGTGGTACTACAAGTTGCTCAATGATCTCAGATTCAGTTTCTATACTCTTTACAGCAAATCATCATTACATAAATGGATACACTAACTCTCTAGCTGGTTTGGGAAACATATATTTTCAACTTTACATTATTCAGGCTTTTCTAGGTTGGGGTTCCTCAACTGTTCTGTCTAGGTTTCCCTTAGCATTTGAAGGGTAGATAACTCTTTATCAGGTGATGTTTCCTCTGGGCCTAAAGCCAGGACCTCTAAAGAGAGTTCTCTATTTCCTTGGCCGCTTCTGTCACTTTGTTTGAGAGCGTACACATGTATACACACCCCCATGTATACATCCCAATGCAGCAGGTCTGCTTGATGGGGGTCAAACAGCTGGAATGCACCAAAGTCACTTGACTCTTCTGAAGTCCCTAAGACCATCACAGGAGGCCTCCTATCTTGACACACTTGCGCGATCACATTCACATGGGGCAGATTAAACAAGCTGTCTGAAAGTCAGAAATTTCTAGTTGCCCCATGGCAACAATCACAGTGCCTTTAAAATATTCATGAGCACTGGTAAATGAAACAGCTGAGCTATGATTGTGCCATGGGCAACTAGAAATATTCTGACTTTCAGACAGCTTGAGAAATCTGCCCCAATGTGTCTTTGGGGTAGCATATGAGGCCTTGCAAAATAAGACCCTAAGCCTGCCCAAGTCACAATCCATATCTGGACAATTTGCAGCAACATGACCCGGACCATGGCAATGCGGCACACTATCATATCCGGGCACCAGGTGGTAGTGTGCCCTTCTTGGATTTGAAGCCTTTAGCTTGACCCTCTGAGTTGATGCCACCCTTTCTAGAAGACAGTTTCCACCCCTTTAACAAAAAACTGCCCCATCCTCCAAATATGTAGCTGGGTCAGTTTGTATTTTGATAGAAATGTCCAGACAATACAGCTTGATAGCAGTTGGCACCAAAACATGAAGCTTACAGGCAGGTAAATTAAAACAGATAACAAAAGCTGTATCTCGTCTTATGCACTACCTGACATCTACGATCCCTCTCTAGGAAACAGCGTTTTCACAGTGGTAGTGACACAGGCGGCTGGCCTTCCAGAGCAATGTCTCCCACACAGTGCTCGAGACCAGTATGTAGCTCTGGTAAAAAAAAAACCTCGTCCGGTCCAGGTTTTTATTATTCCAGGATTCTTTATGGTAATAGAGTGAGAGTATGGAACTCTGCTGTCACCGGAGGATGTTACGGTGGATATTTTGTTTGAGAGGTCGAATGTCTTTGAGAGATAAAAAAAAAATCATGGTTATGGGGAAAAAAATCTATAGTTATCATCTCTAATTTATAGGTTGCGACTTGATGAACCTGTCTCTTTTAACAACCTAGCTGTGATGGCCAAATCGATTCTAAACAATTCTAAATTCGTTTAGATTCGGGGGAAACAATTTTCAAATATTTTAACAATTTTGTAGCCATTTATTAGCAAAATGGCCGCAGGCTCCAACGTATTCATGTGCACCACAACTTCTGTGAAGAAGAAGAAAGGAACATGGCGGTACAATTCACACCTGTATGGGGCGGTAGTGCTTCTACATGTATGGGGGCCAGCGGTTCCCCTCAACTATATGTGCGGTACTGTTACAAATGTATAGGGTAGATTCCTTGAGGGTAGTCTCCCCACTTTTGGGGTATGTCCCTCACGTATGGGGTTAGGTCCCTCACTGTTATGGTTGTAGTGTCTCCGGTGTATGTCTGAATTATGGGGGTAGTGTCCCTCACTTATAAGTGGTAAGTGTCCTCACTGTAGGGGGTGAGTAGTTCCCTCACTGTTTATGGGTGGCAGTGTTCCTCATTTGGTATGGGGTGGGTAGTGTTCTCCTGTACAGGGTGGTAGTATTCCCACTGTATGGGGGGTAGTGTGCCCTGACTGTATGGGGGTAGGTGTCCCTCACTGTATATAGGTATGGGTCCTCACTTGTATGGGGTAGTGTTCCCTCACTGTTGGGGCCAGTGTCCTCATTGATGGGGTGGTGCTGTTTCCTCACTGTACAGGTGGTGTTCCTCACTGTTATGGGGTGGGTCGTGTCCCCTGACTGTATGGGGGGTAGTTGTCCCTCATGTACAGGGGTAGTGTTCCTCCTGGTATGGGGGCAGTGTTCTCACTGTATGGGGGGGTAGTGTCCCTCACGGTATTGGGTTAGTGTCCCTCACCTGTATAGGGGTAGTGTTCTCCACTGTATAGGAGAGGTTTCCTCACTGTATGGCGGTAGTGTTCCTCACTGTATGAGGGTTTAATGTCCGCTCACTGTATAGGGGTTTATGTTCCTCACTGTATGATGTAGTGTCCTACTGTATGGCTTATTCTTCACTGCATGGAGTAGTGTTCCTACTGTATGTGGGTGGTAGTGTCCCTCATGTATAGGGGTAGTGGCCTCACTTATGGGGGTTAGTGTTCCTCAACTGTATGGGGGCAGTGTTCCTCACTGTATGGGGGTAGTGTTTCCTCACTGTACAGGGTGTATTCCTCCTCAGTATGGGGTGGTAGTGTTCCCTCACTTATGGGGGGTAGAGTGTCCCTCACTGTATGAGGGGGTAGTGTCCTCACTGAATGCGGTAGTGTTTCACTCACCTGTTGAGGGTAACTGTTCCTCACTGATAGGGTAGTGTTCACTCACTGTATGCGGTAGTGTCATCACTGTATGGATTAGTATTCTTCGTCACTTCATGGTGGTAGTGTTGTCCTCACTGTATGGGGGAGTGTAGCCCTCACTGTATGTGCAGTAGTGGCCTCACTGTTGGCACCGGTAGTGGTAGTGCTTCTTCACTGTATGGGCGTATGTTACTCACGTAAATGGCGGTAGGGTTCTTCCACTGTATGCTTAGCCTCCTCACTGTATGGCTTCGTTAGTGCTCACTCACTGTTATGGGCGGGTGTCCTCAGTTGTTATCCTCACTGTATGGCTGTAGCTTTTTCTTCCCACTGTTGCTAGTCTGCTATGTATATTCCTCACTAGTGGTGTGGTAGTGACCATACGAATGTGCCATTAGTGTTTTCCTCATCTGTATGGCCGTATGTTCCTCACTGTATGGCCGTCGTGTTCCTCACTGTATGGCTGTATTCTTCACTATGGAGGGTTAGTGTTCTTCACTGTTAATGCCGTAGTTTGTCTCCTACACTGTAGTGCTGTATTCTCACTGTATGGAGGTAGTGTTCCTCACTGTATGGCCTATGTTCCTCAACGTATGGGTGGGTTGGGTAGTTGTTCCTCACTGTATGCGGTGTTAGTTCCCCCACTGTTATGGCAGTATAGTGTTTCCTCACTGTATTGCGTTTAGTTCCTGCACTGTATGGCTGTGTGTTCCTCACTTGTATGGAGGTAGTGTTCCTCATGTATGGGGGTAGTATTCCTACGTGTATGTGGGGGTAGTGTCCCTATGTATGGGGGTATAGTGGTCCCTCACTGTATGTCTGGTATTCTTCACTGATGGCGGTTAGGTACACCACTGTATGGAGGGTGGGTTAGTGTTTCCTCACGGTATGGCCGTAGTGTTCCTCAATGTATGGCCTGTAGTGTTCTACTGCATGGAGGTAGTGTTTCCTCACTATATGAGGTAGATTTCTCACTGTATGGAGGTTTGGGGTAATGTCCTCACTGTATGGCTGGTAGTGTCTCTCACGTGTGACGGTAGTGTACCCAAAAAAACTGTATGGGGTGGTAGTGTTCCTCACGGTGTGGCGGGGTTAGTGTCCCTCAGTATGGAGGTAGGTTCCTACTGTATGGGGGTAGTGTTCCTCACTGATGGGGGTTAGTGTCCTAACGGTATGGTGTATTCTTCATGCATGGAGGGGTAGTGTTCCTCACTGTAGGCCGTAGTGTACCTCACTGTATGAGGGTAAGTTACCTCACAAATGGTTGGTAGGTTCCTCACTGTAGGCTGTATCTCACTGTATGGCCGGTATGTTTCACTCACCGTATGGCCGGGAGGTTTCCTCACTGTATGGGGGTAGGGGTAGGGTTCCTCCTGGATGGCTTGTATTATCATGCAGGAGTGGTAGTGGTTAATCATGTAGGCCATAGTGTCCTCATGTATGGGGGTGGGGGTAGAGGTAGTGTCCCTCACGGTTTGGGGAGAGTGTCCCAACTGTATGCGTTAGTCTAACGTAGCGGCGCGGTACGGGTAGTGTTCCTCACGTATGGAGGTAGTGTTACTCACGTATGGCGGTAGGTAGGGTTCTCACTGTATGGGGGTAGGTCCTACTGATGGCGGGTAGTTTACTACTGTATGGCGTAGTGTAGGTTCCTAACTGTATGGAGGTAGTGTTTCCTCACTGTATGGCGGTGGTGTAGTGTGTCTTAACTGTCTGGGGGGGTAGGTTCCTCACTGTTAGGGCGGGGTGGGTGGTTATAGGGTAGGTGTCCCTCACTGTTGGGGTAGTGTTCCTCACAGTATGGGGGTGTGTCCCTCACTGTTATGGCGGTGGTAGTTTGTCCCCTAACAGTTATGGGGGTAGGTGTGTCCCTCACTGTATGGCAGTAGTGTCCCCACTGTATGGGGTAGTGTCCCTCACTGATGGGGTTTAGTGTCCTCACTGTATGGCAGTAGGTGTTCCTCACTATATGGCTGTATTCTTCGCTGTAGGGCGTCAGTGTTCCTCACTGTATGGCGGGTAGTGTTAATCACTGTATCGGAGGTAGTGGTACCCACTGTGGTGGCAGGTGTAGTGCGTAGTATTCCTTACTGTATGGGGGGTTTAGGGTAGTGTCATAATTGTATGGCAGTAGTGATACAAAACTGTATAGGTTTATATGTATTAGACTTTGGACGATATTTCCGTTACGGGTTAACGCAGTGAAAAAAAAACGTTTACATTTTGATAGAATCCGTATTTTAGGACGCGGTGATGATCGCTAATGTGTTTATGTTTTTGCTGTTATTGAGTTATATCAGTTCTAGGGACATCTTTATTTTAATTATTTTTTTTATATTTTTACTATTTTTCAGACTCATAGGGTTAACTTTAACCCTAGGTTGTCTGATCAATCCTATCATAATACTGCACATACGGATTGCCCTCATCATTACAAGATGCTGATCGAACATTATAATGAAAGGGTTAAACCGAGCAGCAGCTCGGGTCTTGTCAGAAAATCAGAGGCTGTCATTGCGACGGATCCCACTCCATGATGATGTCACGGGGGGACGATCATTGGCAAGATAGCGGCACCCATGACACCGCCATCTCCGGCGGTATCTGTGGGTAAACACCGCGATCGGATGCTAGCAGATAAGAATTAGCTCGTAGCTACTGGCTACATGGAGAAAGAGAAAGTAGGACAGCATCTGTCTTAAAGAACATTACACCAAATGAAGGATTGTAAACCAAGCACATGGACATAATTAGTGCGATTTGCTGGCAGGAATTATCTCTTCGTGTGCTTCTTATTCCGTTTATATTTTACAAAAAAAAGGCTTTAAAATTTCATGAAATAGCCTGAGGGGATCCAGGCCCCAGTGGTTTAATGGAGCCTGGAGCTTTCTGCAGCCTCAGCAAGATTTCAGCACGCCTGGACAGATGGACAATTGCTGCTGATACAATTATGTTTCCTAGCATTTGCTTACTGGTATATTTACAAGTACATAAATATTATTATGCTAGATCTTAAAAAAAAATGACAAAAAAGACTTGTACCCAAAAAAATATAACATTTAAGTTTTAAAGCTCTCTGGGCCCAAAAGAAAGCCGTAAAATGTTTAAGGTATCATGCAAATGAAAGTACATTGGGATGCAGATTTTTGTCCAGTGCTTTTGAAATTTTTTGGAGGGGGGTATTCGTAAAATTCTCAAAACCTCAAGATTAATGTGTCTATTCACACAGCCATTTTCGGATTATTGGATAATCGAAAGACGGACAATGCATCATGAGCTTTTGATTATCAGAGTGCTGAGCGTGGCATGTGTTGTTTGGTGCGTAAGTGGGTTCCCAAAGGATTCTCCTTCTGTTGAATCATGGCAGAAACTCTTTCTCAAATTTTTTTTTTTAATGATTATAATTAGAGATGACGCGAGCACTAAATCTCAGGTGCTCGTTATTCGAGAGAACTTTGCCCGATGCTTGAGTGCTATCTCGAATAATGAACCCCATTGAAATCAATGGGAAGACTCGAGAATATGTTTAAAGGGACCAAAAGGGACTGCGCAGGGAAGCTTGGCCAAACACCTTGAAACCTCAGGAAAATGATGGAAACACCACGGAATGGAAGGAAACAGAGGGGCAGCAGCATGGATTGCCTCATAGGCTGCTATCGCAACATTAGCCCCCCAAAATTATGGGCCAAAACACATGGCGATGAAAAGACGTGACCGAATGAGGCTAGATAGCATCTAAAACATCCAATAATGACCCGACACTATAACGACGACCGCATTGCGCCGGCCAGCACGGCAGATAGAGAGTTGCATGGCGAAAATACCCCTCACGCTTCAAACAATTAAAAAAATTTCATTTTGGTGAGAATAAAGTGTAGCACGTACTGTATCAGTATTTGCTGGTAAGCGGCAGCGAGGCAGAGCAGAGAAGGAACCAAAGGAGGTGACGCAGAGCGATGAAATGATCCATGTGAACAAAAGGTTGTGGTTTGACGGTTATTTAATTTAGTCGCTAAAACAGCATGGATGGCCGACATTAGTGACCAAGTCTATAAGAATCTGGGGAAACACCCAAAAAAAAAATAGCTGACACAGCTCGTTGATAAGGGGACGACAGTGGAGGGCAGCCATGGAGACGACCTGCTTGATTAAGAGTGACAGATGGTGCATCCATATGCGCTGCTATGATGCAATTCAGGTCTCCAGCATGGGGCGACAGACAGACTGGGCCGAGTTCCATTAGGTACTGGGAAACACCTCTTAAAATTCTGCCTGACACCGCTCGTTTGCTGATAAGGGGGATGATATGCTGTATATACTCTCGAGCTCCAGGCATCGGGGTATAGATAGTTGGAAAGTTGCGCATGGAGACATTGATGGATGCTTTGGGAGGATTGGAGGGGAAATGGACAGGAAACAGCAGGGGCAGGCATGCAGGGATGCCTCGGAGGCTGCCTAATCTTGGGATGGAGATGGCGGGTCGCGACAGGCTCGCTTCGCTTGTCCAAGCCCCCTGTCTCTCGGCTCCTCCCACACCCAAAATGGCATGGGGGCCAGGAAGGGTTTAATTTGAAAAAAAAGTTATTCATTTTCAAAGCAGGCGAGGGGGGCTTACAAATTACAAAACAGCAATTCTAAGAACCTTGGGATAAGATCAAGTGTTGTTTAGTACTGTTATTATGAAGGTTTGTTTAGGCGGGGGGTGAGGGGAATGTAAACAGATGCGCAAGACAGGCTGAAAAATATCGGTAAATTGCTAAAAGTTTGCCAGTATATTTGTTGGATAACAAGCAGGAGTTTGGTGTTGAAAAGTTAAACAAGTTGATGTGGAGAAGCCATGAAAACAACCCAAAATTCTGCCGAACAGCTCGTTTGCTTAGGGGGACGATTATCGCGAAGCTATATGACCGACGTGGGAAGGCAGATAGGAGATGATGTGTGGAGGAAAGCAAACGGAAGAATGGAGACAAGTGTGGAGGCAGTATAAAGACGACTTTTAAGGTGCGATGGGACACTTTAAATTGGATATCGTGCCTGTATGGACAGTCCAAAAAAGTTTCAAACAAGAGGGCCAGGTAGGTGGTCTCAGAAAAATTATAAATAGGAACCTGTATGTGGCACTCCCAAAAATTGTTTAAACAGCCACCACATGGCATTAGAAGTGGCAAGGCTTGCATATGGTATTCACGTTAGTTGTCAAATGTTATGTGACCCTCTCACTTTCAACCCCTTCCCACTGCAGCCCTTTTTTTGTTTTTTCGTTTTTCCGTTTTCATTTTCACTCCGCACCTTCAAAAATCTCTAACTTTTTTATTTTCCATGTATAGGTTCTGTGATGGTCTATTTTCTGCATAACAAATTACATGTCAAAATGGTGGATTAATATTCCATGGAGGTGTACCGGGAAGCGGGAAAAAAAAATTCCAAGGCAGTGGAAATTGGTAAAAAATGCATTTGTGCCATATCTTGTGGGCTTGGATTTTACGGATTTCACTGATGCCCCACTTGACATGTCTACTTATTCTTTGTGTCGGTACAATTACGGGGATACCAATTTGTATAGGTTTTATAATGTTTTCAACATTTAAAAAAATTAAAACCTCCTGTACAAAAAAATTTGGGGGAGTTTGGGTCTTCTGGCGCTAAAACTTTTTTATACTTTGGTGCACGGAGCTTTGAGAGGTGTAGATTTTGCTGATTTTGATTAAGTTTACAATGTTACATTTTTAGGAAGTGCGATCTTTCGATCACTTTTATAGAATTTTACATTTTTTTAAGTGGCAAAAGTGCCATTTTTGACTTTGGACGTGATTTTCCATTACGGAGTTAACGCAGTGAAAAAACGTTATTATATTTTGATTAGAGCGGTATTTTCAGACGTGTCGATACCTAATGTAATCATGATTTTACTGTTATTTATATTTTTATCAGTTAGGAAAAGGGGGTGATTTGAATTTTTAGGGGTTTTTTTTTTATAATTTTTTTAAAATTTTTTTATTTTTACTATTTTTCAAACTCCTTAGGGTACTTTAACCCTAGGTTGTCTGTACGATCCTATCATATACTGCAATACTACAGTATGGCAGTATATGGGGATTTTACTCCTCATTGATTACGATGGTGCTAATAGCACATTGTAATGAATAGGTAACCAGAAGTAGCCTCGGGTGTTTGGGAGACCCGAGGGTACCATGGGGACAGATCGCTGGTCCCCGATGACATCACGGGAGCGTCGTCCTCGGAAAGGTGCGGCGCCCATGCTGGCACCGATCGCGGGTGTTTACCGGTAGCCTTTGCTGCAATATGCAGCAAAGACTTACCAGTATGGAGAGGGCTCTGCCCTGAGCCCTCTCTCTTGCACCAGCACCCGGCATGTGACGTAGTATTACGTCACATGTCGGTAAGGGGTAAAAACGTACACTAGAATCTGCTAAATGATAGCATAAAATTGAAAATGATTATTGCTGCCTGCAGGCATTTACCTTCTGTTACTAGGTGTGAACGCAGCCCTTCCCATCTAAATGCTTGCGATGCATGGGCCCCCCATATTGAATGCAGTTGTTATCCCTATGACCTCTTTGAGAAATGGCAATTGCTTCATGTGAACTGAGGAGGCCATTTATACCATACAGTAATAGCAGTATAAACAAAGCCCATAAGAATTTTCTTTCCTTGCGTTCAGTCCATTGCATGGAATAATAAATGTGCTGTTATGAAGTACAATGTGTCCTGTAATTGGAACAAAAAAAATAGCATTTGGGGCAAGAAACAGATGTAGAGAGCCACCTTGCTACCTTGACAAATGATATGTGAATGCCAAACGTTTTGGAATGATGTGATATCCACCATATTGGATATTGTGGAAATTCCTATTGACTTTAATCTGGCAATATGCATATTCGTTTATTAGATGAAGAACTATGCTCATTATGTGAGAATTTTCCTACGTGTGATTATATTTATTGCTCGTAAGGGAAAGCTATAGATGGATAGATTACACTCCACCTAAATGTTACCGAGGGAAAATCTAGTTAATGCCATAGTTCCCTTTAAAAAATTAGTATATAAAAACAAGGCACCACCCTGAGAAATTTGGCAAAATCTTGGATAGATGGGTGATTCCCCTTGACTTGTTACCTATCTCCTCCCTGGTACTTTTCTTGATATGAGTTTGATGCCTTAGAATTGTTGTTATTTGCACTGATATTGTTTGGCTATTAATAACCACACATGTTATATCGATAAATGACATAAAACGTCGCGTAACTGGAATGAGTGGGCTCCATAAATTTTTTTTGTGGGGCCCCCTCCAACCATAGGTCCTAGATGAAGCTCTGCAGAAGGTCTATATCCCTACTGTCTACTGTATTAATTAGCTGAAAATAATGTTGGTTGCTGCACGTTTTCTTGCCAATAAGTAACGGTAGCAGTTCTGGCGCTGTAGGGGTAGGGCATCACATTTATTATGACTGCTACACATTTATTACTGACTGACCCATTTATTACTGTCTGCTCCACATTATTAATGACTGCGTCACATATTTAATGACCCGCGTCACATTTTACTGACTGCTACACATGTATTACTGACTGCTCCACATTTATTACTGACTGCGCCACATTATTACTGACTAGGTCACATTTATCACATGACTGGCCAGATATTTTACTGACTGTATCACATTTATTACTGAATGTCCACATTTATTACTGACTGCGTCACATTTATTACTGACCGCGTCACATTTATTACTGACTGCGTCACAACAGCCGCTGCAGAAACATCATATAATGTAGAAATGTAGTGGTGGGGGAAGAAATGGGAGGGGGGGGGATGCAGGGTGTCTGTAGGGAACTTAGAAGCTTCTTAGCTGCTCCTGCATACAGGAACATAAGGGGTTTAGGCAGAGTGTGAGGAGACACTGGGGGGAGGGAGGACTTAGCTCTGGCTGATTCCCGGCTGCTACTATGGGAGGAGGCTGTGCTTCTCTTCAGGTGCCGACTCCTCAATTTGAGTCTCCCGCGCTGCTGACAGGCAGAGCAGGGATTGGCTGCAGACAGTCTCCTCCCCTCCCTCTCTCCCTCCTAATAGCAAGACCTCCACACAGGCTATGGAGCAGAAGCATGGTGCCCGCCCCTAAATCCAGCCTGCATCTCTGTGGTACCGGTGCGCTCTCATTACAGGGGTGAACTACAGCCAAGAGGAGCCCCGGACACATGGACGAGTACGGGCCCAGACCCTGCCAATACCCATAGAACTTCTACATCGCTACAGCGTAGGTACGCCCCTGGACATAACTATGCTTGTATATTATGCAACTTTGTTTTTGTCGTTCTTTACTGTTGCATTCTGCTACTTGACATGTAACCTTTTGAGCATTGTTAAAGTATGTTTTGCCTACTTTACAGTGACATGACTGATTTTCAATAAACAAGTTTAAAAAAGAAATAAACAGAAAGAGCTGGAACAGAACTCACTAACTCACATGATGGGGGGGGGGGGGGGGGCGAAAACAGTGTCTGCCTAGGGCACAAAAATTCCTTGTCCCGGCAGTGGTCAGGAGTAGGATAAATTCTGAGATCTCTCCAGCATCCACCAAGAACTCTACCAGAGGCACTATTCACTCATGCCGATATCCACAGTGAATCCTATGAATTGGATAGAATTATCTCCAAATACAGTGTTAAAACATATTTTATTATTGCTGTAGCAGGGTCAGTTTTAAGATAGAAAAAGTCCACAGACAGGCTTGATAGTGGAAATGCGGTTTCCTTGAGGTTTTATGGCAGCAAAAACAATGCAGCTTTACAGGCAAGTAAAATAAACACAATGGAAACAAAACTGGCTCGCCTGAGCACTACCTGTACATGAGGCAATTCTCCTAGAAAACAGTGTATTCACAGTGGCATGACATACCCAAACCCACTGCTCGACCGGGGGAGGAGCACTTGTGCCCCTAGAGAATGAACAAGTGATAGAGTATCATCATTGCCTTGCTTAGATCCTGAGCAATATCCACATAGAACTTAAAGCCCTGCAAGGCTAAAAAACCACCTGGTTACCCGGCATCTTTCCTTTACCTGGGCCATCCATTTTAATGGAATCCGTCACCAACCTGAACGTCTCCCTAGTGAGTAATATTTCAATGGCCCACTTAAGCGAAGACATTCCCTCTCAATGATGGCATAATTCTTTTCTGCAGAGGATAATTTCTACTCAGATAACAACAGGATATTCTTCTCTGTTGACTATGGGAGAGGACAGCTCCTAAACCAACATTAGAGGTTCTGGCTAGACACAAACTCTTATGTAAAATTTGGGGATATAAACACTTGTCTTCTGCACACATTCCTTTAACTGGCGGAATGCTTGGTCTGCTTTTTCATTCCCACTTAACCTAGAGATTTAACCCTTGGCAAGGTCTGTGAGAGGTGCTGCAATGTGGCAAAGTTTGGACAAAACTTCTTTTAATACCAGCAACTCGTAGGAAAGTCCATATCAGTTTTTTTAAACATTATTTCCATTTGGGGCTTAATGACATTCGCCTAATGCTATATCCCAAATATCTGGCTTCCTTCAGGTCTATGGCACATTTCTTTGTGTTTGCTGCCATGCCGCCTCTTGAATTGAGTCTAACATCCTGTGGACCTTGGTTAAATGTGACTACAGTCCAGGCTAAAAATAACCACATTGTCCAAATAGGCAGCAGACATACTCCTCGTGAGGCTGTTAAATGAGATCCATCAATCTTCGAAATGTAGCCGGGGGCACCATGTAGGCCAAACGGGAGAACTGCATATTGGAAATGACCATCAGGCATAGAAAATGCAATTTTCTCCTTTGCCACTTCAGTAAGTGGCACTTGCAAATAGCTTTTAGTCAGGTCCAAAGTGGTATATATCTTGCAGAGCCTAACCTTTCAATCAATTTGTCTACTTGTGCATATTGTAGGCTTCAAATTTTAAATTCATTTACGGTAAACTTTTGAAGTCATTGCAGAACCTAGACTTGGGCTTGGGGATCAGAACTATGGAGCTTTACAAACACTGTTAGACTTCTTTATAACCCCTAAAAAGACAAACATTTTTTCCACCTCCACTGAGGTAGTCTTTAGCCTCTGTACCTATAAGGTCTCAATCTTACCTTTTGGCTTGGCTCTGTGATTATGTCATACTGCATGACATTGGTCTGCCCTGGCAGGTTAGAAAAAAGTCTCTCTATTCCTCTGTAGGAGCTCTTGACCTCCTGTTCCTGTACGCAGATAAGGTACTGATATGTAGATCGCTGGTAGATCACGATTAGGTGAGTCTCTAGGCCGAACTTCCAGCAGTAAGCAACCTCTCTGTCTTTCCAAGGTTTTAAGCAGTTTACACGGTAACTTGGAGTGGCTTTCTATTCTCGGTTTATGACCTTATAGTTCACCATAGGGACGTTGCTACTTTGCCAGAAATTAGGTTTCTACCGTCGGCACCAGCACAACACTCA
This sequence comes from Engystomops pustulosus, assembly GCA_019512145.1. Classification (NCBI taxonomy): domain Eukaryota; kingdom Metazoa; phylum Chordata; class Amphibia; order Anura; family Leptodactylidae; genus Engystomops; species Engystomops pustulosus. The sequence goes on along the minus strand of CM033642.1, from coordinate 179,736,836 downwards.
GTAACCGGTTGAAAGGCCTGACATTGGCTGATTTATTATACACTCTAGCTTGAGCTTCTTGAGCCTGCAACATGTGCTCTTTTACAACCGGCATTACTGCTTCAATCCTTTCCTGCATTTCAATCACTGTTCAATAAGGCTACGGTGTGGTGTGCGTTGCTGTTCCCAAGTTTCCTTGGCTACATTAATAGCCTCTGGGGTGTCTACGTACAACAATTCAAATGGGGAAAATCCTGTGGATGCCTACGGTACCTCCCTTATAGAGAACATCAAGGAAGGCAAAAGACGGTCTATTAAAGCTTTCTTATAGATTTAATTTGGGGCTCAAACCCTAATCATGTAGGTGACTTTCAAATTAAATGAGTCTGTGTCCAGCGGGGAATTTGACTAACTTGAATGAAAAGACAAGACCTGTCCTTGCAGAGGAAGTTAGCAACAAGACTGATGAGTTTATTGAGGTACCGACATTTATAGAAAACCATAAGGCACTTTATAAGGCTGTAATTAGGAAAGCAGCAACTATATTGGGTGTTCTCACCCAGGAAATGTAACACTATTGGATGTAAGCACACAAAGGAGTTAATACTATGGCTAAATGCAAATACTGAAACTTCCCAGGTGCTCGCCTGGATACCTTCCTCTAGGTGGTCGTAGTGAGCACTAAGTCTTGTTTGCAGGAGGGAAACACCCAAACTTAGTTATTATTTCCACAAGTTATATGAAATGATGCTGAATCTTTAAAATGTCCGACAGTACGTAAGATGGCGTCTGAGTCCAGTGTAATATCTTTAACACTTTCACCAGACCATCCGTCTGTGGGTGATATACAGACATACGTTGATTGCGCAATGTTAGGAGATGACACAGCTTTTTTGACCTTTGAAATAAATGCGGCCCTTGGTCACTTGGTATCTCTTCAGGAAACCGTTTGAGTTAAATTTGGAACAGTTCCCTTCTATTACTTCTGAAGAGGTGTTCTGAGAGGCAGGGCCTTGGGATAACGCATGCGTAGTCAAGTAACGGCCAAAATATGCTGGTGATCCCTGGCAGACTTAGGAAGTGGCCCGACCAAATCCATAGCTAAGCACTTGAAGGGTACTTCGATGATTGGAAAGGGATTAGCAAATTTTGGAAGTGTGGTCTAGGGGTGTGTATTTGCCACTCTCGGCAAGACTGGCAAAAATCCTCTATGGCCTTATAAATACCAGGCCATAAGAACCTCTGCCTTATTATTTCCCTGTCTTTTTTGCCCTTAAGTGCCACCACACATGTGAATGGCCAAGCTCCACACAAGCATATGGGACGTGGTCAGGGGCGCACCTGCATGAGGCAAGTTGAGAACTTCGCTCAGGCGCGTGCCTCCTGCTGGAGAAGGGGGCGGCATCGCACTGCAACCTGCCGACCCAGACACCCAGCCACCAACATAGCCACCTGGCTGCCACACCGGCGCTGCCAACCACTGGGCAGTGGCCAGAGGGCAGTGTCGGCTGCTACTTGCATAGCCACCCCGGCTGCCCACTGGCCGCTGCCGTCCGCTGACTCTGCAATGCGGGCCGCCGGCGTGGCCACTCTTGCCGTCCACTGACACGGCGACACAGACACCCGGCCGGCGTTGGAGTTGACACTCGGCCGCCCGCTGACGCGGCGATCTGTCGGCGCCGGCACACCCCTGCCGACATGGCCACCCATGGCCTCCCACCAGCGCTGAACCCGGACACCAAAGGAGCAAAGTAACTTTATTTATTACTTTATTCTTTTTTTTCTTTATATAGTATTATGTTGTATGTGTGTTTGTGTGCTGTATGAGTTATAGGTGTGTATGTTTATGCTGTATGTAGTAGAAGAAATGGAACCGTGAAGCAAGCGGGTGCAGGTCTTCAGATAGGGTATGACTTAACCTGACAGATATAGCGAGAAACAACGATGAGCAGCCACTCCAAAAAAAATATATAAAGGTAACGATAATTTATTCCACACATAAAACGTTTCGGTATGTGTATCTATCTTATATACACATGGGGTACGTGTATCTATTTTATACTACATGGCGGTACACTGTAGCATTTTATATTACATGGCGGTAACTGTATGCATTTTTATTACATGGCGGATTGTGTATGCATTTTATACTACATGGCGGTATGCTGTATGCATCTTATACTACATGGCAGTATGCTGTATGCATTTTGATACTACATGCAAACACGTATGCATTTTATACACAATGGCGGTATGCGTAGCATTTATATTACATGGCGGATGCTGTATGTATTTAATACTACATGGCGGTACACTGTATGCCTTTTATACTACTGGGGCGGCACGTGTGTATATATTTTGTACTACAGGCAGCTCGCTGTATGTATTTATACTACATGGTGGCACACTGTATGCACTTTATACTACTTGCGGCATGCTGTATGCATTTTATAACTACATGGCGGTACGCTGTATGCATTTATACACATGGTGGTACGCTGTATGTATTTTGCGTTGCTTTAGTTCACACTAAACCAATATGATGGATCTGGTCCTGACACATCTGGTATGCATTTTATACTACATGGTGATGTGCTGTATGCATTTTATACTACATGGTGTACGCTGTATGCATTTTATACTATATGGTGGTTACGTGTATGTATTTTGCGTTGCTTTATGTTCACCACTAAACCAATATGATGGATCTGGTCCTGACACATCTGGTCCCTGATATATTACATATATGGGGGAGTCTCTCTCTATAGCTCGCCTCGGCGCAGCAGAAAGGCTGGTTCCCCCTGAGTGTGGTACTACAAGTTGCTCAATGATCTCAGATTCAGTTTTCTATACTCTTTACAGCAAATCATCATTTACATAAATGGATACACTAACTCTCTAGCTGGTTTGGGAAACATATATTTTCAACTTTACATTATTCAGGTTTTCTAGGTTGGGGTTCCTCAACTGTTCTGTTCTAGGTTTCCCTTAGCAATTTGAAGGGTAGATAACTCTTTTCAGGTGATGTTTCCTCTGGGCCTAAAGCGGACCTCTAAAGAGAGTTCTCTATTTCCCTTGGCGCTTCTGTCACTTGTTTGAGAGCGTACACGATGTATACACCCCCATGTATACATCCCAATGCAGCAGGTCTGCAACTTGATGGGGGTCAAACAGGCTGGAATGCACCAAAGTCACTTGACTTTCTGAAGTCCCACAGACCATCACAGGAGGCTCCTATCTTGACACACTTGCGCCGATCACATTCACATGGGGCAGATTAAACAAGCTGTCTGAAAGTCAGAATATTTCTAGTTGCCCATGGCAACAATCACAGTGCCCTTTAAAATATTCATGAGCACTGGTAAAATGAACAGCTGAGCTATGATTGATGCCATGGGCAACTAGAAATATTCTGACTTTCAGACAGCTTGAAAATCTGCCCCAATGTGTCTTTGGGAGCATATGAGGCCTTGCAAAATAGCCCTAAGCCTGCCCAAGTCACAATCCTATCTGGACAATTTGCAGCAACATGACCCGGACCATGGCAATGCGGCACACTATCTATCGGGCACCAGGTGGTAGTGGCCCTTCTTGGATTTGAAGCCTTTTAGCTTGACCCTCTGAGTTGATGCCACCCTTTCTAGAAGACAGTTTCCACCCCTTTAACAAAAAAACTGCCCCATCCTCCAAATATGTAGCTGGGTCAGTTGTAATTTTGTATAGAAATGTCCAGACAATAAGCTTGATAGCAGTTGGCACCAAAACAATGAAGCTTACAGGCAGGTAAATTAAAACAGATAACAAAGCTGTCTCGTCTTTGCACTACCTGTACATCTACGATCCCTCTCTAGGAAACAGCGTTTTCACAGTGGTAGTGACACAGGCGGCTGGCCTTCCAGAGCAATGTCTCCCACACAGTGCTCGAGACCAGTATGTAGCTCTGGTAAAAAAAAAACCTCGTCCGGTCCAGGTTTTTATTATTCCAGGATTCTTTATGGTAATAGAGTGAGAGTATGGAACTCTACTGTCACCGGAGGATGTTACGGTGGATATTTTGTTTGAGAGGTCGAATGTCTTTGAGAGAGAAAAAAAAAATCATGGTTATGGGGAAAAAAATTCTATAGGTTTCATTCTAAATTATAGGTTGCGACTTGATGAACTGCTTTTTACAACCTATGTGATGGGCCAAATCGATTCTAAACATTCTAAATTCCGTTTAGATTCTGGGGAAACAATTTCAAATATTTTAACAATTTTGTAGCCATTTATTAGCAAAATGGCCGCAGGCTCCAACGTATTCATGTGCACCACAACTTCTGTAGAAGAAAGAAAGGACATGGCGACAATTCCACCTGTATGGGGCGGTAGTGTTCTCTGTATGGGGGCCAGTGGTTCACCCTCAACTATATGTGCGGTACTGTTAACAATGTATAGGGGATTCTACTGGGTAGTTCCCTCACTGTTTGGGGTGATGTCCCTCACGTATGGGGTATAGTGTCCCTCACTGTTTGGGTTTGTAGTGCTCACTGATGCCTGATTATGGGGGTAGTGTCCCCACTGTATAGGGTAAGTGTCCTCACTGTAGGGGGTGTAGTTCCCTCACTGTTATGGTGGCAGTGTTCCCATTGTATGGGGGGTAGTGTTCCTCACGTACAGGGGGTAGTATTCCCTCACGTATGGGGGTAGTGTCCCTGACTGTATGGGGGTAGGTGTCCCTCACTATATAGGGTAGTTGGTCCCTCACTGTATGGGGTAGTGTCCCTCACTGTTGGGGGCAGGTGTCCTCATTGTATGGGGTGGTATGTTCCTCACGTACAGGTGGTAAGATTCCTCACTTTATGGGGTGGGTAGTGTCCCTGACTGTATGGTGGGGTATGTCCCTCATGTACAGGGGTAGTTGTTCCTCCACTGGTATGGGGCAGTGTTCTCACTGTATGGGGGTGGTAGTGTCCCTCACGGTTGGGTTATGGTCCCTCACTGTATAGGGGTAGTGTTCTCTCCTGTATAGGGAGGTTTCCTCAACTGTAGGCGGTAGTTGTTCCTCACTGTAATGAGGGTTTAATGTCCCTCACTGTATAGGGGTTATGTCCTCACTGTATGATGGTAGTGTCCTCACTGTATGGCTGTATTCTCTCACTGCATGGAGGTAGTGTTCCTACTGTATGTGGGTGGTCAGTGGTCCCTCAACTGTATAGGGGTAGTGGCCTCACTATGGGGGTTAGTGTTCCTCACTGTATGGGGCAGTGTTCCTCACTGTATGGGGGTAGTGTTCCTCACTGTACAGGGGTGTATTCTCCTAGTATGGGGTAGTGGTTTCCCTCACTTATGGGGGGAGAGTGTCCCTCACTTGTATAGGGTAGTGTCCTCACTGATGGTCGGTAGTGTTTCATCACCTGTTGAGGGTATGTTCCTCCTGATAGGGGTAGTGTTTCATAACTGTATGCGGTAGTGTTCATCAATGTTATGGACGTGTATTCTTGTCACTTATGGGTGGAGTGTTTCCTCACTGTAATGGGGGTAGTGCCTCACTGTATGGCAGTAGTGCCTCACTGTTGGCACCTGTGGTAGTGCTTCTTCACTGTATGGGCGTTTAGTGTTCTCACTGTAATGGCGGTAGGTTCTTCACTGTAATGCTTAGCTTCTCCACTGTATGGCTTTGTTAGTGCTCATCACTGTATGGGCGGTCGTGTCCTCATGTTGCTGTATCCTCACTGTATGGCGTAGGCTTTTTTCTCCTCACTGTATTAGTTCGACGTATTATATTCCTCACTATTGTGTGGTAGTGACCTACGAATGCCATTAGTGTTTTCCTCATTGTATGGCCGTATGTTCCTCACTGTATGGCCGTCAGTGTTCCTCCTGTATGGCTGTATTCTTTCACTGATGGAGGTTAGTGTTCCTTCACTTTATGGCCGTAGTTTTGTCTCCTACACTGTATGTGCTGTATTCGTCACTGTATGGAGGTAGTGTTCCTCACTGTATGGCCTATGTTCCTCACTATGTGGGGGGGTAGTTGTTCCTCACTGTATGGGTGGTAGTGTCCCTCACTGTATGGCAGTATAGTGTTCCTCACTGTATTGCCGTTTATGTTCCTCACTGTATGGCCTTGTAGTGTCCTCACTGTATGGAGGTAGTGTTCCTCATGTATGGGGGTAGTATTCCTACAGTGTAGTGTGGGGTAGTGTCCCTACTGTATGGGGTATAGTGGTCCTCACTGTATGTCTGGTATTCTTCACTGATGGCGGTTAGGTCCCCTGTATGGATGGGTTAGTGTTCCTCACTGTATGGCCGTAGTGTTCCTCAATGTATGGCCTGTAGTGTTCTACTGCATGGAGGTAGTGTTTCCTCACTATATGAGGTAGATTTCTCACTGTATGGAGGTTTGGGGTAATGTCCTCACTGTATGGCTGGTAGTGTCTCTCACGTGTGACGGTAGTGTACCCAAAAAAACTGTATGGGGTGGTAGTGTTCCTCACGGTGTGGCGGGGTTAGTGTCCCTCAGTATGGAGGTAGGTTCCTACTGTATGGGGGTAGTGTTCCTCACTGATGGGGGTTAGTGTCCTAACGGTATGGTGTATTCTTCATGCATGGAGGGGTAGTGTTCCTCACTGTAGGCCGTAGTGTACCTCACTGTATGAGGGTAAGTTACCTCACAAATGGTTGGTAGGTTCCTCACTGTAGGCTGTATCTCACTGTATGGCCGGTATGTTTCACTCACCGTATGGCCGGGAGGTTTCCTCACTGTATGGGGGTAGGGGTAGGGTTCCTCCTGGATGGCTTGTATTATCATGCAGGAGTGGTAGTGGTTAATCATGTAGGCCATAGTGTCCTCATGTATGGGGGTGGGGGTAGAGGTAGTGTCCCTCACGGTTTGGGGAGAGTGTCCCAACTGTATGCGTTAGTCTAACGTAGCGGCGCGGTACGGGTAGTGTTCCTCACGTATGGAGGTAGTGTTACTCACGTATGGCGGTAGGTAGGGTTCTCACTGTATGGGGGTAGGTCCTACTGATGGCGGGTAGTTTACTACTGTATGGCGTAGTGTAGGTTCCTAACTGTATGGAGGTAGTGTTTCCTCACTGTATGGCGGTGGTGTAGTGTGTCTTAACTGTCTGGGGGGGTAGGTTCCTCACTGTTAGGGCGGGGTGGGTGGTTATAGGGTAGGTGTCCCTCACTGTTGGGGTAGTGTTCCTCACAGTATGGGGGTGTGTCCCTCACTGTTATGGCGGTGGTAGTTTGTCCCCTAACAGTTATGGGGGTAGGTGTGTCCCTCACTGTATGGCAGTAGTGTCCCCACTGTATGGGGTAGTGTCCCTCACTGATGGGGTTTAGTGTCCTCACTGTATGGCAGTAGGTGTTCCTCACTATATGGCTGTATTCTTCGCTGTAGGGCGTCAGTGTTCCTCACTGTATGGCGGGTAGTGTTAATCACTGTATCGGAGGTAGTGGTACCCACTGTGGTGGCAGGTGTAGTGCGTAGTATTCCTTACTGTATGGGGGGTTTAGGGTAGTGTCATAATTGTATGGCAGTAGTGATACAAAACTGTATAGGTTTATATGTATTAGACTTTGGACGATATTTCCGTTACGGGTTAACGCAGTGAAAAAAAAACGTTTACATTTTGATAGAATCCGTATTTTAGGACGCGGTGATGATCGCTAATGTGTTTATGTTTTTGCTGTTATTGAGTTATATCAGTTCTAGGGACATCTTTATTTTAATTATTTTTTTTATATTTTTACTATTTTTCAGACTCATAGGGTTAACTTTAACCCTAGGTTGTCTGATCAATCCTATCATAATACTGCACATACGGATTGCCCTCATCATTACAAGATGCTGATCGAACATTATAATGAAAGGGTTAAACCGAGCAGCAGCTCGGGTCTTGTCAGAAAATCAGAGGCTGTCATTGCGACGGATCCCACTCCATGATGATGTCACGGGGGGACGATCATTGGCAAGATAGCGGCACCCATGACACCGCCATCTCCGGCGGTATCTGTGGGTAAACACCGCGATCGGATGCTAGCAGATAAGAATTAGCTCGTAGCTACTGGCTACATGGAGAAAGAGAAAGTAGGACAGCATCTGTCTTAAAGAACATTACACCAAATGAAGGATTGTAAACCAAGCACATGGACATAATTAGTGCGATTTGCTGGCAGGAATTATCTCTTCGTGTGCTTCTTATTCCGTTTATATTTTACAAAAAAAAGGCTTTAAAATTTCATGAAATAGCCTGAGGGGATCCAGGCCCCAGTGGTTTAATGGAGCCTGGAGCTTTCTGCAGCCTCAGCAAGATTTCAGCACGCCTGGACAGATGGACAATTGCTGCTGATACAATTATGTTTCCTAGCATTTGCTTACTGGTATATTTACAAGTACATAAATATTATTATGCTAGATCTTAAAAAAAAATGACAAAAAAGACTTGTACCCAAAAAAATATAACATTTAAGTTTTAAAGCTCTCTGGGCCCAAAAGAAAGCCGTAAAATGTTTAAGGTATCATGCAAATGAAAGTACATTGGGATGCAGATTTTTGTCCAGTGCTTTTGAAATTTTTTGGAGGGGGGTATTCGTAAAATTCTCAAAACCTCAAGATTAATGTGTCTATTCACACAGCCATTTTCGGATTATTGGATAATCGAAAGACGGACAATGCATCATGAGCTTTTGATTATCAGAGTGCTGAGCGTGGCATGTGTTGTTTGGTGCGTAAGTGGGTTCCCAAAGGATTCTCCTTCTGTTGAATCATGGCAGAAACTCTTTCTCAAATTTTTTTTTTTAATGATTATAATTAGAGATGACGCGAGCACTAAATCTCAGGTGCTCGTTATTCGAGAGAACTTTGCCCGATGCTTGAGTGCTATCTCGAATAATGAACCCCATTGAAATCAATGGGAAGACTCGAGAATATGTTTAAAGGGACCAAAAGGGACTGCGCAGGGAAGCTTGGCCAAACACCTTGAAACCTCAGGAAAATGATGGAAACACCACGGAATGGAAGGAAACAGAGGGGCAGCAGCATGGATTGCCTCATAGGCTGCTATCGCAACATTAGCCCCCCAAAATTATGGGCCAAAACACATGGCGATGAAAAGACGTGACCGAATGAGGCTAGATAGCATCTAAAACATCCAATAATGACCCGACACTATAACGACGACCGCATTGCGCCGGCCAGCACGGCAGATAGAGAGTTGCATGGCGAAAATACCCCTCACGCTTCAAACAATTAAAAAAATTTCATTTTGGTGAGAATAAAGTGTAGCACGTACTGTATCAGTATTTGCTGGTAAGCGGCAGCGAGGCAGAGCAGAGAAGGAACCAAAGGAGGTGACGCAGAGCGATGAAATGATCCATGTGAACAAAAGGTTGTGGTTTGACGGTTATTTAATTTAGTCGCTAAAACAGCATGGATGGCCGACATTAGTGACCAAGTCTATAAGAATCTGGGGAAACACCCAAAAAAAAAATAGCTGACACAGCTCGTTGATAAGGGGACGACAGTGGAGGGCAGCCATGGAGACGACCTGCTTGATTAAGAGTGACAGATGGTGCATCCATATGCGCTGCTATGATGCAATTCAGGTCTCCAGCATGGGGCGACAGACAGACTGGGCCGAGTTCCATTAGGTACTGGGAAACACCTCTTAAAATTCTGCCTGACACCGCTCGTTTGCTGATAAGGGGGATGATATGCTGTATATACTCTCGAGCTCCAGGCATCGGGGTATAGATAGTTGGAAAGTTGCGCATGGAGACATTGATGGATGCTTTGGGAGGATTGGAGGGGAAATGGACAGGAAACAGCAGGGGCAGGCATGCAGGGATGCCTCGGAGGCTGCCTAATCTTGGGATGGAGATGGCGGGTCGCGACAGGCTCGCTTCGCTTGTCCAAGCCCCCTGTCTCTCGGCTCCTCCCACACCCAAAATGGCATGGGGGCCAGGAAGGGTTTAATTTGAAAAAAAAGTTATTCATTTTCAAAGCAGGCGAGGGGGGCTTACAAATTACAAAACAGCAATTCTAAGAACCTTGGGATAAGATCAAGTGTTGTTTAGTACTGTTATTATGAAGGTTTGTTTAGGCGGGGGGTGAGGGGAATGTAAACAGATGCGCAAGACAGGCTGAAAAATATCGGTAAATTGCTAAAAGTTTGCCAGTATATTTGTTGGATAACAAGCAGGAGTTTGGTGTTGAAAAGTTAAACAAGTTGATGTGGAGAAGCCATGAAAACAACCCAAAATTCTGCCGAACAGCTCGTTTGCTTAGGGGGACGATTATCGCGAAGCTATATGACCGACGTGGGAAGGCAGATAGGAGATGATGTGTGGAGGAAAGCAAACGGAAGAATGGAGACAAGTGTGGAGGCAGTATAAAGACGACTTTTAAGGTGCGATGGGACACTTTAAATTGGATATCGTGCCTGTATGGACAGTCCAAAAAAGTTTCAAACAAGAGGGCCAGGTAGGTGGTCTCAGAAAAATTATAAATAGGAACCTGTATGTGGCACTCCCAAAAATTGTTTAAACAGCCACCCTCTCACTTTCAACCCCTTCCCACTGCAGCCCTTTTTTTGTTTTTTCCGTTTTCATTTTTCACTCCGCACCTTCAAAAATCTCTAACTTTTTTATTTTTCCATGTATAGAGTTCTGTGATGGTCTATTTTCTGCATAACAAATTACATGTCAAAATGGTGGTATTTAATATTCCATGGCGTGTACCGGGAAGCGGGAAAAAAATTAAAATTCCACATGCAGGTGAAATTGGTTAAAACAAAATGGCATTTTGGCCATATCTTGTGGGCTTGGATTTTACGGATTTCACTGATGCCCCACTTGACATGTCTACTTATTCTTTGTGTCGGTACAATTACGGGGATACCAATTTGTATAGGTTTTATAATGTTTTCAACATTTAAAAAAATTAAAAACCTCCTGTACAAAAAAATTTGGGGGAGTTTGGGTCTTCTGGCGCTAAAACTTTTTTATACTTTGGTGCACGGAGCTTGAGAGGTGTAGATTTTGCTGATTTTGATTAAGTTTACAATGTTACATTTTTAGGAAGTGCGATCTTTCGATCACTTTTATAGAATTTTACATTTTTTTAAGTGGCAAAAGTGCCATTTTTGACTTTGGACGTGATTTTCCATTACGGAGTTAACGCAGTGAAAAAACGTTATTATATTTTGATTAGAGCGGTATTTTCAGACGTGTCGATACCTAATGTAATCATGATTTTACTGTTATTTATATTTTTATCAGTTAGGAAAAGCGGGGTGATTTGAATTTTTAGGGGTTTTTTTTTTATAATTTTTTTAAAATTTTTTTATTTTTACTATTTTTCAAACTCCTTAGGGTACTTTAACCCTAGGTTGTCTGTACGATCCTATCATATACTGCAATACTACAGTATGGCAGTATATGGGGATTTTACTCCTCATTGATTACGATGGTGCTAATAGCACATTGTAATGAATAGGTAACCAGAAGTAGCCTCGGGTGTTTGGGAGACCCGAGGGTACCATGGGGACAGATCGCTGGTCCCCGATGACATCACGGGAGCGTCGTCCTCGGAAAGGTGCGGCGCCCATGCTGGCACCGATCGCGGGTGTTTACCGGTAGCCTTTGCTGCAATATGCAGCAAAGACTTACCAGTATGGAGAGGGCTCTGCCCTGAGCCCTCTCTCTTGCACCAGCACCCGGCATGTGACGTAGTATTACGTCACATGTCGGTAAGGGGTAAAAACGTACACTAGAATCTGCTAAATGATAGCATAAAATTGAAAATGATTATTGCTGCCTGCAGGCATTTACCTTCTGTTACTAGGTGTGAACGCAGCCCTTCCCATCTAAATGCTTGCGATGCATGGGCCCCCCATATTGAATGCAGTTGTTATCCCTATGACCTCTTTGAGAAATGGCAATTGCTTCATGTGAACTGAGGAGGCCATTTATACCATACAGTAATAGCAGTATAAACAAAGCCCATAAGAATTTTCTTTCCTTGCGTTCAGTCCATTGCATGGAATAATAAATGTGCTGTTATGAAGTACAATGTGTCCTGTAATTGGAACAAAAAAAATAGCATTTGGGGCAAGAAACAGATGTAGGAGCCACCTTGCTACCTTGACAAATGATATGTGAATGCCAAACGTTTTGGAATGATGTGATATCCACCATATTGGATATTGTGGAAATTCCTATTGACTTTAATCTGGCAATATGCATATTCGTTTATTAGATGAAGAACTATGCTCATTATGTGAGAATTTTCCTACGTGTGATTATATTTATTGCTCGTAAGGGAAAGCTATAGATGGATAGATTACACTCCACCTAAATGTTACCGAGGGAAAATCTAGTTAATGCCATAGTTCCCTTTAAAAAATTAGTATATAAAAACAGGCACCACCCTGAGAAATTTGGCAAAATCTTGGATAGATGGGTGATTCCCCTTGACTTGTTACCTATCTCCTCCCTGGTACTTTTCTTGATATGAGTTTGATGCCTTCAGAATTGTTGTTATTTGCACTGATATTGTTTGGCTATTAATAACCACACATGTTATATCGATAAATGACATAAAACGTCGCGTAACTGGAATGAGTGGGCTCCATAAATTTTTTTTGTGGGGCCCCCTCCAACCATAGGTCCTAGATGAAGCTCTGCAGAAGGTCTATATCCCTACTGTCTACTGTATTAATTAGCTGAAAATAATGTTGGTTGTGCACGTTTTCTTGCCAATAAGTAACGGTAGCAGTTCTGGCGCTGTAGGGGTAGGGCATCACATTTATTATGACTGCTACACATTTATTACTGACTGACCCATTTATTACTGTCTGCTCCACATTATTAATGACTGCGTCACATATTTAATGACCCGCGTCACATTTTACTGACTGCTACACATGTATTACTGACTGCTCCACATTTATTACTGACTGCGCCACATTTATTACTGACTAGGTCACATTTATCAATGACTGCGCCAGATATTTTACTGACTGTATCACATTTATTACTGAATGTCTCACATTTATTACTGACTGCGTCACATTTATTACTGACCGCGTCACATTTATTACTGACTGCGTCACAACAGCCGCTGCAGAAACATCATATAATGTAGAAATGTAGTGGTGGGGGAAGAAATGGGAGGGGGGGGGATGCAGGGTGTCTGTAGGGAACTTAGAAGCTTCTTAGCTGCTCCTGCATACAGGAACATAAGGGGTTTAGGCAGAGTGTGAGGAGACACTGGGGGGAGGGAGGACTTAGCTCTGGCTGATTCCCGGCTGCTACTATGGGAGGAGGCTGTGCTTCTCTTCAGGTGCCGACTCCTCAATTTGAGTCTCCCGCGCTGCTGACAGGCAGAGCAGGGATTGGCTGCAGACAGTCTCCTCCCCTCCCTCTCTCCCTCCTAATAGCAAGACCTCCACACAGGCTATGGAGCAGAAGCATGGTGCCCGCCCCTAAATCCAGCCTGCATCTCTGTGGTACCGGTGCGCTCTCATTACAGGGGTGAACTACAGCCAAGAGGAGCCCCGGACACATGGACGAGTACGGGCCCAGACCCTGCCAATACCCATAGAACTTCTACATCGCTACAGCGTAGGTACGCCCCTGGACATAACTATGCTTGTATATTATGCAACTTTGTTTTTGTCGTTCTTTACTGTTGCATTCTGCTACTTGACATGTAACCTTTTGAGCATTGTTAAAGTATGTTTTGCCTACTTTACAGTGACATGACTGATTTTCAATAAACAAGTTTAAAAAAGAAATAAACAGAAAGAGCTGGAACAGAACTCACTAACTCACATGATGGGGGGGGGGGGGGGGGCGAAAACAGTGTCTGCCTAGGGCACAAAAATTCCTTGTCCCGGCAGTGGTAGGAGTAGGATAAATTCTGAGATCTCTCCAGCATCCACCAAGAACTCTACCAGAGGCACTATTCACTCATGCCGATATCCACAGTGAATCCTATGAATTTGGATAGAATTATCTCCAAATACAGTGTTAAAACATAGTTTTATTATTGCTGTAGCAGGGTCAGTTTTAAGATAGAAAAAGTCCACAGACAGGCTTGATAGTGGAAATGCGGTTTCCTTGAGGTTTTATGGCAGCAAAAACAATGCAGCTTTACAGGCAAGTAAAATAAACACAATGGAAACAAAACTGGCTCGCCTGAGCACTACCTGTACATGAGGCAATTCTCCTAGAAAACAGTGTATTCACAGTGGCATGACATACCCAAACCCACTGCTCGACCGGGGGAGGAGCACTTGTGCCCCTAGAGAATGAACAAGTGATAGAGTATCATCATTGCCTTGCTTAGATCCTGAGCAATATCCACATAGAACTTAAAGCCCTGCAAGGCTAAAAAACCACCTGGTTACCCGGCATCTTTCCTTTACCTGGGCCATCCATTTTAATGGAATCCGTCACCAACCTGAACGTCTCCCTAGTGAGTAATATTTCAATGGCCCACTTAAGCGAAGACATTCCCTCTCAATGATGGCATAATTCTTTTCTGCAGAGGATAATTTCTACTCAGATAACAACAGGATATTCTTCTCTGTTGACTATGGGAGAGGACAGCTCCTAAACCAACATTAGAGGTTCTGGCTAGACACAAACTCTTATGTAAAATTTGGGGATATAAACACTTGTCTTCTGCACACATTCCTTTAACTGGCGGAATGCTTGGTCTGCTTTTTCATCTCCCACTTAACCTAGAGATTTAACCCTTGGCAAGGTCTGTGAGAGGTGCTGCAATGTGGCAAAGTTTGGACAAAACTTCTTTTAATACCAGCAACTCGTAGGAAAGTCCATATCAGTTTTTTTAAACATTATTTCCATTTGGGGCTTAATGACATTCGCCTAATGCTATATCCCAAATATCTGGCTTCCTTCAGGTCTATGGCACATTTCTTTGTGTTTGCTGCCATGCCGCCTCTTGAATTGAGTCTAACATCCTGGGACCTTGGTTAAATGTGACTACAGTCCAGGCTAAAAATAACCACATTGTCCAAATAGGCAGCAGACATACTCCTCGTGAGGCTGTTAAATGAGATCCATCAATCTTCGAAATGTAGCCGGGGGCACCATGTAGGCCAAACGGGAGAACTGCATATTGGAAATGACCATCAGGCATAGAAAATGCAATTTTCTCCTTTGCCACTTCAGTAGTGGCACTTGCAAATAGCTTTTAGTCAGGTCCAAAGTGGTATATATCTTGCAGAGCCTAACCTTTCAATCAATTTGTCTACTTGTGCATATTGTAGGCTTCAAATTTTAAATTCATTTACGGTAAACTTTTGAAGTCATTGCAGAACCTAGACTTGGGCTTGGGGATCAGAACTATGGAGCTTTACAACACACTGTTAGACTTCTTTATAACCCCTAAAAAGACAAACATTTTTTCCACCTCCACTGAGGTAGTCTTTAGCCTCTGTACCCTATAAGGTCTCAATCTTACCTTTTGGCTTGGCTCTGTGATTATGTCATACTGCATGACATTGGTCTGCCCTGGCAGGTTAGAAAAAAGTCTCTCTATTCCTCTGTAGGAGCTCTTGACCTCCTGTTCCTGTACGCAGATAAGGCTACTGATATGTAGATCGCTGGTAGATCACGATTAGGTGAGTCTCTAGGCCGAACTTCAGCAGTAAGCAACCTCTCTGTCTTTCCAAGGTTTTAAGCAGTTTACACGGTAACTTGGAGTGGCTTTCTATTCTCGGTTTATGACCTTTATAGTTCACCATAGGGACGTTGCTACTTTGCCAGAAATTAGGTTTCTACCGTCGGCACCAGCACAACACTCAGTAACCGGTTGAAAGGCCTGACATTGGCTGATTTATTATACACTCTAGCTTGAGCTTCTTGACCTGCAACATGTGCTCTTTTACAACCGGCATTACTGCTTCAATCCTTTCCTGCATTTCAATCACTGTTCAATAAGGCTACGGTGTGGTGTGCGTTGCTGTTCCCAAGTTTCCTTGGCTACATTAATAGCCTCTGGGGTGTCTACGTACAACAATTCAAATGGGGAAAATCCTGTGGATGCCTACGGTACCTCCCTTATAGAGAACATCAAGGAAGGCAAAAGACGGTCTATTAAAGCTTTCTTATAGATTTAATTTGGGGCTCAAACCCTAATCATGTAGGTGACTTTCAAATTAAATGAGTCTGTGTCCAGCGGGGAATTTGACTAACTTGAATGAAAAGACAAGACCTGTCCTTGCAGAGGAAGTTAGCAACAAGACTGATGAGTTTATTGAGGTACCGACATTTATAGAAAACCATAAGGCACTTTATAAGGCTGTAATTAGGAAAGCAGCAACTATATTGGGTGTTCTCACCCAGGAAATGTAACACTATTGGATGTAAGCACACAAAGGAGTTAATACTATGGCTAAATGCAAATACTGAAACTTCCCAGGTGCTCGCCTGGATACCTTCCTCTAGGTGGTCGTAGTGAGCACTAAGTCTTGTTTGCAGGAGGGAAACACCCAAACTTAGTTATTATTTCCACAAGTTATATGAAATGATGCTGAATCTTTAAAATGTCCGACAGTACGTAAGATGGCGTCTGAGTCCAGTGTAATATCTTTAACACTTTCACCAGACCATCCGTCTGTGGGTGATATACAGACATACGTTGATTGCGCAATGTTAGGAGATGACACAGCTTTTTTGACCTTTGAAATAAATGCGGTCCTTGGTCACTTGGTATCTCTTCAGGAAACCGTTTGAGTTAAATTTGGAACAGTTCCCTTCTATTACTTCTGAAGAGGTGTTCTGAGAGGCAGGGCCTTGGGATAACGCATGCGTAGTCAAGTAACGGCCAAAATATGCTGGTGATCCCTGGCAGACTTAGAAGTGGCCCGACCAAATCCATAGCTAAGCACTTGAAGGGTACTTCGATGATTGGAAAGGGATTAGCAAATTTTGGAAGTGTGGTCTAGGGGTGTGTATTTGCCACTCTCGGCAAGACTGGCAAAAATCCTCTATGGCCTTATAAATACCAGGCCATAAGAACCTCTGCCTCTATTATTTCCCTGTCTTTTTTGCCCTTAAGTGCCACCCACACATGTGAATGGCCAAGCTCCACACAAGCTATATGGGACGTGGTCAGGGGCGCACCTGCATGAGGCAAGTTGAGAACTTCGCTCAGGCGCGTGCCTCCTGCTGGAGAAGGGGGCGGCATCGCACTGCAACCTGCCGACCCAGACACCCAGCCACCAACATAGCCACCTGGCTGCCACACCGGCGCTGCCAACCACTGGGCAGTGGCCAGAGGGCGTGTCGGCTGCTACTTGCATAGCCACCCCGGCTGCCCACTGGCCGCTGCCGTCCGCTGACTCTGCAATCGGGCCGCCGGCGTGGCCACTCTTGCCGTCCACTGACACGGCGACACAGACACCCGGCCGGCGTTGGAGTTGACACTCGGCCGCCCGCTGACGCGGCGATCTGTCGGCGCCGGCACACCTCCTGCCGACATGGCCACCCATGGCCTCCCACCAGCGCTGAACCCGGACACCAAAGGAGCAAAGTAACTTTATTTATTTACTTTATTCTTTTTTTTCTTTATATAGTATTATGTTGTATGTGTGTTTGTGTGCTGTATGAGTGTATAGGTGTGTATGTTTATGCTGTATGTAGTAGAAGAAATGGAACCGTGAAGCAAGCGGGTGCAGGTCTTCAGATAGGGTATGACTTAACCTGACAGATATAGCGAGAAAAACGATGAGCAGCCACTCCAAAAAAAATATATAAGGTAACGGATAATTTATTCCACACATAAAAACGTTTCGGATGTGTATCTATCTTCATATACTACATGGGGTACGTGTATCTATTTTATACTACATGGACGGTACACTGTAGCATTTTATATTACATGGCGGTACACTGTATGCATTTTTATTACATGGCGGATTGATGTATGCATTTTATACTACATGGGCGTATGCTGTATGCATCTTATACTACATGGCAGTATGCTGTATGCATTTTGTACTACATGCAATACACGTATGCATTTTATACTACAATGGCGGTATGCTGTAGCATTTATATTACATGGCGGTATGCTGTTGTATTTATACTACATGGCGGTACACTGTATGCCTTTATACTACTGGCGCACGTGTGTATATATTTTGTACTACAGGCAGCTCGCTGTATGTATTTATACTACATGGTGGCACACTGTATGCACTTTATACTACTTGCGGCATGCTGTATGCATTTTATAACTACATGGCGGTACGCTGTATGCATTTATACTACATGGTGGTACGCTGTATGTATTTGCGTTGCTTTATGTTCACACTAAACCAATGATGGATCTGGTCCTGACACATCTGGTATGCATTTTATACTACATGGTGATGTGCTGTATGCATTTTATACTACATGGTGTACGCTGTATGCATTTTATACTATATGGTGGTACGCTGTATGTATTTTGCGTTGCTTTATGTTCACCACTAAACCAATATGATGGATCTGGTCCTGACACATCTGGTCCCTGATATATTACATATATGGGGGAGTCTCTCTCTATAGCTGCCTCGGAGCAGCAGAAAGGCTGGTTCCCCCTGAGTGTGGTACTACAAGTGCTCAATGATCTCAGATTCAGTTTCTATACTCTTTACAGCAAATCATCATTACATAAATGGGATACACTAACTCTCTAGCTGGTTTGGGAAACATATATTTTCAACTTTACATTATTCCAGGATTTTCTAGGTTGGGGTTCCTCAACTGTTCTGTTCTAGGTTTCCCTTAGCATTTGAAGGGTAGATAACTCTTTATCAGGTGATGTTTCCTCTGGGCCTAAAGCGCAGGACCTCTAAAGAGAGTTCTCTATTTCCTTGGCCGCTTCTGTCACTTTGTTTGAGAGCGTACACGATGGTATACAACCCCCATGTATACATCCCAATGCAGCAGGTCTGCACTTGATGGGGGTCAAACAGCTGGAATGCACCAAAGTCACTTGACTCTTCTGAAGTCCCAAGACCATCACAGGATGGCCTCCTATCTTGACACACTTGCGCCGATCACTTCACATGGGGCAGATTAAACAAGCTGTCTGAAAGTCAGAAATTTCTAGTTGCCCATGGCAACAATCACAGTGCCTTTAAAATATTCATGAGCACTGTAAAATGAAAGCTGAGCTATGATTGATTGCCATGGGCAACTAGAAATATTCTGACTTTCAACAGCTTGAGAAATCTGCCCCAATGTTGTCTTTGGGAGCATATGAGGCCTTGCAAAATAAGCCCTAAGCCTGCCCAAGTCACAATCCATATCTGGACAATTTGCAGCAACATGACCCGGACCATGGCAATGACGGCACACTATCATATCGGGCACCAGGTGGTAGTGTGCCCTTCTTGGATTTGAAGCCTTTTAGCTTGACCCTCTGAGTTGATGCCACCCTTTCTAGAAGACAGTTTCCACCCCTTTAACAAAAACTGCCCCATCCTCCAAATATGTAGCTGGGTCAGTTTGTAATTTTGTATAGAAATGTCCAGACAATAAGCTTATAGCAGTTGGCAGCCAAAACATGAAGCTTAACAGGCGAGGTAAATTAAAACAGATAACAAAAGCTGTCTCGTCTTTGCACTACCGGACATCTACGATCCCTCTCTAGGAAACAGCGTTTTCACAGTGGTAGTGACACAGGCGGCTGGCCTTCCAGAGCAATGTCTCCCACACAGTGCTCGAGACCAGTATGTAGCTCTGGTAAAAAAAAAACCTCGTCCGGTCCAGGTTTTTATTATTCCAGGATTCTTTATGGTAATAGAGTGAGAGTATGGAACTCTCTGTCACCGGAGGATGTTACGGTGGATATTTTGTTTGAGAGGTCGAATGTCTTTGAGAGATAAAAAAAAAATCATGGTTATGGGGAAAAAAATCTATAGGTTATCATCTCTAATTATAGTTGCGACTTGATGAACCTGCTCTTTTAACAACCTAAGTGTGATGGGCCAAATCGATTCTAAACAATTCTAATTCGTTTAGATTCTGGGGAAACAATTTCAAATATTTTCACAATTTTGTAGCCATTTATTAGCAAAATGGCCGCAGGCTCCAACGTATCATGTGGCACCACAACTTCTGTGAAGAAGAAAGAAAGGAACATGGCGGTACAATTCACACTGTATGGGCGGTAGTGCTTCTATCTGTAGGGGGCAGCTGGTTCCCTCAACTATATGTGCGGTACTGTTACAAACTGTATAGGGTAGATTACGTTAGTAGTTCCTCACTTTTGGGGTTATGTCCCTCACTGTATGGGGTATAGTGTCCCTCACTGTTTGGGGTTGTAGTGCTCCGTGGGATGCTGATTATGGGGGTAGTGTCCCCACTGTATAAGTGGTAAGGTCCCTCACTGTATGGGGGTGGTAGTTCCCTCAGCTGTTTATGGGTGGCAGTGTTCCTCATTTGTATGGGGTGGGTAGTGTTCTCCGTACAGGGGGTAGTATTCCCCACGTATGGGGGTAGTGTGCCCTGACTGTATGGGCGGTAGGTGTCCCTCACTTTATAGGGTAGTGTCCCTCACTTGTATGGGGGTAGTGTTCCCTCACTGTTGGGGCCAGGTGTCCTCATTGATGGTGGTAGCTGTTCCTACTGTACAGGTGGTGACTTCCTCACTGTTATGGGGGGTGGGTCGTGTCCCTGACTGTATGGGGTGGGGTATTGTCCCTCACTGTACAGGGGTAGTTGTTCCTCACTGTATGGGGCGTGTTTCCTCACTGTATGGGGGTGGTAGTGTCCCTCACGGTAGTGGGTAGTGTCCCTCACCTGTATAGGGGTAGTGTTCCTCACTGTATAGAGTAGGGTTTCCTCACTGTAGGCGGTAGTGTTCCTCACTGTATGAGGGTAATGTCCGCTCACTGTATAGGGGTTAGTGTCCTCACTGTATGATGGTATGTTCCTCACTGTATGTGCTGTATTCTCTCACTGCATGGAGGTAGTGTTCCTCACTGTATGTGGGTGGTGTGTCCCTCATGTATAGGGGTAGTGGCCATCACTGTATGGGGGTAGTGTCCTCACTGTATGGGCAGTGTTCCTCACTGTATGGGGGTAGTGTTTCCTCACTGTACAGGGTAGTATTCCTCCTCACGTATGGGTGGTAGTGTCCCTCACTGTATGGGGAGGTAGTAGTGTCCTCACTGTATGAGGGGTAGTGTTCCTCACTGAATGCGGTAGTGTTTCACTCACCGTATGAGGGTATGTTCCTCCTGTTAGGGAGTGTTCACTACACTGTATGGCGGTAGTGTCTCACTGTATGGACTTAGTATTCTTCACTTATGGGTGGTAGTGTTTCCTCACTGTAATGGGGGTAGTGTAGCCCTCACTGTATGATGCAGTAGTGGCCATCACTGTATGGCCGGAGGGGTAGTGCTTCTTCACTGTATGGCGGTTAGTGTTACTCACGTATGGCGGTAGGTTCTTCCATGTATGGCTGTTAGGCTTCTCCTCACTGTATGGCGTTGTTAGTGTCCTCACTGTTATGGGCGGTCGGCCTCAGTTGTAGTCTCACTGTATGGCTGTAGGTTTTCTTCTCACTGTTGGGTAGTTTTGACTTAGTTATTCCTCACTATTGGTGTGGTAGTGACCTACTGAATGTGCCACTAGTGTTTCACTCATTGTATGGCCGTATGTTCCTCACTGTATGGCCGTGTGTTCCTCCTGTATGGCTGTATTCTTCACGTGATGGAGGTTTAGTGTTCCTTCACTGTAATGGCCGTAGTTTGTTCCTCACTGTATGTGCTGTATTCCTCACTGTATGGAGGTAGTGTTCCTCACTGTATGGTCCTATGTGTCCTCAACTATGGTGGGTGGGTAGTGTTCCTCACTGTATGGGCTGGTAAGTTCCCCTCACTGTATATGGCAGTAGTGTATTCCTCACTGTATTGCCTTTATGTTCCGCA
Organism: Engystomops pustulosus; assembly: GCA_019512145.1. NCBI lineage: Eukaryota > Metazoa > Chordata > Amphibia > Anura > Leptodactylidae > Engystomops > Engystomops pustulosus. Next base: position 179,714,907 of record CM033642.1, on the reverse strand, counting down.
CTGTATGGCCTTGTAGTGTTCCTCACTGTATGGAGGTGTGTCCTCAATGTATGGGGGGTAGTATTCCTACGAGGTGTAGGGGTGGGGGTAGGTCCCTCACTGTATGGGGGATAGTGTCCCTCACTGTATGTCTGGTATTCTTCACTGATGGCGGTTAGGTGTACCTCCTGTATGGATGTGGTGGTTAGTGTTCCTCACGTGATGGCCGTAGTGTTCCTCAATGTATGGCCTGTAGTGTTCTACTGCATGGAGGTAGTGTTTCCTCACTATATGAGGTAGATTTCTCACTGTATGGAGGTTTGGGGTAATGTCCTCACTGTATGGCTGGTAGTGTCTCTCACGTGTGACGGTAGTGTACCCAAAAAAACTGTATGGGGTGGTAGTGTTCCTCACGGTGTGGCGGGGTTAGTGTCCCTCAGTATGGAGGTAGGTTCCTACTGTATGGGGGTAGTGTTCCTCACTGATGGGGGTTAGTGTCCTAACGGTATGGTGTATTCTTCATGCATGGAGGGGTAGTGTTCCTCACTGTAGGCCGTAGTGTACCTCACTGTATGAGGGTAAGTTACCTCACAAATGGTTGGTAGGTTCCTCACTGTAGGCTGTATCTCACTGTATGGCCGGTATGTTTCACTCACCGTATGGCCGGGAGGTTTCCTCACTGTATGGGGGTAGGGGTAGGGTTCCTCCTGGATGGCTTGTATTATCATGCAGGAGTGGTAGTGGTTAATCATGTAGGCCATAGTGTCCTCATGTATGGGGGTGGGGGTAGAGGTAGTGTCCCTCACGGTTTGGGGAGAGTGTCCCAACTGTATGCGTTAGTCTAACGTAGCGGCGCGGTACGGGTAGTGTTCCTCACGTATGGAGGTAGTGTTACTCACGTATGGCGGTAGGTAGGGTTCTCACTGTATGGGGGTAGGTCCTACTGATGGCGGGTAGTTTACTACTGTATGGCGTAGTGTAGGTTCCTAACTGTATGGAGGTAGTGTTTCCTCACTGTATGGCGGTGGTGTAGTGTGTCTTAACTGTCTGGGGGGGTAGGTTCCTCACTGTTAGGGCGGGGTGGGTGGTTATAGGGTAGGTGTCCCTCACTGTTGGGGTAGTGTTCCTCACAGTATGGGGGTGTGTCCCTCACTGTTATGGCGGTGGTAGTTTGTCCCCTAACAGTTATGGGGGTAGGTGTGTCCCTCACTGTATGGCAGTAGTGTCCCCACTGTATGGGGTAGTGTCCCTCACTGATGGGGTTTAGTGTCCTCACTGTATGGCAGTAGGTGTTCCTCACTATATGGCTGTATTCTTCGCTGTAGGGCGTCAGTGTTCCTCACTGTATGGCGGGTAGTGTTAATCACTGTATCGGAGGTAGTGGTACCCACTGTGGTGGCAGGTGTAGTGCGTAGTATTCCTTACTGTATGGGGGGTTTAGGGTAGTGTCATAATTGTATGGCAGTAGTGATACAAAACTGTATAGGTTTATATGTATTAGACTTTGGACGATATTTCCGTTACGGGTTAACGCAGTGAAAAAAAAACGTTTACATTTTGATAGAATCCGTATTTTAGGACGCGGTGATGATCGCTAATGTGTTTATGTTTTTGCTGTTATTGAGTTATATCAGTTCTAGGGACATCTTTATTTTAATTATTTTTTTTATATTTTTACTATTTTTCAGACTCATAGGGTTAACTTTAACCCTAGGTTGTCTGATCAATCCTATCATAATACTGCACATACGGATTGCCCTCATCATTACAAGATGCTGATCGAACATTATAATGAAAGGGTTAAACCGAGCAGCAGCTCGGGTCTTGTCAGAAAATCAGAGGCTGTCATTGCGACGGATCCCACTCCATGATGATGTCACGGGGGGACGATCATTGGCAAGATAGCGGCACCCATGACACCGCCATCTCCGGCGGTATCTGTGGGTAAACACCGCGATCGGATGCTAGCAGATAAGAATTAGCTCGTAGCTACTGGCTACATGGAGAAAGAGAAAGTAGGACAGCATCTGTCTTAAAGAACATTACACCAAATGAAGGATTGTAAACCAAGCACATGGACATAATTAGTGCGATTTGCTGGCAGGAATTATCTCTTCGTGTGCTTCTTATTCCGTTTATATTTTACAAAAAAAAGGCTTTAAAATTTCATGAAATAGCCTGAGGGGATCCAGGCCCCAGTGGTTTAATGGAGCCTGGAGCTTTCTGCAGCCTCAGCAAGATTTCAGCACGCCTGGACAGATGGACAATTGCTGCTGATACAATTATGTTTCCTAGCATTTGCTTACTGGTATATTTACAAGTACATAAATATTATTATGCTAGATCTTAAAAAAAAATGACAAAAAAGACTTGTACCCAAAAAAATATAACATTTAAGTTTTAAAGCTCTCTGGGCCCAAAAGAAAGCCGTAAAATGTTTAAGGTATCATGCAAATGAAAGTACATTGGGATGCAGATTTTTGTCCAGTGCTTTTGAAATTTTTTGGAGGGGGGTATTCGTAAAATTCTCAAAACCTCAAGATTAATGTGTCTATTCACACAGCCATTTTCGGATTATTGGATAATCGAAAGACGGACAATGCATCATGAGCTTTTGATTATCAGAGTGCTGAGCGTGGCATGTGTTGTTTGGTGCGTAAGTGGGTTCCCAAAGGATTCTCCTTCTGTTGAATCATGGCAGAAACTCTTTCTCAAATTTTTTTTTTTAATGATTATAATTAGAGATGACGCGAGCACTAAATCTCAGGTGCTCGTTATTCGAGAGAACTTTGCCCGATGCTTGAGTGCTATCTCGAATAATGAACCCCATTGAAATCAATGGGAAGACTCGAGAATATGTTTAAAGGGACCAAAAGGGACTGCGCAGGGAAGCTTGGCCAAACACCTTGAAACCTCAGGAAAATGATGGAAACACCACGGAATGGAAGGAAACAGAGGGGCAGCAGCATGGATTGCCTCATAGGCTGCTATCGCAACATTAGCCCCCCAAAATTATGGGCCAAAACACATGGCGATGAAAAGACGTGACCGAATGAGGCTAGATAGCATCTAAAACATCCAATAATGACCCGACACTATAACGACGACCGCATTGCGCCGGCCAGCACGGCAGATAGAGAGTTGCATGGCGAAAATACCCCTCACGCTTCAAACAATTAAAAAAATTTCATTTTGGTGAGAATAAAGTGTAGCACGTACTGTATCAGTATTTGCTGGTAAGCGGCAGCGAGGCAGAGCAGAGAAGGAACCAAAGGAGGTGACGCAGAGCGATGAAATGATCCATGTGAACAAAAGGTTGTGGTTTGACGGTTATTTAATTTAGTCGCTAAAACAGCATGGATGGCCGACATTAGTGACCAAGTCTATAAGAATCTGGGGAAACACCCAAAAAAAAAATAGCTGACACAGCTCGTTGATAAGGGGACGACAGTGGAGGGCAGCCATGGAGACGACCTGCTTGATTAAGAGTGACAGATGGTGCATCCATATGCGCTGCTATGATGCAATTCAGGTCTCCAGCATGGGGCGACAGACAGACTGGGCCGAGTTCCATTAGGTACTGGGAAACACCTCTTAAAATTCTGCCTGACACCGCTCGTTTGCTGATAAGGGGGATGATATGCTGTATATACTCTCGAGCTCCAGGCATCGGGGTATAGATAGTTGGAAAGTTGCGCATGGAGACATTGATGGATGCTTTGGGAGGATTGGAGGGGAAATGGACAGGAAACAGCAGGGGCAGGCATGCAGGGATGCCTCGGAGGCTGCCTAATCTTGGGATGGAGATGGCGGGTCGCGACAGGCTCGCTTCGCTTGTCCAAGCCCCCTGTCTCTCGGCTCCTCCCACACCCAAAATGGCATGGGGGCCAGGAAGGGTTTAATTTGAAAAAAAAGTTATTCATTTTCAAAGCAGGCGAGGGGGGCTTACAAATTACAAAACAGCAATTCTAAGAACCTTGGGATAAGATCAAGTGTTGTTTAGTACTGTTATTATGAAGGTTTGTTTAGGCGGGGGGTGAGGGGAATGTAAACAGATGCGCAAGACAGGCTGAAAAATATCGGTAAATTGCTAAAAGTTTGCCAGTATATTTGTTGGATAACAAGCAGGAGTTTGGTGTTGAAAAGTTAAACAAGTTGATGTGGAGAAGCCATGAAAACAACCCAAAATTCTGCCGAACAGCTCGTTTGCTTAGGGGGACGATTATCGCGAAGCTATATGACCGACGTGGGAAGGCAGATAGGAGATGATGTGTGGAGGAAAGCAAACGGAAGAATGGAGACAAGTGTGGAGGCAGTATAAAGACGACTTTTAAGGTGCGATGGGACACTTTAAATTGGATATCGTGCCTGTATGGACAGTCCAAAAAAGTTTCAAACAAGAGGGCCAGGTAGGTGGTCTCAGAAAAATTATAAATAGGAACCTGTATGTGGCACTCCCAAAAATTGTTTAAACAGCCACCGTTTTCATTTTTCACTCCGCACCTTCAAAAATCTCTAACTTTTTTATTTTTCCATGTATAGAGTTCTGTGATGGTCTATTTTCTGCGTAACAAATTACATGTCAAAATGGTGGTATTTAATATTTCATGGCATGTACCGGGAAGCGGGAAAAAAATTCCAAATGCAGTGAAATTGGTAAAAAAAATGCATTTGTGCCATATTCTTGTGGGCTTGGATTTTACGGATTTCACTGTTTAGGACTGTGCGATCTTTCGATCACTTTTTATAGAATTTTTTTTTTTTTTAAGTGGCAAAAAGTGCCATTTTTGACTTTGGATGTGATTTTCCATTACGGAGTTAAACGCAGTGAAAAACGTTATTATATTTTGATAGAGCGGTATTTTCAGACGTGTCGATACCTAATGTAATCATGATTTTTACTGTTTATTTATATTTTTATCAGTTCTAGGAAAAGCGGGGTGATTTGAATTTTTAGGGGTTTTTTATTATAATTTTTTTTAAACTTTTTTTTATTTTTACTATTTTTCAAACTCCTTAGGGTACTTTAACCCTAGGTTGTCTGTACGATCCTATCATATACTGCCATACTACAGTATGGCAGTATATGGGGGAGCTGATTGGCTCTCAAACATCTGTTTTTAGTATCACCCCTACGGTCCTCCAATCCTGCTTTTGGCTCTCTCTGAGAGCTTTCGTTCTTTCCTGCGATAACGAAGGAAGCTAACAAGTGGAAATGCCAGGAGCGATGATGGTGAAACAGCATCTGAAAATCAAGGTGTTTCCGGAGACAGCGTCATTTGGCACCAGATTAAGAGCCCGAAGGGCACAATTACAATTAAATGTAGGGCGGAAACATGGTAGCCCCAAATGGCAACAATTATAAACTGTAAAGTGTGCCACAATAGAATCAGCAGCATAGCCACAGTGCCTGCAACATGTGCGCCACATGAACAACCCCATGATTTGTCCATTATCAGTTTGTGATGTGGCGCATCAGCATCACAACGATGCCACCAAGTTGCCAACAATATTGTTGAAGTGGCGGCGCAAATCAATCAGCAGCAGTGCCCACAGGTGGGAGCAACATGGTGGCAGCAACGACGAAAGCCACAGATGGCACAATGATATAGGTGGAGGGTGCCGTCAGCAGGAGCCACACAAACCCATATAGAGGAGGCCACATTGTGCACAATGATCAAGTTTGAAATGAATTCTAAATATTCAATTTAAATTTCAATTTGTAGATTCGGAGACGCCACATGCATAATACATTACAGTTTTCCTGAAAATATCAGGTCTTTGCCTAAAACGAACTGCAAAGGTGGCACCAGACAGCAGCAGCAGCACGCATGAGGTCAGAGTCGTGGGGGTGGCGGCAACATGGGTAGGCCCAAGTGGCACAATATATAGTGTGAAGTGGGTCACTCACAGGAGCCCACAGAATGCATCATGATATAGTTGGAGGTGGCGGACAATTCCGTCCCTGGTAAAGATGGTAGGAGGGCAGATGGAGCAACTGGAGCAGATGTTTGGCATCAGTGTGGGTGGCAGCATCAGAATAGTGGTGAGGCAGACTCATTTTTCAAGTTAGGAGGAGCGTCATGGATGATTTAAGTTGATGTATTAGGCATTGGGAGTTGAAATCCTGGCCGATCCAAGCCTGATTCACCTTACAAGGTCAGTCTCTCCACATTACAGGTGGACAAGTGGGTTCTCCTTGGGGTAACATTGACCCCCGCCGCACTGAACACCCCTCTGATGCCACACTCTGGCCGAGCAGACAGTTTCTCTACTGCAAACTCTGCAAGATGCGGCACGCATCAGTATGGCTGCCCATAGTCCATTGGATCCTCTACCTGAGGTGGTAAAGTGCTGTCCAAGTAGGCCACACTTGAGTGCTGCTGATGGAATGCTACTGCTCCTACCCCCAAAGCTCCTCACAGCAGCCGTGGCAGTAGTACGTGAGCGATGACTGCCAGGAATCCCCCCGGTCAGACCTACCAGAGACTGGACAATGTGCACATAGGCAGTGGCCACGAGTGTCACAGATTTCTCTATATATAATCCAGTTGCTCCTCCCTCTCAGCACTGGAAAAAAGTCACCCTTTTGACCGGGGGTGGGGTAGCATGGGTCCAAGAGGGTGGAGGAGCCAAAGTCATCCTAGCCGGATGTTGATATTCGGCTGTCACTAGTTAGGCAAAGCAGCATGCTGTGGGCCATCTGCGCAAGTGCTTGAGGACTCCCGGCTCCATCTCCACTGGTGCTTCTGGGTCATCTGCCTCATCTTCTACCTCCTCCAGATTCTCCTGCTCCTGCTCCTCCTCTCCTGTCACCTGAGTAGAAAAACCACAAATTGCAACCATACTGCTTGTGCTCCAATGTCCTCCTCCTCCTCCATTCAGTCAGCCCACACTGGACTCATGTGGCTTGATTTAGTCTCCACTTCTCAATGCCCTGACCAGACAGATTTTGCAGCATGGAGTTCCAGGACATGAAGTCAGTGGAATGACGTTATTCATTCCGCATCCTGGCGACTGACAATAACGTGGTCTCTTCAAAGGGCCTGAGCAAACGGCAGGTTGTCACCGCATGAGCTGCCAGTGGTGACCTCAAAGTTACTAGGGGAGTAAACCTGTCCGCTTGCATCATCAAAAAATCATTAGTGGTTTCTCTGTTCGGACAGGTGGTCTAACATATGGAGGCTGGAATTCCAATGGGTGGAAACCTCGAATATCACACTATGTTGGGGGAGGCCGTTTTGCTTGTAGAATGGCTGAAGTGCATGGCACAGTTTCCTGGCTGTTTTTAGAATGTCTTGCAGATGGGTGGAAGAACTTGAGGAAACTGTTGACAACCAGATTAACATGTTCGCCATGAAGAGCGGATGGGGTATAGAATTGGCAAGAAAGGACAGGGAGAAAGCGCTAATAGTGTGACATCTTAGGTGTAAAAAATGGACATAAGCTGTAGATTGTGCTCACGTTTTAGGTGTGCTCCAGATAGGCACAACACTATTGTAGGCTTTGTGGTGATAATTTTTTGTCTGGTGCTTCCCTCCAGAGGATATCTCCTAAATGGAGTTGCCAAACTCTATAGGATTGTGAAAGTGGTCTATTGGGGGTTCAAAAGGATGGCGCACACTCGTGAGTATCAAAAGTTTTTATTCAAGGTCTTTAAAAACACAACCCATTTCTGGGTGTTTTTACCCCTTCTCAAGTGACAAAAGACTGAGAGACAGAAATGAAGAGGACTTTTAACCCAATGGGGCAAGACAAGTATATAAAAAGTAAATGAAAAAATAAGTAAAAAAACAGATAAAAAAACATGGTAAAGTATTGGTTGTGCAGATACGTTCTTAAATCGTGAACATGGTTGTAAAATTAGATTGGATGTATCACTCTGTGTATCAACTATAACTATTGTATAATAATAAAACAAAATAATAAATAAAAATAAATAAAAGATTTGTAGATATACATACACACTATTGGACCATATTCATACAAGAGTACATTGGAGAGGTGATAATTAAGGACAAGGTTAGTTACTAAGCATAATAGGGTAGTCAAAGATAAAAAAATATATGTTCATAAGATTCAGAGGTATAGTGGTTATGTGGATCTTATAAATAAGTATAAACATGGCTGCCTATAAGCCAAAATAACGTTTTGTTGATAATAATAATAAAAAAAATTAAATTAATATAAATAAATTAATTGCGGATTTGCTGAATTTTGAATTTAGAATTATTCTCAAGGGTCTCGTTTAACCCATTGGGAGCCAGACAGTTCAGTTTAATATCCAAACACTCTCCTTTGGACACAATTGTTATTTCTGCTATTTCCTACTGGAATTTGTTCAATGGGGGTGTAAACCTGCAAAATCATCCTGATGCTCGATAGACGTGTCTTGTTTTTTTATGAAACCATAGTTATGTGCTTCGATGTTTGTTGATCCTGGGGTTGAGTTGTTTGGATTGTGCGGGGCGCCTATATACTGTAATCGCAGGGACATTCAATAAGTAGATACAAAGGGGGAATGTACAATTCAAAAAAGCTTAACTAACATGATTCACATCTTGTTTACTTTTGAATTGTTTCACTCTATGGCTGATGTCATTACAGCATTTACAGCTGGATTGGGTCCATGGAGACCATCCTCATCAGTGCAGCACAGACAACCATGTTCCTCCCAATTGTCTGGTCTCATGGTTCCGATGTTCCAGTTGTCGCAGAGCAAAGCCACAGATTGATTTCTCTTGCATGACGCGGAGCAGTTCCTCCCCTGCGTGACACTGCTCTGCCCTGCACATGTGGTATGATGAGCAGCACATAGACTTGTGGAGGCATGGGTGGTGGTGAAGGAGAAAGTAGTGTCTCCGGTTCAAGTTGTGGATGTGGCTAGGCGGGAAGCACATTCACTCAGTGGGCGGGTGTACGGCCCTGGCCGTAGTTACAGCTCTACACTATGTGCTGCTGTGCATCTTCTAAGAAACCGAATAAACTCAAGGACTGGCCCACTTCTGTTCTAATACTTTGAAGGGCTGTTACTCTGCTTTTTTTGGAAAATAAATTTTGGCATGGAACTCTCCACTCGGTTTGGCAAAAGCGATTTGTTCTCTGAAGGGTGCAGAGTCCACGACTGTGGTAAGGGGTGCTGCAGTACCAACAACTTTGACAGAGCACGGTCAGCTTCTGCACCTAAGATGGCTGGACGCATATAGTTGTCTCTTGTAATCACTCTTTCATTCAAGACTGCTGGCGCCATGCGTAACGAGGAGCAGGGCATCTGGACAGGAGATGATGTCAAAGACAAACGCTCCCTTCGGCAGAGGTGCTGGAGCCTTGACTGGCTGAAATGGCTTGTGTGCCACTAGCCTGCTGCTGTTGCTGCGGGCAGTGGGATGGACTTGACCTCCCGTCTGAGACACGTCTCCCAGGCATTGGATGGTGACGCTGGCATTTGTTGAAGCAGGGCCGTGGTGCCAACGCTAGCTCCTGGCCACGTTTCACTTTCTGCCCACAGATTCTAACATATGCACACGCTCGGCTCCTCTGGGGTTTTTAACAGAAAACACACCCTGCCCGCTAGATGACACCGCAGTTCTGCTGCCTCACAGAGTCACCCCTGCCGCAACATCCCTACTGTGCTGGCCACTGTGCCTGCTCCACCTGCCACCTCTCTGTGACCTATTGGTTAATCAACTGTGTTGATTGACATGGATTACTTAATCTACCAAAAAAAACTTGAAATTTGGGGTATACCTACGCACAAGAACTGACACCCCTGGAATAGGAGCAAAAATCACTGCAGCAACTACATGGATTTACTCTGATTTTTTTGTATTAACTTCACAACAAAAGACGGCAATTTGGGGTATACAGATCCGCAAAAACGGACACCCTCGAATTGGAGCAAAAATCACTGCAGCAACTACGTGGATTTAACTCTGCTTTTTTGCTATTAACTTCAGCAACAAAAAAGACCACAATTTGGGTATATAGATCCACCAAAACAGACATTCTGGAATTGGAGCAAAACACTGCAGCACTACATGGATTTCACTCTGGTTTTTCTTGCTTTAAACTTCAGCAACAAAAAAGACCAGCATTTGAGGTATATCAGATCCCCCAAAACGGACCACCCTGGATTGGAGCAAATATCACTGCAGCAACTATGTGGACTTTACTCTGATTTCTTTCTATTAACTCAGCAACAAAAAAGACCAGCATTTGGGGTATACAGAGCCCCCAAAACGGACACCCTGGAATTGGAGCAAAATCACTGCTGCAACTACGTGGATTTTTACTCTGATTCTGCTATAAGCTTCAGCAAACAAAAAGACCAGCAATTTGGGGAATACAGATCCCCCAAAACAGAAACCCCTGGAATTGGAGCAAAAATCACTACAGCACAGCCACACACAGTAAAACAGCTCGTCGCTACAGACAGCACATGCTGGTTGAAATGGCAGATTGGAAATGGCTGCCTATTTTTATAGGGCTGTGCCATCTCAATAAGCCTGACGGTCGCTGATTGGCTTACGGGTCTCAGATGTCATCGAGGGTGTTCCTTTCTCCTTCCCAGAGTTCTCTGCCTCATGTAACACGTTGTGCTCGTGCCCTTTTAGCTAATAAAGTGGGGGGAAAAAACTTTGTTCCCACGAATCTCCCTAAACTTCGGCTTTGTGACGAATAAAAGTTTCCTGAAATTCTAACAATTCTGATTTGTGACAAATCGATTCACCCATCCTAGTTGTAAGCATCAGCATTGCCACAGTTGTTTATTCTTCGAACTCTACTGTCACAGAAACAGGGCTCTTTCACGTTGGCTTTGTTTTCACGTCCGTGGTTCAGTGATTTCTACAATGCCTCCACTGAGCCATGATTTCTATGGGTTTTTCACTTGGTTTGTATTCACGGTGATCCCCGTTTTATGAATTATGAAAAACTTATGAAACCTGTCCTATTTTTTTGCTGATGCAGAAATGCCCAAGTCTATGGGTCCGGAAAAAAAGAGATGAAACATTGTCTGAAAGACAGGTTTTATGTTTTCAAAGCAATGTTAAAAATTTTTTTTTTTTTTTTTGCAGATACAGAGACAAAAATGGAAGAAAAACAGAGATACAACAGAGACAAAATCAACAGAACACAACTGAAGCTGAGCACCAACGGCAATGTGAAAGAGCTGTTTGGTGTACAATTGGTATATTGTGCAATAAAGAGTTAATTGTGGATTACAATACTGAAGCATGGAGGAACACATGGCATTAGAAGTGGCAAGGCTTGCATATGGTATTCACGTTAGTGGTCAAATGTTATGTGACCCTCTCACTTTCAACCCCTTCCCACTGCAGCCCTTTTTTGTTTTTTCCGTTTTCATTTTCACTCCGCCCCTTCAAAAATCTCTAACTTTTTTATTTTCCATGTATGAGTTCTGTGATGGTCTATTTTCTGCATAACAAATTACATGTCAAAATGGTGGTATTTAATATTCCATGGCGTGTACCGGGAAGCGGGAAAAAAATTTCCAAATGCAGTGAAATTGGTTAAAAAAATGCATTTGTGCCATATTCTTTGTGGGCTTGGATTTTACGGATTTCACTGTATGCCCCAATTGACATGTCTACTTTTTTCTTGTGTCGGTACAATTACGGGGATACCAATTTGTATAGGTTTTATAATGTTTTCATCATTTAAAAAAATTAAAACCTCCTGTACAAAAAAATTTTGGGGGATTGGCGGTCTTCTGGCGCTAATAACTTTTTTTATACTTTGGTGCACGGAGCTTTGAGAGGTGTAGATTTTGCTGATTTTGATTAAGTTTACAATGTTACCATTTTTAGGACTGTGCGATCTTTCGATCACTTTTATAGAATTTTACATTTTTTTAAGTGGCAAAAGTGCCATTTTTGACTTTGGACGTGGATTTTCCATTACGGAGTTAACGCAGTGAAAAAACGTTATTATATTTTGATAGAGCGGTATTTTCAGACGTGTCGATACCTAATGTAATCATGATTTTACTGTTATTTATATTTTTATCAGTTCTAGGAAAAGCGGGGTGATTTGAATTTTTAGGGGTTTTTTATTATAATTTTTTTTAAAACTTTTTTTTATTTTTACTATTTTTCAAACTCCTTAGGGTACTTTAACCCTAGGTTTCTGTACGACCCATCATATACTGCCATACTACAGTATGGCAGTATATGGGGATTTTACTCCTCATTGATTACGATGTGCTAATAGCACATTGTAATGAATAGGTTAACCAGAAGTAGCCTCGGGTGTTCGGGAGACCCGAGGCTACCATGGGGACAGATCGCTGGTCCCCGATGACATTACGGGGAGCGTCGATCCTCGGAAAGGTGGCGGCGCCCATGCTGGCACACGATCGCGGGTGTTACCGGTAAGCCTTTGCTGCAATATGCAGCAAAGGGAGCTGATTGGCTCTCAAACATCTGTTTTTAGTATCACCCCTACGGTCCTCCAATCCTGCTTTTGGCTCTCTCTGAGAGCTTTCGTTCTTTCCTGCGATAACGAAGGAAGCTAACAAGTGGAAATGCCAGGAGCGATGATGGTGAAACAGCATCTGAAAATCAAGGTGTTTCCGGAGACAGCGTCATTTGGCACCAGATTAAGAGCCCGAAGGGCACAATTACAATTAAATGTAGGGCGGAAACATGGTAGCCCCAAATGGCAACAATTATAAACTGTAAAGTGTGCCACAATAGAATCAGCAGCATAGCCACAGTGCCTGCAACATGTGCGCCACATGAACAACCCCATGATTTGTCCATTATCAGTTTGTGATGTGGCGCATCAGCATCACAACGATGCCACCAAGTTGCCAACAATATTGTTGAAGTGGCGGGCAGACTAGACAGCAGCAGTGCCCACAGGTGGGAGCAACATGGTGGCAGCAACGCGAAAGCCACAGATGGCACAATGATATAGGTGGATGGTGCCGTCAGCAGGAGCCACACAAACCCATATAGAGGAGGCCACATTGTGCACAATGATCAAGTTTGAAATGAATTCTAAATATTCAATTTAAATTTCAATTTGTAGATTCGGAGACGCCACATGCATAATACATTACAGTTTTCCTGAAAATATCAGGTCTTTGCCTAAAACGAACTGCAAAGGTGGCACCAGCAGCAGCAGCAGCACGCATGAGGTCAGAGTCGTGGGGGTGGCGGCAACATGGGTAGGCCCAAGTGGCACAATATATAGTGTGAAGTGGGTCACTCAGCAGGAGCCCACAGAATGCATCATGATATAGTTGGAGGTGGCGGACAATTCCGTCCCTGGTAAAGATGGTAGGAGGGCAGATGGAGCAACTGGAGCAGATGTTTGGCATCAGTGTGGGTGGCAGCATCAGAATAGTGGTGAGGCAGACTCATTTTTCAAGTTAGGAGGAGCGTCATGGATGATTTAAGTTGATGTATTAGGCATTGGGAGTTGAAATCCTGGCCGATCCAAGCCTGATTCACCTTACAAGGTCAGTCTCTCCACATTACAGGTGGACAAGTGGGTTCTCCTTGGGGTAACATTGACCCCCGCCGCACTGAACACCCCTCTGATGCCACACTCTGGCCGAGCAGACAGTTTCTCTACTGCAAACTCTGCAAGATGCGGCACGCATCAGTATGGCTGCCCATAGTCCATTGGATCCTCTACCTGAGGTGGTAAAGTGCTGTCCAAGTAGGCCACACTTGAGTGCTGCTGATGGAATGCTACTGCTCCTACCCCCAAAGCTCCTCACAGCAGCCGTGGCAGTAGTACGTGAGCGATGACTGCCAGGAATCCCCCCGGTCAGACCTACCAGAGACTGGACAATGTGCACATAGGCAGTGGCCACGGTGTCACAGATTTCTCTATATAGAATCCAGTTGCTCCTCCCTCTCAGCACTGGAAAAAAGTCACCCTTTTGACCGGGGGTGGGGTAGCATGGGTCCAAGAGGGTGGCAGGAGCCAAAGTCATCCTAAGCCGGATGTTGATATTCGGCTGTCACTAGTTAGGCAAAGCAGCATGCTGTGGGCCATCTGCGCAAGTGCTTGAGGACTCCCGGCTCCATCTCCACTGGTGCTTACTGGGTCATCTGCCTCATCTTCTACCTCCTCCAGATTCTCCTGCTCCTGCTCCTCCTCTCCTGTCACCTGAGTAGAAAAACCACAAATTGCAACCATACTGCTTGTGCTCCAATGTCCTCCTCCTCCTCCATTCAGTCAGCCCACACTGGACTCATGTGGCTTGATTTAGTCTCCACTTCTCAATGCCCTGACCAGACAGATTTTGCAGCATGGAGTTCCAGGACATGAAGTCAGTGGAATGACGTTATTCATTCCGCATCCTGGCGACTGACAATAACGTGGTCTCTTCAAAGGGCCTGAGCAAACGGCAGGTTGTCACCGCATGAGCTGCCAGTGGTGACCTCAAAGTTACTAGGGGAGTAAACCTGTCCGCTTGCATCATCAAAAAATCATTAATGGTTGCTCTGTTCGACAGGTGGTCTAACATATGGAGGCTGGAATTCCAATGGGTGGAAACCTCGAATATCACACTATGTTGGGGGAGGCCGTTTTGCTTGTAGAATGGCTGAAGTGCATGGCACAGTTTCCTGGCTGTTTTTAGAATGTCTTGCAGATGGGTGGAAGAACTTGAGGAAACTGTTGACAACCAGATTAACATGTTCGCCATGAAGAGCGGATGGGGTATAGAAGTTGGCAAGAAAGGACAGGGAGAAAGCGCTAATAGTGTGACATCTTAGGTGTAAAAAATGGACATAAGCTGTAGATTGTGCTCACGTTTTAGGTGTGCTCCAGATAGGCACAACACTATTGTAGGCTTTGTGGTGATAATTTTTTGTCTGGTGCTTCCCTCCAGAGGATATCTCCTAAATGGAGTTGCCAAACTCTATAGGATTGTGAAAGTGGTCTATTGGGGGTTCAAAAGGATGGCGCACACTCGTGAGTATCAAAAGTTTTTATTCAAGGTCTTTAAAAACACAACCCATTTCTGGGTGTTTTTACCCCTTCTCAAGTGACAAAAGACTGAGAGACAGCAAATGAAGAGGACTTTTAACCCAATGGGGCAAGACAAGTATATAAAAAGTAAATGAAAAAATAAGTAAAAAAACAGATAAAAAAACATGGTAAAGTATTGGTTGTGCAGATACGTTCTTAAATCGTGAACATGGTTGTAAAATTAGATTGGATGTATCACTCTGTGTATCAACTATAACTATTGTATAATAATAAAACAAAATAATAAATAAAAATAAATAAAAGATTTGTAGATATACATACACACTATTGGACCATATTCATACAAGAGTACATTGGAGAGGTGATAATTAAGGACAAGGTTAGTTACTAAGCATATAGGATAGTCAAAGATAAAAAAATATATGTTCATAAGATTCAGAGGTATAGTGGTTATGTGGATCTTATAAATAAGTATAAACATGGCTGCCTATAAGCCAAAATAACGTTTTGTTGATAATAATAATAAAAAAAATTAAATTAATATAAATAAATTAATTGCGGATTTGCTGAATTTTGAATTTAGAATTATTCTCAAGGGTCTCGTTTAACCCATTGGGAGCCAGACAGTTCAGTTTAATATCCAAACACTCTCCTTTGGACACAATTGTTATTTCTGCTATTTCCTACTGGAATTTGTTCAATGGGGGTGTAAACCTGCAAAATCATCCTGATGCTCGATAGACGTGTCTTGTTTTTTTATGAAACCATAGTTATGTGCTTCGATGTTTGTTGAACCTGGGGTTGAGTTGTTTGGATTGTGCGGGGCGCCTATATACTGTAATCGCAGGGACATTCAATAAGTAGATACAAAGGGGGAATGTACAATTCAAAAAAGCTTAACTAACATGATTCACATCTTGTTTACTTTTGAATTGTTTCACTCTATGGCTGATGTCATTACAGCATTTACAGCTGGATTGGGTCCATGGAGACCATCCTCATCAGTGCAGCACAGACAACCATGTTCCTCCCAATTGTCTGGTCTCATGGTTCCGATGTTCCAGTTGTCGCAGAGCAAAGCCACAGATTGATTTCTCTTGCATGACGCGGAGCAGTTCCTCCCCTGCGTGACACTGCTCTGCCCTGCACATGTGGTATGATGAGCAGCACATAGACTTGTGGAGGCATGGGTGGTGGTGAAGGAGAAAGTAGTGTCTCCGGTTCAAGTTGTGGATGTGGCTAGGCGGGAAGCACATTCACTCAGTGGGCGGGTGTACGGCCCTGGCCGTAGTTACAGCTCTACACTATGTGCTGCTGTGCATCTTCTAAGAAACCGAGTAAACTCAAGGACTGGCCCACTTCTGTTCTAATACTTTGAAGGGCTGTTACTCTGCTTTTTTTGGAAAATAAATTTTGGCATGGAACTCTCCACTCGGTTTGGCAAAAGCGATTTGTTCTCTGAAGGGTGCAGAGTCCACGACTGTGGTAAGGGGTGCTGCAGTACCAACAACTTTGACAGAGCACGGTCAGCTTCTGCACCTAAGATGGCTGGACGCATATAGTTGTCTCTTGTAATCACTCTTTCATTCAAGACTGCTGGCGCCATGCGTAACGAGGAGCAGGGCATCTGGACAGGAGATGATGTCAAAGACAAACGCTCCCTTCGGCAGAGGTGCTGGAGCCTTGACTGGCTGAAATGGCTTGTGTGCCACTAGCCTGCTGCTGTTGCTGCGGGCAGTGGGATGGACTTGACCTCCCGTCTGAGACACGTCTCCCAGGCATTGGATGGTGACGCTGGCATTTGTTGAAGCAGGGCCGTGGTGCCAACGCTAGCTCCTGGCCACGTTTCACTTTCTGCCCACAGATTCTAACATATGCACACGCTCGGCTCCTCTGGGGTTTTTAACAGAAAACACACCCTGCCCGCTAGATGACACCGCAGTTCTGCTGCCTCACAGAGTCACCCCTGCCGCAACATCCCTACTGTGCTGGCCACTGTGCCTGCTCCACCTGCCACCTCTCTGTGACCTATTGGTTAATCAACTGTGTTGATTGACATGGATTACTTAATCTACCAAAAAAAACTTGAAATTTGGGGTATACCTACGCACAAGAACTGACACCCCTGGAATAGGAGCAAAATCACTGCAGCAACTACATGGATTGTTACTCTGATTTTTTGGTATAACTTCACAACAAAAGACGGCAATTTGGGGTATACAATCCGCAAAAACGGACACCCTCGAATTGGAGCAAAAATCACTGCAGCAACTACGTGGATTTAACTCTGCTTTTTTGCTATTAACTTCAGCAACAAAAAAGACCAGCAATTTGGGTATATAGATCCACCAAAACAGACATTCTGGAATTGGAGCAAAACACTGCAGCACTACATGGATTTCACTCTGGTTTTTCTTGCTTTAAACTTCAGCAACAAAAAAGACCAGCATTTGAGGTATATTAGATCCCCCAAAACGGACCACCCTGGATTGGAGCAAATATCACTGCAGCAACTATGTGGACTTTACTCTGATTTCTTTCTATTAACTCAGCACAAAAAAGACCAGCATTTGGGGTATACAGAGCCCCCAAAACGGACACCCTGGAATTGGAGCAAAATCCTGCTGCAACTACGTGGATTTTACTCTGATTCTTGCTATAAGCTTCAGCAAACAAAAAGACCAGCAATTTGGGGGAATACAATCCCCCAAAACAGAAACCCCTGGAATTGGAGCAAAAATCACTACAGCACAGCCACACACAGTAAAACAGCTCGTCGCTACAGACAGCACTGCTGGTTGAAATGGCAGATTGGAAATGGCTGCCTATTTTTATAGGGCTGTGCCATCTCAATAAGCCTGACGGTCGCTGATTGGCTTACGGGTCTCAGATGTCATCGAGGGTGTTCCTTTCTCCTTCCCAGAGTTCTCTGCCTCATGTAACACGTTGTGCTCGTGCCCTTTTAGCTAATAAAGTGGGGGGAAAAAACTTTGTTCCCACGAATCTCCCTAAACTTCGGCTTTGTGACGAATAAAAGTTTCCTGAAATTCTAACAATTCTGATTTGTGACAAATCGATTCACCCATCCTAGTTGTAAGCATCAGCATTGCCACAGTTGTTTATTCTTCGAACTCTACTGTCACAGAAACAGGGCTCTTTCACGTTGGCTTTGTTTTCACGTCCGTGGTTCAGTGATTTCTACAATGCCTCCACTGAGCCATGATTTCTATGGGTTTTTCACTTGGTTTGTATTCACGGTGATCCCCGTTTTATGAATTATGAAAAACTTATGAAACCTGTCCTATTTTTTTGCTGATGCAGAAATGCCCAAGTCTATGGGTCCGGAAAAAAAGAGATGAAACATTGTCTGAAAGACAGGTTTTATGTTTTCAAAGCAATGTTAAAAATTTTTTTTTTTTTTTTTGCAGATACAGAGACAAAAATGGAAGAAAAACAGAGATACAACAGAGACAAAATCAACAGAACACAACTGAAGCTGAGCACCAACGGCAATGTGAAAGAGCTGTTTGGTGTACAATTGGTATATTGTGCAATAAAGAGTTAATTGTGGATTACAATACTGAAGCATGGAGGAACACATGGCATTAGAAGTGGCAAGGCTTGCATATGGTATTCACGTTAGTGGTCAAATGTTATGTGACCCTCTCACTTTCAACCCCTTCCCACTGCAGCCCTTTTTTGTTTTTTCCGTTTTCATTTTCACTCCGCCCCTTCAAAAATCTCTAACTTTTTTATTTTCCATGTATGAGTTCTGTGATGGTCTATTTTCTGCATAACAAATTACATGTCAAAATGGTGGTATTTAATATTCCATGGCGTGTACCGGGAAGCGGGAAAAAAATTTCCAAATGCAGTGAAATTGGTTAAAAAAATGCATTTGTGCCATATTCTTTGTGGGCTTGGATTTTACGGATTTCACTGTATGCCCCAATTGACATGTCTACTTTTTTCTTGTGTCGGTACAATTACGGGGATACCAATTTGTATAGGTTTTATAATGTTTTCATCATTTAAAAAAATTAAAACCTCCTGTACAAAAAAATTTTGGGGGATTGGCGGTCTTCTGGCGCTAATAACTTTTTTTATACTTTGGTGCACGGAGCTTTGAGAGGTGTAGATTTTGCTGATTTTGATTAAGTTTACAATGTTACCATTTTTAGGACTGTGCGATCTTTCGATCACTTTTATAGAATTTTACATTTTTTTAAGTGGCAAAAGTGCCATTTTTGACTTTGGACGTGGATTTTCCATTACGGAGTTAACGCAGTGAAAAAACGTTATTATATTTTGATAGAGCGGTATTTTCAGACGTGTCGATACCTAATGTAATCATGATTTTACTGTTATTTATATTTTTATCAGTTCTAGGAAAAGCGGGGTGATTTGAATTTTTAGGGGTTTTTTATTATAATTTTTTTTAAAACTTTTTTTTATTTTTACTATTTTTCAAACTCCTTAGGGTACTTTAACCCTAGGTTTTCTGTACGACCTCATATACTGCCATACTACAGTATGGCAGTATATGGGGATTTTACTCCTCATTGATTACGATGTGCTAATAGCACATTGTAATGAATAGGTTACACAAGTAGCCTCGGTGTTTCGGGAGACCCGAGGCTACCATGGGGACAGATCGCTGGTCCCCGATGACATCACGGGGAGCGTCGTCCTCGGAAAGGTGTCGGCGCCCATGCTGGCACCGATCGCGGGTGTTACCGGTAAGCCTTTGCTGCAATATGCAGCAAAGACTTACCAGCTATGGAGAGGGCTCTGCCCGTGAGCCCTCTCTCTTTGCACCAGCACCCGGCATGTGACGTAGGGAGCTGATTGGCTCTCAAACATCTGTTTTTAGTATCACCCCTACGGTCCTCCAATCCTGCTTTTGGCTCTCTCTGAGAGCTTTCGTTCTTTCCTGCGATAACGAAGGAAGCTAACAAGTGGAAATGCCAGGAGCGATGATGGTGAAACAGCATCTGAAAATCAAGGTGTTTCCGGAGACAGCGTCATTTGGCACCAGATTAAGAGCCCGAAGGGCACAATTACAATTAAATGTAGGGCGGAAACATGGTAGCCCCAAATGGCAACAATTATAAACTGTAAAGTGTGCCACAATAGAATCAGCAGCATAGCCACAGTGCCTGCAACATGTGCGCCACATGAACAACCCCATGATTTGTCCATTATCAGTTTGTGATGTGGCGCATCAGCATCACAACGATGCCACCAAGTTGCCAACAATATTGTTGAAGTGGCGGGCGAGATAGACAGCAGCAGTGCCCACAGGTGGGAGCAACATGGTGGCAGCAACCGAAAGCCACAGATGGCACAATGATATAGGTGGATGGTGCCGTCAGCAGGAGCCACACAAACCCATATAGAGGAGGCCACATTGTGCACAATGATCAAGTTTGAAATGAATTCTAAATATTCAATTTAAATTTCAATTTGTAGATTCGGAGACGGCCACATGCATAATACATTACAGTTTTCCTGAAAATATCAGGTCTTTGCCTAAAAGAACTGCAAAGGTGGCACCAGACAGCAGCAGCAGCACGCATGAGGTCAGAGTCGTGGGGGTGGCGGCAACATGGGTAGGCCCAAGTGGCACAATATATAGTGTGAAGTGGGTCACTCAGCAGGAGCCCACAGAATGCATCATGATATAGTTGGAGGTGGCGGACAATTCCGTCCCTGGTAAAGATGGTAGGAGGGCAGATGGAGCAACTGGAGCAGATGTTTGGCATCAGTGTGGGTGGCAGCATCAGAATAGTGGTGAGGCAGACTCATTTTTCAAGTTAGGAGGAGCGTCATGGATGATTTATGTTGATGTATTAGGCATTGGGAGTTGAAATCCTGGCCGATCCAAGCCTGATTCACCTTACAAGGTCAGTCTCTCCACATTACAGGTGGACAAGTGGGTTCTCCTTGGGGTAACATTGACCCCCGCCGCACTGAACACCCCTCTGATGCCACACTCTGGCCGAGCAGACAGTTTCTCTACTGCAAACTCTGCAAGATGCGGCACGCATCAGTATGGCTGCCCATAGTCCATTGGATCCTCTACCTGAGGTGGTAAAGTGCTGTCCAAGTAGGCCACACTTGAGTGCTGCTGATGGAATGCTACTGCTCCTACCCCCAAAGCTCCTCACAGCAGCCGTGGCAGTAGTACGTGAGCGATGACTGCCAGGAATCCCCCCGGTCAGACCTACCAGAGATGGACAATGTGCACATAGGCAGTGGCCACGGTGTCACAGATTTCTCTATATAGAATCCAGTTGCTCCTCCCTCTCAGCACTGGAAAAAAGTCACCCTTTTGACCGGGGGTGGGGTAGCATGGGTCCAAGAGGGTGGAGGAGCCAAAGTCATCCTAGCCGGATGTTGATATTCGGCTGTCACTAGTTAGGCAAAGCAGCATGCTGTGGGCCATCTGCGCAAGTGCTTGAGGACTCCCGGCTCCATCTCCACTGGTGCTTTCTGGGTCATCTGCCTCATCTTCTACCTCCTCCAGATTCTCCTGCTCCTGCTCCTCCTCTCCTGTCACCTGAGTAGAAAAACCACAAATTGCAACCATACTGCTTGTGCTCCAATGTCCTCCTCCTCCTCCATTCAGTCAGCCCACACTGGACTCATGTGGCTTGATTTAGTCTCCACTTCTCAATGCCCTGACCAGACAGATTTTGCAGCATGGAGTTCCAGGACATGAAGTCAGTGGAATGACGTTATTCATTCCGCATCCTGGCGACTGACAATAACGTGGTCTCTTCAAAGGGCCTGAGCAAACGGCAGGTTGTCACCGCATGAGCTGCCAGTGGTGACCTCAAAGTTACTAGGGGAGTAAACCTGTCCGCTTGCATCATCAAAAAATCATTAATGGTTGCTCTGTTCGACAGGTGGTCTAACATATGGAGGCTGGAATTCCAATGGGTGGAAACCTCGAATATCACACTATGTTGGGGGAGGCCGTTTTGCTTGTAGAATGGCTGAAGTGCATGGCACAGTTTCCTGGCTGTTTTTAGAATGTCTTGCAGATGGGTGGAAGAACTTGAGGAAACTGTTGACAACCAGATTAACATGTTCGCCATGAAGAGCGGATGGGGTATAGAATTGGCAAGAAAGGACAGGGAGAAAGCGCTAATAGTGTGACATCTTAGGTGTAAAAAATGGACATAAGCTGTAGATTGTGCTCACGTTTTAGGTGTGCTCCAGATAGGCACAACACTATTGTAGGCTTTGTGGTGATAATTTTTTGTCTGGTGCTTCCCTCCAGAGGATATCTCCTAAATGGAGTTGCCAAACTCTATAGGATTGTGAAAGTGGTCTATTGGGGGTTCAAAAGGATGGCGCACACTCGTGAGTATCAAAAGTTTTTATTCAAGGTCTTTAAAAACACAACCCATTTCTGGGTGTTTTTACCCCTTCTCAAGTGACAAAAGACTGAGAGACAGCAAATGAAGAGGACTTTTAACCCAATGGGGCAAGACAAGTATATAAAAAGTAAATGAAAAAATAAGTAAAAAAACAGATAAAAAAACATGGTAAAGTATTGGTTGTGCAGATACGTTCTTAAATCGTGAACATGGTTGTAAAATTAGATTGGATGTATCACTCTGTGTATCAACTATAACTATTGTATAATAATAAAACAAAATAATAAATAAAAATAAATAAAAGATTTGTAGATATACATACACACTATTGGACCATATTCATACAAGAGTACATTGGAGAGGTGATAATTAAGGACAAGGTTAGTTACTAAGCATATAGGGTAGTCAAAGATAAAAAAATATATGTTCATAAGATTCAGAGGTATAGTGCTTATGTGGATCTTATAAATAAGTATAAACATGGCTGCCTATAAGCCAAAATAACGTTTTGTTGATAATAATAATAAAAAAAATTAAATTAATATAAATAAATTAATTGCGGATTTGCTGAATTTTGAATTTAGAATTATTCTCAAGGGTCTCGTTTAACCCATTGGGAGCCAGACAGTTCAGTTTAATATCCAAACACTCTCCTTTGGACACAATTGTTATTTCTGCTATTTCCTACTGGAATTTGTTCAATGGGGGTGTAAACCTGCAAAATCATCCTGATGCTCGATAGACGTGTCTTGTTTTTTTATGAAACCATAGTTATGTGCTTCGATGTTTGTTGAACCTGGGGTTGAGTTGTTTGGATTGTGCGGGGCGCCTATATACTGTAATCGCAGGGACATTCAATAAGTAGATACAAAGGGGGAGTGTACAATTCAAAAAAGCTTAACTAACATGATTCACATCTTGTTTACTTTTGAATTGTTTCACTCTATGGCTGATGTCATTACAGCATTTACAGCTGGATTGGGTCCATGGAGACCATCCTCATCAGTGCAGCACAGACAACCATGTTCCTCCCAATTGTCTGGTCTCATGGTTCCGATGTTCCAGTTGTCGCAGAGCAAAGCCACAGATTGATTTCTCTTGCATGACGCGGAGCAGTTCCTCCCCTGCGTGACACTGCTCTGCCCTGCACATGTGGTATGATGAGCAGCACATAGACTTGTGGAGGCATGGGTGGTGGTGAAGGAGAAAGTAGTGTCTCCGGTTCAAGTTGTGGATGTGGCTAGGCGGGAAGCACATTCACTCAGTGGGCGGGTGTACGGCCCTGGCCGTAGTTACAGCTCTACACTATGTGCTGCTGTGCATCTTCTAAGAAACCGAATAAACTCAAGGACTGGCCCACTTCTGTTCTAATACTTTGAAGGGCTGTTACTCTGCTTTTTTTGGAAAATAAATTTTGGCATGGAACTCTCCACTCGGTTTGGCAAAAGCGATTTGTTCTCTGAAGGGTGCAGAGTCCACGACTGTGGTAAGGGGGTGCTGCAGTACCAACAACTTTGACAGAGCACGGTCAGCTTCTGCACCTAAGATGGCTGGACGCATATAGTTGTCTCTTGTAATCACTCTTTCATTCAAGACTGCTGGCGCCATGCGTAGCGAGGAGCAGGGCATCTGGACAGGAGATGATGTCAAAGACAAACGCTCCCTTCGGCAGAGGTGCTGGAGCCTTGACTGGCTGAAATGGCTTGTGTGCCACTAGCCTGCTGCTGTTGCTGCGGGCAGTGGGATGGACTTGACCTCCCGTCTGAGACACGTCTCCCAGGCATTGGATGGTGACGCTGGCATTTGTTGAAGCAGGGCCGTGGTGCCAACGCTAGCTCCTGGCCACCGTTTCACTTTCTGCCCACAGATTCTAACATATGCACACGCTCGGCTCCTCTGGGGTTTTTAACAGAAAACACACCCTGCCCGCTAGATGACACCGCAGTTCTGCTGCCTCACAGAGTCACCCCTGCCGCAACATCCCTACTGTGCTGGCCACTGTGCCTGCTCCACCTGCCACCTCTCTGTGACCTATTGGTTAATCAACTGTGTTGATTGACATGGATTACTTAATCTACCAAAAAAAACTTGAAATTTGGGGTATACCTACGCACAAGAACTGACACCCGGAATAGGAGCAAAATCACTGCAGCAACTACATGGATTTACTCTGATTTTTTGGTATAACTTCACAACAAAACGACGGCAATTTGGGGTATACAATCCGCAAAAACGGACACCCTCGAATTGGAGCAAAAATCACTGCAGCAACTACGTGGATTTAACTCTTGCTTTTTTGCTATTAACTTCAGCAACAAAAAAGACCACAATTTGGGTATATAGATCCACCAAAACAGACATTCTGGAATTGGAGCAAAACACTGCAGCACTACATGGATTTCACTCTGGTTTTTCTTGCTTTAAACTTAGCAACAAAAAAGACCAGCATTTGAGGTATATGAGATCCCCCAAAACGGACACCCTGGATTGGAGCAAATATCACTGCAGCAACTATGTGGACTTTACTCTGATTTCTTTCTATTAACTCAGCAACAAAAAAGACCAGCATTTGGGGTATACAGAGCCCCCAAAACGGACAACCCTGGAATTGGAGCAAATATCCTGCTGCAACTACGTGGATTTTTACTCTGATTCTGCTATAAGCTTCAGCAAAAAAAAGACCAGCAATTTGGGGGAATACAGATCCCCCAAAACAGAAACCCCTGGAATTGGAGCAAAAATCACTACAGCACAGCCACACACAGTAAAACAGCTCGTCGCTACAGACAGCACATGCTGGTTGAAATGGCAGATTGGAAATGGCTGCCTATTTTTATAGGGCTGTGCCATCTCAATAAGCCTGACGGTCGCTGATTGGCTTACGGGTCTCAGATGTCATCGAGGGTGTTCCTTTCTCCTTCCCAGAGTTCTCTGCCTCATGTAACACGTTGTGCTCGTGCCCTTTTAGCTAATAAAGTGGGGGGAAAAAACTTTGTTCCCACGAATCTCCCTAAACTTCGGCTTTGTGACGAATAAAAGTTTCCTGAAATTCTAACAATTCTGATTTGTGACAAATCGATTCACCCATCCTAGTTGTAAGCATCAGCATTGCCACAGTTGTTTATTCTTCGAACTCTACTGTCACAGAAACAGGGCTCTTTCACGTTGGCTTTGTTTTCACGTCCGTGGTTCAGTGATTTCTACAATGCCTCCACTGAGCCATGATTTCTATGGGTTTTTCACTTGGTTTGTATTCACGGTGATCCCCGTTTTATGAATTATGAAAAACTTATGAAACCTGTCCTATTTTTTTGCTGATGCAGAAATGCCCAAGTCTATGGGTCCGGAAAAAAAGAGATGAAACATTGTCTGAAAGACAGGTTTTATGTTTTCAAAGCAATGTTAAAAATTTTTTTTTTTTTTTTTGCAGATACAGAGACAAAAATGGAAGAAAAACAGAGATACAACAGAGACAAAATCAACAGAACACAACTGAAGCTGAGCACCAACGGCAATGTGAAAGAGCTGTTTGGTGTACAATTGGTATATTGTGCAATAAAGAGTTAATTGTGGATTACAATACTGAAGCATGGAGGAACACATGGCATTAGAAGTGGCAAGGCTTGCATATGGTATTCACGTTAGTGGTCAAATGTTATGTGACCCTCTCACTTTCAACCCCTTCCCACTGCAGCCCTTTTTTGTTTTTTCCGTTTTCATTTTCACTCCGCCCCTTCAAAAATCTCTAACTTTTTTATTTTCCATGTATGAGTTCTGTGATGGTCTATTTTCTGCATAACAAATTACATGTCAAAATGGTGGTATTTAATATTCCATGGCGTGTACCGGGAAGCGGGAAAAAAATTTCCAAATGCAGTGAAATTGGTAAAAAAATGCATTTGTGCCATATTCTTTGTGGGCTTGGATTTTACGGATTTCACTGTATGCCCCAATTGACATGTCTACTTTTTTCTTGTGTCGGTACAATTACGGGGATACCAATTTGTATAGGTTTTATAATGTTTTCATCATTTAAAAAAATTAA
The DNA here is from genome assembly GCA_019512145.1 of Engystomops pustulosus. NCBI lineage: Eukaryota > Metazoa > Chordata > Amphibia > Anura > Leptodactylidae > Engystomops > Engystomops pustulosus. The sequence continues at coordinate 179,688,522 of CM033642.1, read as the reverse complement.
AACCTCCTGTACAAAAAAATTTTGGGGGATTGGCGGTCTTCTGGCGCTAATAACTTTTTTTATACTTTGGTGCACGGAGCTTTGAGAGGTGTAGATTTTGCTGATTTTGATTAAGTTTACAATGTTACCATTTTTAGGACTGTGCGATCTTTCGATCACTTTTATAGAATTTTACATTTTTTTAAGTGGCAAAAAGTGCCATTTTTGACTTTGGACGTGGATTTTCCATTACGGAGTTAACGCAGTGAAAAAACGTTATTATATTTTGATAGAGCGGTATTTTCAGACGTGTCGATACCTAATGTAATCATGATTTTACTGTTATTTATATTTTTATCAGTTCTAGGAAAAGCGGGGTGATTTGAATTTTTAGGGGTTTTTTATTATAATTTTTTTTAAAACTTTTTTTTATTTTTACTATTTTTCAGACTTTATAGGGTACTTTAACCCTAGGTTTTCTGTACGATCCTACAGTATGGCAGTATATGGGGATTTTACTCCTCATTGATTACAATGTGCTGATAGCACGTTGTAATGAATAGGTACACCAAGTAGCCTCGGGTGTTTCGGGAGACCCGAGGCTACCATGGGGACAGATCGCTGGTCCCCGATGACATCACGGGGAGCGTCGATCCTCGGAAAGGTGGCGGCGCCCATGCTGGCACCGATCGCGGGTGTTACCGGTAAGCCTTTGCTGCAATATGCAGCAAAGACTTACCAGCTATGGAGAGGGCTCTGCCCGTGAGCCCTCTCTCTTTGCACCAGCACCCGGCATGTGACGTAGTATTACGTCACATGTCGGTAAGGGGTTAAAAACGTACACTAGAATCTGCTAAATGATAGCATAAAATTGAAAATGATTGATTGCTGCCTGCAGGCATTTACCTTCTGTTACTAGTGTTGAACGCAGCCCTTCCACTTAAATGCTTGCGATGCATGGGCACCCCCATATTGAATGCAGTTGTTATCCCTATGACCTCTTTGAGAAATGGCAATTTGCTTTCATGTGAACTGAGAGGCCATTTATACCATACAGTAATAGCAGTATAAACAAAGCCCATAAGAATTTTCTTTCCTTGGCTTCAGTCCATTGCATGGAATAATAAATGGTGCTGTTATGAAGTACAATGTGTCCTGTAATTGGAACAAAAAAAATAGCATTTGGGGCAAGAAACAGATGTAGAGCCACCTTTGCTACCTTTTGACAAATGATATGTGAATGCCAAACGTTTTGGAATGATGTGATATCCACCATATTGGATATTGTGGAAATTCCTATTGACTTTAATCTGGCAATATGCATATTCGGTTTATTAGATGAAGAACTATGGCCTCATTATGTGAGAATTTTCCTACGTGTGATTATATTTATTGCTCGTAAGGCGAAAGCTATCAGATGGATAGATACACTCCCACCTAAATGTTACCAGGAAAAATCTAGTTAATGCCATAGTTCCCTTTAAAAAATTAGTATATAAAAACAGGCACCACCCTGAGAAATTTGGCAAAATCTTGGATAGATGGTGTGATTCCCCTTTGACTTTGTACCCTATCCTCCTCCCTTGGTAACTTTTCTTGATATTGAGTTTGATGCCTTCAGAATTGTTGTTATTTTGCACTGATATTTTTGGGCTGATATAATAACCACACTGTTATATCTGATAAATGACATAACCCGTCGCGTAACTAGGAATGAGTGGGCTCCATAAATTTTTTTTTGCTGGGGCCCCCTCCAACCATAGGTCCTAGATGAAGCTCTGCAGAAGGTTTCCTTATATCCCTACTGTCTACTGTATTAATAGCTGCAATAATAATGTTGGTTGCTGCACGTTTTTCTGCAATAAGTAACGGTAGCAGTTCTGGCGCTGGGGTAGGGGCATCACATTTATTACTGACTGCTCCACATTTATTACTGACTGCACCACATTTATTACTGTCTGCTCCACATTTATTACTGACTGCGTCACATATATTACTGACCGCGTCACATTTATTACTGACTGCTCCACATTTATTACTGACTGCTCCACATTTATTACTGACTGCGCCACATTTATTACTGACTAGGTCACATTTATCACTGACTGCGCCAGATATTTTACTGACTGTATCACATTTATTACTGACTGCTCCACATTTATTACTGACTGCGTCACATTTATTACTGACCGCGTCACATTTATTACTGACTGCGTCACAACAGCCGCTGCAGAACATCATATTAATGTAGAAATGTAGTGGTGGGGGAAGAAATGGGGGGGGGGAATGATGCAGAGGTGTCTGTAAGGGACACTTAGAAGCTTCTTAGCTGCTCCTGCATACAGGACACTAAGGGGTTAAGGCAGAGTGTGAGGAGACACTGGGGGGAGGGAGGACTTAGCTCTGGCTGATTCCCGGCTGCTACTATGGAGGAGGCTGCTGCTTCTCTTCAGGTGCCGACTCCTCAATTTGAGTCTCCCGCGCTGCTGACAGGCAGAGCAGGGATTGGCTGCAGACAGTCTCCTCCCCTCCCTCTCTCCCTCCTAATAGCAAGATCCTCCACACAGGCTATGGAGCAGAAGCATGGTGCCCGCCCCTAAATCCAGCCCTGCATCTCTGTGGTACCGGTGCGCTTCTCATTACAGGGGTGTAACTACAGCCAAGAGGAGCCCCGGACACATGGACGAGTACGGGCCCATGACCCTGCCAATACCCATAGCAACTTCTACATCTGCTACAGCTGTAGGTACGCCCCTGGACATAACTATGCTTTGTATATGCTATGCAACTTTGTTTTTTGTCGTTTCTTTACTGTTGCATTCTGCTACTTGACATGTAACCTTTTGAGCATTGTCTAAAGTATGTTTTGCCTACTTTTACAGTGCACATTGACTGATCTTTCAATAAACAAGTTTAAAAAAGAAATAAACAGAAAGAGCTGGAAACAAGCTCACTAACTCACATGAGGGGGGGGGGGGGGGCGAAAACAGTGTCTGCCTAGGGCACAAAAATTCCTTGTCCCGGCAGTGGTCAGGAGTAGGATAAATTCTGAGATCTCTCCAGCATCCACCAAAGAACTCTACCAGAGAACACTATTCACCTTCATGCCCGATATCCACAGTGACTCCTATGTACATTTGGATAGATATTATCTCCAAATTACAGTGTTAAAACATATTTTTATTTATCTGCTGTAGCAGGGTCAGTTTTAAGTATAGAAAAGTCCACAGACAGGCTTGATAGTGGAAATGCGGTTTCCTTGAGGTTTTATTGGCAGCAAAAACAATGCAGCTTTAAAGGCAAGTAAAATAAAACAAAATGGAAAACAAAAACTGGCTCGCCTGAGCACTACCTGTACATGAGCCATTCCCTCTCTAGAGAAACAGTGTATTCACAGTGGCTAGTGACATACCCAACCCCACTGCTCGACCTGTGGGGAGGAGCACTTTGTGCCCCTAGAGAATGAACAAGTGATAGAGTATCATCATTGCCTTGCTTAGATCCTGAGCAATATTCCACATAGAACTTAAATCCCTGCAAGGCTAAAAACCACCTGGTTACCCTGGCATTCTTTCCTTTACTCTGGGCCATCCATTTTAATGGAGAATCCGTCACCAACCTGAACTGTCTCCCTAGTGAGTAATATTTCCAATGGCCCACTTAAGCGCAAGACATTCCCTCTCAATGATGGCATAATTCTTTTCTGCAGAGGATAATTTCTTACTCAGATAAACAACAGGATATTCTTCTCTGTTGACTATCTGGGAGAGGACAGCTCCTAAACCAACATTAGAGGCTTCTGCCTAGACCACAAACTCTTATGTAAAATTTGGGGATATCAACACTTGTCTTCTGCACAACATCTCCTTTAACTGGCGGAATGCTTGGTCTGCTTTCTCATCCCACTTAACCATAGCAGATTTTAACCCTTTGGCAAGGTCTGTGAGAGGTGCTGCAATTGTGGCAAAGTTTGGTACAAACCTTCTTTTAATATCCAGCAATTCGTAGGAAAGTCCATATCAGTTTTTTTTAAACATTTATCCATTTGGGGCTTAATGACATCTCGCCTAATGCTATATCCCAAATATCTGGCTTCCTTCAGGTCTATGGCACATTTCTTTGTGTTTGCTGCCATGCCCGCCTCTTGAATTGAGTCTAACATCCCTTGGACCTTGGTTAAATGTGACTTACAGTCCAGGCTAAAAATAACCACATTGTCTAAATAGGCAGCAGCATACTCCTCGTGAGGCTGTAAAATGAGATCCATCAATCTTCGAAATGTAGCCGGGGCACCATGTAGGCCAAACGGGAGAACTGCATATTGGAAATGACCATCAGGCATAGAAAATGCAATTTTCTCCTTTGCCACTTCAGTAAGTGGCACTTGCAAATAGCTTTTAGTCAGGTCCAAAGTGGTTATATATCTTGCAGAGCCTAACCTTTCAATCAATTTGTCTACTTGTGGCATATTGTAGGCTTCAAATATTAAACTTCATTTACGGTAACTTTCTGAAGTCATTGCAGAACCTAAGACTTGGGCTTGGGGATCAGAACTATGGAGCTTTATCAACCACTGTTAGACTTCTTTATAACCCCTAAAGACAACATTTTTTCCACCTCCACTGAGGTAGTCTTTTAGCCTCTGGTACCCTATAAGGTCTCAATCTTACCTTTTGGCTTGGCTCTGTGATTATGTCATACTGCATGACATTGGTCTGCCCTGGCAGGTTTAGAAAAAGTCTCTCTATTCCTCTGTAGGAGCTCCTTGACCTCCTGTTCCTGTACTGCAGATAAGGCTACTGATATGTAGACTGCTGGTAGATCACGATTAGGTGAGTCTCTAGGCCGACTTCCAGCAGTAAGCACCTCTCTGTCTTTCCAAGGTTTAAGCAAGTTTACACGGTAAACTTGGAGTGGCTTTCTATTCTCTGGTTTATGCACCTTTATAGTTCACCTTATAGGGACGTTGCTACTTTGCCAGAAATTAGCTTTCTACCGTCGGCACCAGCACTAACACTCAGTAACCGGGTTGAAAGGCCTGACCTTGGCTGATTTATTATACACTCTAGCTTGAGCTTCTTGAGCCTGCAACATGTGCTCTTTTACAACCGGCATTACTGCTTCAATCCTTTCCTGCATTTCAATCACATGTTCAATAAGGCTACGGTGTGGTGTGCGTTGCTGTTCCCAAGTTTCCTTGGCTACATCTAATAGCCCTCTGGGGTGTCTACCGTACAACAATTCAAATGGGAAAATCCTGTGGATGCCTACGGTACCTCCCTTATAGAGAACATCAAGGAAGGCAAAAGACGGTCTATTAAAGCTTTTCTTATAGATTTATATTTGGGGCTCAAACCCCTAATCATTGTAAGGTGACTTTCAAATTAAATGAGTCTGTGTCCAGCGCTGGAATTTGACTAACTTGAATGAAAAGACAAGACCTGTCCTTGCAGGAAGTTAGCAACAAGACTGATGAGTTTATTGAGGTACCGACATTTATAGAAAACCATAAGGCACTTTACATAAGGCGTGTAATTAGGAAAGCAGCAACTATTATTGGGTGTTCTCACCCAGGAAATGTAACACTATTGGATGTAAGCACACAAAGGAGTCTAATACTATTGGCTACATGCAAATACTGAAACTTCCCAGGTGCTCGCCTGGATACCTTCCTCTAGGTGGTGCTAGTGAGCACTAAGTCTTTGTTTGCAGGAGGGAAACACCCAAACTTAGTTATTATTTCACAAAGTTATATGAAATGAATGCTGAATCTTTAAAATGTCCGACAGTACGTAAGATGGCGTCTGAGTCCAGTGTAATATCTTTAACACTTTCAACCAGACCATCCGTCTGTGGGTGATATACAGACATACGTTATTGCGCAATGTTTAGGAGATGACACAGCTTTTTGTTGACCTTTGACATAAATGCGGTCCCTTGGTCACTTGGTATCTCTTCAGGAAACCTGTTTGAGTTAACATTTGGAACAGTTCCCTTCCTATTACTTCTGAAGAGGTGTTTCTGAGAGGCAGGGCCTTGGGATAACGCATGGCGTAGTCAAGTACGGCCAAAATATGCTGGTGATCCCTGGCAGACTTAGGAAGTGGCCCGACCAAATCCATAGCTAAGCACTTGAAGGGTACTTCGATGATTGGAAATGGGATTAGCAAATTTTGGAAGTGTGGTCTAGGGGTGTGTATTTGCCACTCTCAGCAAGACTGGCAAAAATCCTCTATGGCCTTATAAATACCAGGCCATAAGAACCTCTGCTCTATTATTTCCCTTGTCTTTTTTGCCCTTAAGTGCCCACCCAGCACATGTGAATGGCCAAGCTCCAACACCAAGCATATATGGGACTGTGGTCAGGGGCGCACCTGCCATGAGGCAAGTTGAGAACTTCGCCTCAGGCGGCGTGCCTCCTGCTGGAGAAGGGGGCGGCATCGCACTGCAACCTGCCGACCCAGACACCCAGCCACCAACATAGCCACCTGGCTGCACACCGGCGCTGCCACCCACTGGGCAGTGGCCAGAGGGCAGTGTCGGCTGCTACTTGCATAGCCACCCGGCTGCCCACTGGCGCTGCCGTCCGCTGACTCTGCAATGCGGCCGCCGGCGTGGCCACTCTGCCGTCCACTGACACGGCCGACACAGACACCCGGCCGGCTGTTGGAGTTGACACTCGGCCGCCCGCTGACGCGGCTGTCCGGTCGCCGGCACAGCCGCCTGCCGACATGGCCACCCATGGCCGCCCACCAGCGCTGCAACCCGGACACCAAAGGAGCAAGTAACTTTATTTATTAACTTTATTCTTTTTTTCTCTTTATATATGTATTATGTTGTATGTGTGTTTGTGTATGCTGTATGAGTGTATATGGTGTGTATGTTTATGCTGTATGTAGTAGAAGAAATGGAACCATGAAGCAAGCGGGTGCAGGTCTTCAGATAGGGTATGACTTAACCTGACAGATATAGCAGAGAACAACGATGAAGCAGCACTCCAAAAAAAATATATAAAGGTAACGGTATATTTATTCCACCATAAAAACGTTTCGGTATGCTGTATCTATCTTATACTACATGGGGTACGCTGTATCTATTTTATACTACATGGCGGTACACTGTATGCATTTTATATTACATGGCGGTACACTGTATGCATTTTATATTACATGGCGGTATGCTGTATGCATTTTATACTACATGGCGGTATGCTGTATGCATCTTATACTACATGGCAGTATGCTGTATGCATTTTGTACTACATGCAATACACTGTATGCATTTTATACTACATGGCGGTATGCTGTATGCATTTTATATTACATGGCGGTATGCTGTATGTATTTTATACTACATGGCGGTACACTGTATGCCTTTTATACTACATGGCGGCACGGTGTATATATTTTGTACTACATGGCAGCTCGCTGTATGTATTTTATACTACATGGTGGCACACTGTATGCACTTTATACTACTTGGCGGCATGCTGTATGCATTTTATACTACATGGCGGTACGCTGTATGCATTTTATACTACATGGTGGTACGCTGTATGTATTTTGCGTTGCTTTATGTTCACACTAAACCAATATGATGGATCTGGTCCTGACACATCTGGTATGCATTTTATACTACATGGTGATGTGCTGTATGCATTTTATACTACATGGTGGTACGCTGTATGCATTTTATACTATATGGTGGTACGCTGTATGTATTTTGCGTTGCTTTATGTTCACACTAAACCAATATGATGGATCTGGTCCTGACACATCTGGTCCCTGATATATTACATATATGGGGGAGTCTCTCTCTATAGCTCGCCTCGGGCAGCAGAAAGGCTTGGTTCCCCCCTGAGTGTGGTACTACAAGTTGCTCAATGATCTCAGATTCAGTTTTCTATACTCTTTACAGCAAATCATCATTTACCATAAAATGTGGATACACTAACTCTCTAGCTGGTTCTTGGGAAACATATATTTTCAACTTTACATTATTCCAGGCATTTTCTAGGTTGGGGTTCCTCAACTGTTCTGTTCTAGGTTTCCCTTAGCAATTTGAAGGGTAGATAACTCTTTATCAGGTGATGTTTCCTCTGGGCCTAAAGCCAGGACATCTAAAAGAGAGTTCTCTATTTCCCTTGGCGCTTCTGTCACTTTGTTTGAGAGCGTACACAGATGTATACACCCCCATGTATACATCCCAATGCAGCAGGTCTGCACTTGATGGGGGTCAAACAGGCTGGAATGCACGAAAGTCACTTGACTTCTGAAGTCCATCAAGACCATCACAGGATGGCCTCCTATCTTGACACACTTGCCGATCACTCACAATGGGGCAGATTAAACAAGCTGTCTGAAAGTCAGAATATTTCTAGTTGCCCATGGCAACCAATCACAGTTGCCCTTTAAAATATTCATGAGCACTGGTAAAATGAAAGCTGAGCTATGATTGATTGCCATGGGCAACTAGAAATATTCTGACTTTCAGACACCTTGATAAATCTGCCCCAATGTGTCTTTGGGTAGCATATGAGGGCCTTGCAAAATAAGACCTAAGCCTGCCCAAGTCACAATCCATATCTGGACAATTTGCAGCAACATGACCCGGACCATGGCAATGCCGGCACACTATCTATCTCCGGGCACCAGGTGTAGTGTCCCTTCTAGGATTTGATAGCCTTTTAGCTTGACCCTCTGAGTTGATGCCACCCTTTCTAGAAGACAGTTCCACCCCTTTAACAAAAAACTGCCCCCATCCTCCACCAATATGTAGCTGGGTCAGTTTTTGTATAGAAATGTCCAGACACATACAGGCTTGATAGCAGTTGGCAGCCAAAACAATGAAGCTTAACAGGCAGGTAAATTAAAACAGATAACAAAAGCTGTCTTGTCTTAGCACTACCTGTACATCTACGATTCCCTCTCTAGAGAAACAGCGTTTTCACAGTGGTTAGTGACACACGGCTGGCTGGCCTTCCAGAGCAATGTCTCCCACACAGTGCTCGAGACCAGTATGTAGCTCTGGGTAAAAAAAAACCCTCGTCCGGTCCAGGTTTTTATTATTCCAGGATTCTTTATTGTAATAGTAGTGAGAGTATGGAACTCTCTGTCACAGGAGGATGTTACGGTGGATATTTTGTTTGAGAGGTCGGAATGTCTTTCTCGAGAGTAAAAAAAAAAATCACTGGTTATGGGGAAAAAAATCTATAGTTTAATCCTAAATTATAGGTTGGACTTGATGAACCTGCTTCTTTTTACAACCTTACTTGTGATGGCCAAATCGATTCTAACAATTCTAAATTCGTTTTAGATTCGTGGGAACGAATTTCAAATATTTTACAATTTTTGTAGCCATTTATTAGCAAAATGGCCGCAGGCTCAACGTATTACATGTGGCACACAACTCTGTGAAGAAGAAAGGAACATGGCGGTACAATTCCACACTGTATGGGGGTAGTGTTCTTCACTGTATGGGGGCAGTGTTCCTCACTATATGTGGGTACTGTTACAAACTGTATAGGGGTAGTATTCCTCACTGTTTGGGGTAGTGTCCCTCACTTTATGGGGTTAGTGTCCCTCACTGTATAGGGGTAGTGTCCCTCACTGTATGGGGGTAGTGTCCCTGACTGTATGGGGGTAGTGTCCCTCACTGTATAGGGGTAGTGTCCCTCACTGTATGGGGGTAGTGTCCCTCACTGTATGGGGGCAGTGTTCCTCATTGTATGGGGGTAGTGTTCCTCACTGTACAGGGGTAGTATTCCTCACTGTATGGGGGTAGTGTCCCTGACTGTATGGGGGTAGTGTCCCTCACTGTATAGGGGTAGTGTTCCTCACTGTATGGGGGCAGTGTTCCTCACTGTATGGGGGTAGTGTCCCTCACGGTATGGGGGTAGTGTCCCTCACTGTATAGGGGTAGTGTTCCTCACTGTATAGGGGTAGTGTTCCTCACTGTATGGCGGTAGTGTTCCTCACTGTATGAGGGTAATGTCCCTCACTGTATAGGGGTAGTGTTCCTCACTGTATGATGGTAGTGTTCCTCACTGTATGGCTGTATTCTTCACTGCATGGAGGTAGTGTTCCTCACTGTATGGGGGTAGTGTCCCTCACTGTATAGGGGTAGTGGCCCTCACTGTATGGGGGTAGTGTCCCTCACTGTATGGGGGCAGTGTTCCTCACTGTATGGGGGTAGTGTTCCTCACTGTACAGGGGTAGAAACAATACAGCCCCTACAGTGAGGAACACTACGGCCATACAGTGAGGAAACACTACCTCCATACAGTGAGGAACACTAACCGCCATACAGTGAAGAATACAGACATACAGTGAGGGACCACTATACCCCATACAGTAGGGACACTACCCCATACAGTAAGGAATACTACCCCATACATGAGGAACACTACCTCCATACAGTGAGGAACACGACAGCCATACAGTGCGGAACTAAGCAATACAGTGAGGAACACTACTGCCATACAGTGAGGGGAACTTACAGCCATACAGTGAGGAACAACTACCCCCATAGTTGAGGACACATAGGACCATACGTGAGGAACACTACCTCCATACAGTGAAGGAATACAGCACTACAGTGTAGGAGACAATACGGCATTAAAGTGAAGGAACACTAAACCTCCATCCAGTGAAAGAATACAGCCATACAGGAGGAACACTACGGCCATACAGTGAGGAACATACGGCCATACAGATGAGGAAAACACTATGGCAATTCGTAGGTCACTACCACACATAGTGAGGAATAAGCCAACAGTGAGGAAGAAAAAAACTACGCCATACAGTGAGGGCACTACAACCAACATGAGGAGCACGACCGCCCATAACAGTGAGGAGCACTACAGCCATACAGTGAGGAGAACTAAAGCCATTACAGTGAAGAAACACTACCGCCATTTACAGTGAGGAACATACGCCCATACAGTGAAGAACACTACCGCCATACAGTGAGGGCACTACTGCATCATACAGTGAGGGCCACTCCCCATTACAGTGAGGACAACACTACCACCATGAAGTGAGTCGAAGAATACAGCCATACAGTGAGGACACTACCGCATACAGTGAGGAAAACACTCCCTATACAGGGAGGACAGTACCCTCAACAGGTGAGGAAACACTACCGACATTCAGTGAGGACACTACCCTATACAAGTGAGGGACACTCTACCCCCCTAGTGAGGGAAACACTACCCCATACGTGAGGAGAATACTACCCATGGCAAGATAGCGGCACCCATGCACCGCCATCTCCGGCGGTTATCTGGGGGTTAACACCTGCGATCGGTGCTAGCAGATAAGAATTCAGCTCGGTAGCTACTGGCTACATGGAGAAAGTAGACAGCAATATGCTAAAGAACATATACCACCAAATGAAGGATTGTAAACCAAGCACACTGACATACTAGTGCGATTGCTGGCAAGATTATCTCTTCTTGTAGCTTCTTATTCCGTTATTTTACAAAAAAAGGCTTTAAAATTTCATGAAAATTAGCCTGAGGGGCTCCAGGCCCCATTGGTTTTAATGGAGCCTGGAGCTTTCTGCAGCCTCAGGCAAGATTTTCAGCACGCCTGGACAGATGACAATTGCTGCTGATACAATAATGTTTCCTAGCATTTGCTTACTGTGTATATTTACAAGTACATAAATATTATTATGCTAGATCTTAAAAAAAAATGACAAAAAAGACTTTTAACCCCAAAAAATATAACATTTTTTAAGTTTTAAAGCTCTCTGTGTCCCAAAAGAAAGCCGTAAAAATTTTTAAGGTATCATGCAAATGGAAATGTAACTATTTGGATGCAGATTTTTGTCCAGTGTGGGTCTGTCACCTCATCATCCACCGATCCCTCAGTCTGCTCCCCCCTCGGACTTCCTGCCCTGACAACAACTTCACCACTGTCTGACAACCTCCTCATCGTCCGACACCTCTTTACACACTTCCACTACGTCAACAATGTCATCATCACCCACAGACTGCGACCGGTGGAAAACCTGGGCATTGGAAAAGAGTTCAGCAGCAACCGGACAAGTGGTTCGTGACTCTGGGAAGGGTCCGGAAAACAGTTCCTCAGAGTATGCCAGTTTAAATGCCAAATTTTCCTGACTGGGGGGAAGGAGGCTGAGGTGGAGGAGCTGGAGGAGTGCTGATTTCGGTGACATGGGTGGACTGCGTGGAAGACTGACTGGTGGACAAATGGCTAGAAGCATTGTCCGCAATCCACGACATCACCTGTTCGCACTGTTCTGGCCTCAACAGTGCTCTACCACGTGTCCCAGTAACTTTAACCTAGGGAGTGTAGCTCTGCGGCGTCCCCCTGCTCCCTCATCAGCAGGTGGTGTCTCACCCCGCCCAGGACCACGGCCTCTGACCCCTGCAGTAGTTGGACGCCCTCGTCCTCTACCCCTAGCCCTGGGGTTCAACATTTTCCAAATTAAAGTGTAAACTGTAAATTTTTTTTGTGTTTTTTTTGTGTTTTTTGTGTTTTTATTTTTTTAACAAAACGATGCTATCCTATTGCTATGGCTAGTTTCTAGCCTAGACTGACAGCACACAACTGGATTTTGTGCTGTGCCTGATGACTTTGAGTTATAAAAAAAAAGAAAAAGCAGACTGTGCCTAATTCAATCAAAACCTAATAAATTGTCCCACTTCGGTGTTTGAGATGGATATGTGTGTCACTAAGTGCTAAATATAACGTTCGCAAGTCTCCCTGCAAATTCGTCACAATATGGTACTAGCTGCACTACTAGTGCCAGCCAGGCCAGCCACAAGCAAATCAACAAAATATATATATAACGCTATTGTAGCCCTAAGAAGGCCTGTTGGATTCTTGCATGGCTAGTTTCTAACCTACACTGACAGCACACAACTGGATTTTGTGCTTTGCCTGTGATGACTTTTAGTTTTCAAAAAAAAATTAAAGGAAAAAAAAAAATCGTCAGACTGTGCCTAATTCAATCAAACCCCTAAGTCTGCGCCGTGATGCCCTGTAATAGCTCTTGGGCGGTGTGCCTTTTATCGCCTAGGCTCAGCAGTTTGAGCACCGCCTGCTGTCGCATAGCGACGGCACTGCTGCTGTGCCTAGAGCTACCGACTGATGGCGCCATGCCCACGGATGGTAATTTCGGAAGAGGAGGTGGAGGAGGGGTGGGAGGAGGAGGAGGCATAGTAGGCCTGAGAGACCTAAACCGAGGTAGGCCCCGCAATCCTCGGCGTTGGCAGTATATGACCAGCCCCAGGGTCAGACTCGGTCCCAGCCTCCACCAAGTTAACCCAATGTGCCGTCAGCGATATATAGTGGCCCTGCCCGGCAGCACTCGTCCACGTGTCCGTGGTTAGGGGACCTTGTCAGAAACTGCGTTGGTCAGGTCACGGATGATGTTGTCTGACACGTGCTGGTGCAGGGCTGGGACGGCACATCGGGAAAAGTAGTGGCGGCTGGGGAACGAATACTGAGAGGTGGCCGCCGCCATGAGGTTGCGAAAGGCCTCGGTCTCTACCAACCTATAGGGCAGAATCTCCAGGCTAAGCAGTTTGGAGATGTGGACGTTGAGGGCTTGGGCGTGTGGGTGGGTTGCACTGTACTTCCTCTTGCGCTCCAGCGTCTGGGGTATGGAGAGCTGAACGCTGCGCATGGAGACATTGGTGGATGCTGTGGAGTATCGTGGAGGCGAAGGTGTGGTTTTCGCACAGGAGGTGTATGGGCCGGAGTCCTGGGCAGGGGGCTGACTAGCAGAGGCAGCAGGTGACACAGGTGAAGGAGCAGTGGTGTGCCCGGCCGGAGGTGAATGGCCTTGGTTCCATTGAGTGGGGTGTGTAGCATTCATATGCCTGCGCATACTGGTGGTGGTTAAGCTGGTAGTGGTGGAACCCCTGCTGATCCTGGTGTGGCACAGGTTGCACACCACAGTCCATCGGTCATCTGGTTTTTCTTTAAAGAACCTCCAGACTTCCGAAAATCTAGCCCTCGCCTTGGGAGCTTCACTACGTGAAACATTTGGCGCTGATGCACCAGCTCTGGCCCTGCCTCTCCGTCTGTCCCCACCACCGCCTCTTCCAACCTGTTCTCGTCGAGGACTCACCTCTGTTTCAGAAGCACTGTGTTCACCCGGCCTATCAACCCAGCTTGGGTCTGTCACCTCATCATCCTCCGATCCCTCAGTCTGCTCCCCCCTCGGACTTCCTGCCCTGACAACAACTTCACCACTGTCTGACAACCGTGTCTCCTCATCGTCCGACACCTCTTTACACACTTCTTCCACTACGTCAACAATGTCATCATCACCCACAGACTGCGACCGGTGGAAAACCTGGGCATCGGAAAAGAGCTCAGCAGCAACCGGACAAGTGGTTTGTGACTCTGGGAAGGGTCCAGAAAACAGTTCCTCAGAGTATGCCGGTTCAAATGCCATATTTTCCTGGGAGGGGGCAGACTGGGGGGGAAGGAGGCTGAGGCGGAGGAGTGCTGATTTCGGTGACATGGGTGGACTGCGTGGAAGACTGACTGGTGGACAAATGGCTAGAAGCATTAGCTTCTCCCAGTAACTTGAGACATGAACCTAGGGAGTGTAGCTCTGGGGCGTTCCCCTGCTCCCTCATCAGCAGGTGGTGTCTCACCCCGCCCAGGACCATGGCCTCTGACCCCTGCAGTAGTGGGACGCCCATGCCCTCGTCCTCTACCCCTAGCCCTCGGGTTCAACATTTTCAAAATTAAAGTGTAAACTGTAAATTTTTTTTGTGTTTTTGTTTTTTTACGAAAACGATGCTATCCTATTGCTATGGCTAGTTTCTAACCTACACTGACAGCACACAACAGGATTTTGTGCTGTGCCTGATGACTTTTAGTTTTGAAAAAAAAAAGAAAAGAAAAAGCAGACTGTGCCTAATTCAATCAAACCCCTAATAAATTGTCCCATTTAGGTGTTTGAGATGGATATGTGTGTCACTAAGAGCTAAATAGAACGTTTGCAAATCTCCCTGCAAATTCGTCACAATATGGTACTAGCTGCACTTGTCCCACTTAGGTGTTTGAGATGGATTTGTGTGTCACTAAGAGCTAAATATAACGTTCGCAAGTCTCCCTGTAAATTCCTCACAATATGGTATTAGCTTCAATACTAGTGCCAGCAAGCCCAGCCACAAGCAAACAAACAAAAAAATATATATATAACGCTATTCTAGCCCTAACAAGGGCTGTTGGGTTCTTGTAGACTCACTCCTGCCTAACAGTAAGCTAATATAACACCCTAGCGCTATTCCTGCAGCAGCAGCAACTCTCTCCCTAACGGCATCCAGACAGAGAATGATCCGAACAGCGTGGGCAGGGGCTAGTCTATTCCAGGGTCACCTGATCAGGCCAGCCAACCACTGCTATATAGATCTGAAGAAAATGTGGAAAATTTTGGTCTAAGTGGCACTAGGTAGAGTGAAAATGAATAAATTATAATCAATGAAAAAAAAAATTTCTACCTACTAGCAGACCTGTGAGGGGGTGGGGGAGGAAGGCGGTAGAGTACCTACTAGCAGACCTGTGAGGGGGTGGGGGAGGAAGGCGGTAGAGTAGATGGATGGTTCTTTGGTACACATTTCTCAGAGTATGAAGTTATAATGGAAATGCATTGATAGAAAAAGAGATCTTTAAACTACTGTTTCAGATACCGGATTGATCATCGGTGCACTTCCATTATGTTTCTACAGTCATGGCCAAAAGTTTTGAGAATGACACAAATAT
>CM033642.1:179579019-179671418 GCA_019512145.1 Engystomops pustulosus | reverse complement strand
GCAGGAGACTTTGTAAAAATTAACATTTGTATCATTCTCAAAACTTTTGGCCATGACTGTAGTGAACAAGATTATGTTTGTAGATGTAAGATTATGATATTAGTCCTGGTTATCTGTTCACTTTTATGTATGTATTATATTGTATGAATAAATATTATGTACTGAACTATCTTGTTATCATTTGTATTTAATAAACATTTTTGTAAAAAAAAAAAAAAGCACTCACTTTGTGGAGCCTCTCTTCCACAGGCGTATGATAAATAACCCCTCTTTATCAGTTGTAGACTTTTTTAGAATATTTTTGAAAACATTTTGGGTATTTTATTTTGGGTATATTTTTATGACATTTATGCCCTCAAGGTTCTCCTTTAGTTGCTTAAAATTTCCCCTCCTGAAGTTTAGAGTATTGCCCCTCTACTAACCATCTTATTCAAGGATAATTCAAAATGAATGATGTTGTGGTGATACAGGTGACTCCCAACCTGCAATTTTCGCATCCTGTCTGTTATTTTGATCAGGATGAAATCTAGGAGTGCCCCCCCCCCCCCTTCCTTTTTGTTAGGTCCTGGACTTGTTGTGACAAATTAACATTTGTATCATTCTCAAAACTTTTGGCCATGACTGTAGTGAACAAGATTATGTTTGTAGATGTAAGATTATGATATTAGTCCTGGTTATCTGTTCACTTTTATGTATGTATTATATTGTATGAATAAATATTATGTACTGAACTATCTTGTTATCATTTGTATTTAATAAACATTTTTGTAAAAAAAAAAAAAAGCACTCACTTTGTGGAGCCTCTCTTCCACAGGCGTATGATAAATAACCCCTCTTTATCAGTTGTAGACTTTTTTAGAATATTTTTGAAAACATTTTGGGTATTTTATTTTGGGTATATTTTTATGACATTTATGCCCTTAAGGTTCTCCTTTAGTTGCTTAAAATTTCCCCTCCTGAAGTTTAGAGTATTGCCCCTCTACTAACCATCTTATTCAAGGATAATTCAAAATGAATGATGTTGTGGTGATACAGGTGACTCCCAACCTGCAATTTTCGCATCCTGTCTGTTATTTTGATCAGGATGAAATCTAGGAGTGCCCCCCCCCCCCCCTTCCTTTTTGTTAGGTCCTGGACTTGTTGTGACATGTAATCGTCTTTCTAATTGGAAAAAACTTGCTGCCTTTGTAGGACCTACAGTTTTATGCCCCCCAATCTATAATAACTTCACATTCTTTTTTTCTTGCAGATGTCATCACACTAGATTGACTTGAGACCCGATTTGACATATGAACAAAACCATCAAGCTTTTTCTTTCATATGATCATTTTTTAAGAAGACTATTACTGTCTCTATTAAAAGACCAGCCAGAAACCGATTTTTATATTTAGTCTGAATATTGAATGTGTCTCTTAAGATAGACTTAAATTAAGCCTAAATTACCACAATGCTGAAATCTTTTGATTTTGTAAGATTGCATGCAATCTTGTCAGCAAGGGATTAATAGGGTGTTTGTGTTCACATCAATAGAACAATGAAAAGAGATACCATGTGACAGCATGAGAAGAATTGTACCCCTTTTACTATGTGCTGAGAATAGTGTTGGATAATGCAGTAGAAATAATATAGTTAAAAAAATGTTGGCAAATACAACGGAATAAAAATGATTTGCCTGGAATTATCCTTTCACCATCAAAGAGTATGGGAAACAAGGAAAACAATATGTAGTATGTATTTTTGTTTGTAGCCAGTTTATTGTTAGAAATGGGAAACATGAGTAGGAAACAAGAATATTCCACACAATGTACTGAAATCTAATGGGCTGATGGATGTTGTCATCAATTGTGGTGTTCTTATGTTCCTAACACAGTGGTTTTCCAAAGCATTTTATGCCAATTGAGCAAAGCCAACACGGTTGTTTCCAAAATCGAAGACTGAATAATATTCCCTCAGGAAAACATCACCCAGGATCCAGAGAGGGTCTCCATTCTGAGCAGGAAGGCTGATATCCAGGAAGTTGGCATAACAGTATCCATTCTCCTAAAATATTAACATATATATAATGTAACCATTTTCAGAGTTAAAAAGTCTGAAGACAGTTTTATTGGGTATAGTGTTATTAGTATCACTATGAGTATTACTAGAAGAGGATAGGTTTCACATATCTACCTGAATGATATATGCAGATGCTGGCAAGGGAAAGGTGATGCCATTGATGGTGAAGCTGAGACTTGGCATATTCTGAATATTGTTGCAGTTTATATTATACTGAAAATAAAAAGCATAAACTGGATGAGCCATATTTTATGTAAAAGAAGAATTGTCTTGTGAAAAGCAAATTAGTTATCCCTAACAGATGTTAGCTATCTACAAAATGTGTTCAGGTAAGTATCAAGATTACAAAAGACTTGTGTGTGTATTTAAAAGACTTTTGTAGCATTTATTTTTTAATTGTCTCATTCTTACGTTTCCACTTTGAGATTGGATGCCAAGGTATGGCAGCAGCTGTTGCATATATGTTTGGGGGATATTAAGCTGAGTGGTTCCAGTATCTACAATAGCTTGACAACCACCACTGCACCAGCCAGTAGCTTGCCCATTAATGGAAAATCTGTGAAGATAAATTTAAATAAGTCAAAATGAAATTGAGTAAATAGCTAAAAGACCTAGCATAAAATAAATGTCTTCCTTTTGTACTGTGTATGTAACATGGACAAAGAGATAGAAAATTATCTCCTCAAACACTGGCATCATTGATTTGTAATATGTAGTATCCAATGTTCATGAAATATTCTCATTTTTTTATACATTATGAAATGAAGTCATTGCTGGGATAAAGCTAACCAAAATCTAATATGAATAAGTACCAACACTTGGGCTTAATTGAGGCAGGTATATTATACCCACAATTCTTCTGAGCTGGATATACAGTATAATACTTACAATTTAAAATGGGTAGAATTAATTGTTAGGGGGTTTGTATTAGATTTTGAATATTTGGTGTAATCATTACATATTATATCTAAATAACTCTTTAAAAAAAAGCTTTCCTTGTTATTGTAGGCAAGACATTTTCATAAAACAATAAACATGATTTATACAACCAAGATATGTAAGACAGTTTTTCTCACTTGTATAGCATAATATCCATCTGTTTGGCTTGCTACATCTAGTAAACACCATTAAATCCAGTATTGAACATGCTAGTAACTAAAACATTTTTATGACTTTCATAGTTTTAGGCCCAAGAATGCATGGTGGCTGCTGATATGGCATAGAAGTCTTTGGCATTCACTCACAGTTGCCCTCACAGGGGTGAGGAGCGCTCCACCTCCTGCATCTGGTTGTATGGTCACCCAGGCTATGGCCCGAGTGAGCATAGATTCCTGTGCAAGAGGCCTCAGTCTGTTTTTCATAGCTTAAAGGGGTATTCCAGGAATATGAACACCTGATAGAAAAACCCATGATGTTATAAATAAATTAATGTAACAAAACTCAATGTTATGAGTCACAAAATGGAGCTAAAAAGTTTGACTTTATGATTCACAAAATGTTATGGCCTCTCTAAAGAATGTGGAGTTATCACCAAGATGGCTGCCACTCGAAACTACACATCCCAAGATCCTTTAGTTCTTAGTAACTCCTCCCCCCTCTTATGCTCTGCTCCCAGTGATGATGTAACAGACTGTCCTGCTCTGTTACCATAGTAGTGATGTGTAACTTCCATAACCAAAACACTGGCCATACTGGATGCACTGCAGCCAACCGACTACAGCCAAAATTAGTGATGATCACATAACCTGGACAGGCAGCTGCAGGACATGTGATGTGGACACGTGACCAGTGGCATCTTCTGTTCTGTGTCTTCTCTGCGCAGAGGAAATTAACGGACTGTTTAAAGGGCCAGTAGCATTTTAATTCTCTATTACAGTGTATGTCTACAGCATTTTTCTGCTAAAGGGAGCAAAATTTTAGATAACAACAAATTACATATAAGTTTACATTTTAAGGGCCCTTTTGTATATGAATTATGCTGATTCCTGGAATACCTCTTTTATCTGAGTTTGTCTTGAATGAATAAAACAAACATATATAAACATAAAAATAAATACAATATTAAAAGAAACTCACTCTTGAAGAGCAACTTGCCAGTAGAGATCATTTGAAAGTGGAGCCCAGTTAATCTGTCCAGTGTAAAGGCTAGTATCAACTCCTCCAAACATAACCTCACCAGATTGGCTAGAAACAAACATTTAAAAAGTAAGATAGATGAGACGTGTTAGGGAAAAAAGGCTCTAAAACCTAAAAGAAATGCAAAGCAAAATTATGGTTCAACTTTTTACTATCATCACAAAAAAAAGACTATGAACTTCTTACGTCACTGTAGACATAAGTTCATTGACCCCTATTAAATGAATGTAACATACATGTTAAAAAATAACAATATTTATTTTAATATTCCAATGTAAATGTACTCTTAAACATGACAGAAATCTTACCTTCCAAGGTAGATACTGAAAATGGGTTGATTAAGGAGGTTCTGCTGTAATATCCCTTGCATTACAGTGGTTGCACTACCAACTGAAAGACCAGGATAAGCTAATCCCAAGATACCATCAAATGGGGAGTAATAGAAGTTGCCAGAGGGCTCTGTAATGGTCAGACCAAATTCTTGATTTGAGATGGTAAGGCCTTGAATCTAAAAAATGTATCCAAAGGAGATAACAAAAGTTGTACTTATATACTAGCTACAACAACACAAAAATGGCCTAATATTATTATAATATTATAATTATAATATATTATAATACTAAAATAGGAATATTTTAATCATCCATCATACTCCAAATTATATTAAAAGTGACCAAAAAGCTTTATGCACAGGTCTTTACACAGAAAACAAGCCCTCAAACAGCTAAATTGACAAAAAATTCTAAAGCTTAGGCACTTGAAAGCAAGCTATGCAAAAAATGTTTTCCCAAAAGGCCTAAACCTAAAATGTCAAATCCCCCCATTTCCCAGTGTTTATCCCTGTAACGGAAAATAGCTCCCAATTTTACAAAGTATAAGAAATTCAATAAAAATTTATCAAAAGGTATTACAGTCCTCAAAATGGTAGCATTGAAAATGTTATCAAAAGTCGTAAAAAATGACACCACCCACAGCTCCATACACCAAATTATAAAAAAGTTATAAGCACCAGAAGAGAGCAAAATGAAGAATTTTTTTTTGTACAGGTTTTAATTTTTGTAAATGTATAAAAACATTATAAAACCTATACAAATTTGGTATCCCTGTGATCGCACCGACCCAAAGTACACATGTCATTTAGGGCACTCAGTGAAAGCTGTAAAATCCAGGTCCACAAGAAAACGGCACAAATGTGTTTCTTCATCATTTTCACTGCATTCAGATTTTTTTCCCAGCTTCCCAATACACGGCATGGAATATTAAATACCATAACTATAAATTGCAATTTGTTTTGCAGAAAACAAGCCCATGCACAGCTCTTTACATGGAAAAATTAAAAAGTAATAGATTTTTGAAGATGGGGAGTGAAAAATGAAAACGCAAAAACAAAAAGGTCCAAAACTGTTGCGGTAGTAAGGGGTTAAACAGTGCTTAATTATGCAAATTTTCTAACAAAAAATGTATGCTGCTGGATGACATTTGAGCTCCATTGTTATACAAAATCAATGCCTCTCAGAAATGATTATCCAGATATACACAATAACTTACATAGACAGTATCATATCCAAACACTCCAGTGACACTGCTGGCAACATTTCCACCTCCATATCCCATATTGAAGCGTTGTCCATTGGAACTGTAGGTTGATGACTTGCTTGGGTTAAATACATGATGGTTGGCTAAAAAAAATGTTTTATTTTTTAATGTTAAAAAGTGCTCTTTCACAGCACCTTATTACAACCATATCTTAGCAATTAGTGTTTCTTTCTCTCACTATTATTAAAGGAAATCTACCATCAGGAATTTACTGTCACCCATGAACAGGACAGCACTGCTGTGCGGGTGCTCCTCACCAGCAGAGGCCTCTGCCGGGTTCACAGAACAGGTCCGTCGGACCCCTCGTCGTTCCGTCAGACTAATGGAGCAGACGGAAATTGCCTAGCACTGCGGTAGGCGATCTTCATCAGCTCCATAGAGATTACTGTAACAGAACGGTCATGCGTGGCCATCTGCTCCATTAGTCTGACGGAGCAAAGAGTAGAGAAACCCACACTGATCAGCCCGTGGATAGGGTCTACATTTTATTTGTGGGAAAACCCCTTTAAGTCCCCTCAACTAGTCCTGATTTAAAGATCTCCTGTATAGAGAAATACTGAGAATAAATGGATGTACTGTACAATAATAATAATAGTTGTTTCCTAAAAATATGATCTGTTACTAAAGAAATGGGGGAATTTAACATTACAGTTTTCTGACTCTATTTCCAATATTTTTTTTTAATGGAAGCCCCGCAAGCTACTTTGGGCTTGCGGCAGAGACAGATCTGAAATCTCCACCAGGTCTAACCTGGAGCCTCTCAGTATATCCAGCGTGCAGTAATTCAATATGCCCCCAGAGTTGAATAATAATAAGTTATATAGTTCTGTATAAGGATATTTCCCCTTCACTTTTTTATTGTCAGCTTACCAGATTCATTTATGTCATGTGAACAAATCGGATACTTGATTCTGCATTAGAAATAACGATGCTAAGCAATGACATATAATCACAACCATCCAAACAAATTTTTAACATAAGTATGCAATTATACTATGGGACTGACATTATAATACAGCAAACTATGATACTCACTGCAGGCTGTGCTCTGACAATATGTGGATGGGACCCAAAGGTTGGAGGAACCGGTATCAAACAATACCAGGAAGTTCTGGGGTGGTGTTCCAATACTAATTGGTCCATAGTAATATGTCTAATTACCAAACATAAATGTATATCAAAGCTTTATTAACAAACATACAGAAGGAAACAAGTATACATGGCAAAGCTTAAAGGGGATCTACCACCCGATTGAAGGGCTGTATGCAAATGAGCCTCGGGTTCATTTGCATGCAGTCTTTCATCCTGGTGGTAGATGTCCTTTAATATCCATAATGCTACAAGACTAAGTAACAAAAGTGATGAACAAAACACACACACCATCTTACAAGTTCACTGTACTGTGCACTGTGCACTAAGTTCAGCATACTTTCCAAAGATGTGCAGTGGCAAACAGACAGCAAAGAAATGTATTCTTAATGTATTTTAATTTTTAGTAATTCATACTTTGTGTCCAATGAGAATGACACTGTCCACATTACTGTGGATTTGTAGCCTATAGCTACTCTACAGGGATTATATAAACAACCTTTTTTAAGTAATTACACTTTTTCTTTCTTTTGACTAATTTTTGACTAATTTTCAATCATTTAATGAAAGTAATTTAACTAAAATAAATACTGAATGAATAGTTATAACATACATCAAAATACATGGACTCAGTTGCGACAGCAAATCCTCTGTATTTATCAGACAGATCAATCTTGTGCGTCTTCAGGTACTCATCTAGAACCCCATCCTCCCTCATTTTCTGCCGAGCAGACTTTCCTTTAGTCAGAGGAACTCTGAAAATGAACATAAATAGTATAAATAAGGTGTGATGATGTTACATTTTAAGTTATATGCCAGTATGGTAACATTTACAGTAAAATGGACGATGGTAATGTTGTATGTTGTTGTATGCCTTATGTTTATGAGCAACAGTTTTCCTGCTATATACCTGCATGTCATAAGAATTTAAATTAAAAAAAGGACCATGTTAAATTCAAATCTGTTTTTTTTTTTAATTTTTACCTGTGTTTTGTAAGTGTTGGAATAGGGGTAGTCTTATACGGCGAATATATCTTAAACTCTATATTTTAACAGGAAAGTAGGGGGGTCGTCTTATACACCAGGTCGTTATATTTTAACAGGAAAGTAGGGGGGTCGTCTTATACACCAGGTCGTCTTATACGCCGGAATATACGGTATATATTTAAAGGTCTTGCTTTTTTTTCTAGCCATGGAACTATACAGTGAAAAGAGCCACAAGCATTATCAAGGCATAGTTCCTTTTCAATTTGATTTAATTATTTAAATAGGTTAGGGTTTAGGGTCAATCTAGTTACACTCATTACAATGCTGGATACATATAATAACAAGGATCATTGTAGGGGGTGCTACTAAGAGTCAAAATAGCGTTGACCCCAGACTACACAATTAATATACATAAGAATTTAAATTAAAAAAAGGACCATGTTAAATTCAAATCTGTTTTTTTTTTAATTTTTACCTGTGTTTTTTATGTGTTGGAATAGGGGTAGTCTTATACGGCGAATATATCTTAAACTCTATATTTTAACCGGAAAGTAGGGGGGTCGTCTTATACACTAGGTCGTCTTATACGCCGGAATATACGGTATATATTTAAAGGTCTTGCTTTTTTTTCTAGCCATGGAACTATACAGTGAAAAGAGCCACAAGCATTATCAGAGCATGGTTTCTTTTCACTTTGATTTAATTATTTAAGTAGGTTAGGGTTTAGGGTCAATCTAGTTACACTCATTACAATGCTGGATACATATAATAACAAGGATCATTGTAGGGGGTTCTACTAAGAGTCAAAATAGCGTTGACCCCAGACTACACAATTAATATCACCCATGGCCTCCCACCATGCGATGCAACCCTGAGTACACACTCAAAGGATGTACATAAGCTAACTCTATTTACTAACTTGATTCTGTTTTTCTCTTATATACGTTATCATGTTGTATGTGTGTTTGTGTATGCTGTAGAGTGTATATGGTTTGTGTATGGTTATGACTGTATGCAAGTAGAAGAAAGGGAACCGCTGAGCAAGCGGGTGGGTTGCAGGTCTTCAGATAGGGTATGACGAACCTGACAGATATAGCAGAGAACAACGATGAAGCAGCACACTCCAAAAAAAATATATAAACGGTAACGGTTATATTTATTCCACCATAAAAACGTGTCGGTATGCTGTATCTATCTTATATACCATGGGTACGCTGTGATCTATTTAGACTACATGGGCGGTACACGTATGCATTTTATATTACATGCGGTACACTGTATGCATGTTATATTACATGGCGGTATAGCTGTATGCATTTTATACTTACATGGCGGATAGCGTATGCATCTTATACACATGGCAGAGTATGATTGTATGCCTTTTGTTATACATTGCAATACACTGTATGATTTTATATAACCATGGCGGTATGCTGTATGATTTTATATTACATGGCGGTATGCTGTATGTATTTTATACTAATGGCGGTACCACTGGTTAATTGGGGGGGGGGGCCTTTTATACTACCTGCGGCACGGTTGTTTTTTTGTATATATTTTTACTACATGGCAGCGCGAATGATGTATTGTGTTATACTACATGGTGGCACACTCTGATGCACTTTATACTACTTGGCGGAATGTGTATGCATTTTATATACATGGCGGGTACGCTGTAGCATTTATACTACATGGTGGTACGCTGTATGTATTTTGTAAGTTGCTTTATGTTCACACTAACCAATATGATGGACTGGTCTGACACATCTGGTAGCATTCTATATACTACATGGGGATGTGCTATGTGATGCATTTATACTTTACATGGTGGTAAGCTGTATGAATATTTATTACGATTATGGTGGTTACGGATGTATTGTATTTTTGCGTTAGCTTTGATGTTACACTAATAACACAAATATGATGGCATCTGCTCTGACACATCTCGGTCCTGATATATAAAAATACATGGGGAGTCTCTTCTCTATAGCGCCCTCGGGCAGCCGAAAGGCTTGGTTCCCCCTGAGTGTGTACTACAAGTTTGCTCAATGACTCAGATTCAGTTTTCTATACTTTTACAGCAAATCATCATTTACCATAAAATGTTGGGATACACGAACTCTCTAGCTGTCTGGGAGGAAAACATCTATTTTCAACTTACATGTATTCTCAGGCATTTCTATGGTTGGGTTCCTCACTGTTCTGTTCTAGGTTCCCTTAGCAATTTTTGACGGGTAGTAACTCTTTATAAGGTGATTGTTCCTCTGGGTACCTAAAAGCCAGGAGTCTACACTAAAGAGCAGTCTCTATTCCCTGGCGCTTCTGTCACTTGAGTTGTGATGAGCTTGTACACAGATGTATACACCACACCCATTGGATACATCCCAAATGCCGCAGTGTCATGCACTGCATGGGGGTCAAACAGGTGGAAGTGCACCATAATGTCACACTTGAATTCGACACGCATCCCTCAAGACATCACACAGGCACAGCCCATCTATCTTGACCCACCCACTTGCCGATACTCACAATGGGACATAGATTAAACAAGCTGTCTGAACGTCAGAATATTTTAGTTGCCCATGGCAAACCAATCACAGTTGCCCTTCAAAATATTCATGATGCACTGTAGGTAAAACGCGCAAAGTCTGAGCTATGATTGATTGCGCTATTGGGCAATCTAGAAATATTGTTGACTTTCACGGTACTAGGTGATAAATCTGCCCCAATGTCTGTCTTGCGGTAGCCATATGAGGGCTTGCAAATAGACCTAAAGCTGCCCAAGTCACACCACCCACCACACCATATCTGGACATTTGCCCCAGGCAACATGACACGGGGTACCATGGCATATGCCGGCACCAATATCTTACTCTCCGGGAGGCACCAGGTGTAGTGTATCCCTTTCTAGGATTTGTTGATAGCCTTTTAGCTGACACTCTGAGCTGATAGGCACCCTTACTCGAAGGATGTATGTGTGTCCACCTCCTTTGTAACCACACAAACCACTGCCCCATCCCTCCACCACTATGTAGCCTGCCGGTCAAGTTTTTGTATAGAAATGTCCAGACACATAGGCTTGATAGCCGTTGGCAGCCAAAACAGGAAGCTTAACAGGAGGTAATTAAAACAGATAACAAAAGGGTCTTTATCTCGTGCTAGCAATACACTGTAATCACGATCTTCCCACTCTAGAGAACAAAGAAGCGTATTTATTCCAGTGGTAGTGACCACTCCGGCGCGCTTGGCCTTCCAGAGCAATGTCTCCCACACAGTGCTCGAGACCAGTACTGTAGGCTCCGGGTAAAAACAAACACCCTCGTGTCCGGTCAGGGGTTTATTGATGATTCCAGGATATTCTTTAATTGCTACAATAGTCCGTGAGGAAGTAATGGAACTCTTGTGCACAGGAGGATATGTTACTAGGTGTGATAATGTTGCTTGAGAGGTCGGCAATGCCTTTCCTCGAGAAAAAAAAAAATCACGGTTATGGGGAAAAAAATCTATAGTGTTTAATCTAATAGAGGGTTGGGACTTGATGAACTCTGCTTCTTTGTACAACCTTACGTGTGAGATGGCCCAAACGATTAACAATTCTAAATTCGTTTTTTTTAGATCGTGGGATAACGAATTTCAAATATTTACAATTTTTGTAGCACATTTTATTCAGCAAAATGGCCGCAGGTAGCTCAACGTATTAATGTGGCACACTCAACTCTGTGAAGAAGAAAGGAACATGGCGGTTTACAATTCACACACTGTATGGGGGTAGGGTTCTTCACTGTTATGGGGGTCAGTGTTTTCCTCACTATAGGTGGGTACTGTGACAAACTGTATAGGGGTAGTATTACCTCATACTGGTTGGCTGATAGTGTCATACACTTTATGGGGGTTAGTTGTCCCTCCACTGTATAGGTAGAGGTTTATAGTGTGCCCTCACTTGTAATTGGGTTCACATTAGTGTATATTACCACCACCGTGGAGTGTCCCTGCTATTGTATCGGGGAGTAGTCATCGATCCCTCACATAGTATAGTGGAGTGGTGACTCCATCACTGCTATGGGCCCGGTCCATGCCCTCACTGTATGGGGGCCCAGGTTTCCCATGTAGGGGGTAGGGGTAGTGGTAGTGTTCCTCAATGGTACTAGGGGTGTATACGTATCACGTGTATGGGTACATTATAGGTCGTGTATGTCCCTGACTGATTCATCGGGGGTCCGCAGTTACAGTGCAGTCCCTCTCACTGTTATATAAGGAGGTTCACAGGTTAGTTTAGGTCCCTCATATAGTATGGGGTGGTAGTGTATACACTCCACTGTTTAATGGGGGCACCAGTGTTTGCCTCACTTGTATGGGCCCCGGTGTGCGTGTTCCTCACTGTACAGGGGTAGTATTCCTCTACTGTATAGGTGAATGGTATAGGTGTTCCCTGCTGTAGAGGGCGGTAAGTGTCCCTCACTTGTTACATGGAGGTAGTGTGTCTACACTGTTAAGTGGGGGCAGTGTCTTCATCAGTAGGGGTGTTCCCGGTAGTGTCCCTCCGGTATGGCGCGCGGTCGGGTCGTTGGGTAGTGTGACCCTACTGTAAGGGTAGTGTTCCTCACTGTATAAGTGGTTGTAAGCCATTTTCTCACTGTGAATAATTGGCTATGCCACGGACTCAGCGCTTCACCCAGGTATGAGGGGAATGTCCCTCACTGTATAGGGGTAGTGTTCCTCACTGTATGATGGTAGTGTCCCACTGTATGGCTGTGTATTTTTTTTCAATGCGGAGGTGTAGTGTTTCCTCAAGTATGCGGGTAGTGTCCCTCAATGTAAGGGGTAGTGGCCCTCACGTATGGGTATATATTATCCCCGCAGGAGGCTAGTGTCGCTCACGGTATGGGGGCAGGTTCTCCATGTTATGGGTACTAGTTTTAGATGTTACACTAGTGGTCCTGACTGTACATGATATTAGCCCGGATAGTATTGTCCTAACTGTATGGGGGGTTAGTGTACCTACTGTATGGGGTTATATCTCAGGTAGGGTCCCTCACTGGTATAGGGGTAGTGTTCCTCACTTGTAGTGAGTGTGCTAGGTAGTGGTTCCTACAATTGTAGTAGAGAGTAAACAGTCCCTCAAGCCTATAGCGCCGGTCGTTTCCTCACTGGTATATGCGGGGGGTGTTGGGTAGTTTGTTCTCACGGTATGGTGGATTTACTTCACTTGTATAGGTTGTAGTTGTATCCTGCACCGGTAATGGGCGAGTAGTGTCCCTAACTAGTTATATGGCTCAGTAGTGCCCTTACTGATTAGGCTCAGGTAGCAGTTCTTCCACTGCTAGGCGGTCAGGCGGCCCGGTAGGTTGACTCCACTTGTATGGCTAGGGTTAGATAAGGGGTAGTGTTTCACTGTATGGGTCTGTAGTTTGTTCACTAACTGTCTGCTTTGTGTAGTGCTCCGTCAATTGTATGGCAGCCCCGGTAGTGCTCATCAAGCACATGGCAGCTATAGTGACACTCATAACTGTAGGACGGTAGTGTTCATCACTGTCCTGGACTATATTCCTCACTATGTGGTCGGTAGTAGTGACCCATACTGGAAGGCCATAGTCGTCCTCACTCGATGGCCGTAGTGTTCCTCATGTATGGCCGTAGTGTTTCCTACTGTATGGCGTATTCCTCACTGTATGGACCGGTAGTGTTCCTCACGTATGGCCGTCGTGTTCCTCACTGTGATGTTATGGCTTTATTCTTCACTGTATGGATGATATAGTGGGAGTGTTCCTCATGTATGGCGCGGTCCCGTTAAGTGTTACCTCACTGTCTGGGGGGATAGTGTTCCTACACTGTTATAGGCGTGATTGAGTAGTTCGCCGGTGGTCAGTGTCCCTCATGTATGGCCAGTAGGTCACTCCACCATTATAACGGATGGCCGTCGTAGTGTAACTCATGGTATCCTATTGTATGAGCTTGCTCGTGTTCATCAAGTCATGGAGGTAGCTGTCACTTCACGGTGTGTCTGGGGGTAGTATTCCTAACTGTAGGGGGTTTAGTGTGCCTCACTGTATGGGTGATAGTGTCTCGTGTTGGTAGTGCTCTGTGATTCTGTCACTGTATGGCGTAGTGTGTCGTTAGGGGTAGTGTTCCTCAATGTAGAGGTAGTGTTCTCACTGTATGGCCGTATTAGTGTTCCTCACGTAATGGATGTAGTGTTCCTCACTGCATGGAGGAGTGTTCTCAATATTGGGGGTCGTATTCCCCAATGTATGGACCTGGTAGTAATGTTCCTCACTGTAAGTATGGCGGTAGTTAGTGTTCTTCACTGGGTAAATGTGCGGTAGTGGGTCCCTGTCACTTGAATGGGGTGGTAGTGTCCTCACTGGTGGCCTGAGGGTAGTTAGTAGTTCCCTCACTGGTATGGACGGTTCCTCTGCGGGTACAGGTGGGTCCATCAATGGTATGGGTGGTTTTAGGGGTAGTGTTCCTCATGTATGGGGGTGGTAGTGTTCCTCACTGTATGGCTGTATTCTTCACTGCGATGGAGGTAGTGTTCCTCACTGTATGGCCGTTAGTGTCTCCATCAATGTCTAGGAGGGTAAGGTCCCCACTACAGGGTGGTAGTGTTCTACGTATGGCTGTATCATTCCATCTAGTTATGGGCGGTAGTGTTCCTCACCGTATGGGCGGTTAGGTTCATCACTGTAGGGGGTAGTGTTCCCACGTATGGCTGTATTATTAACTTGAAATGGAGGTAGTGGTTCCTCAAATGTGGATGGCCATGTGTCCTCACTGTAGGGGGTCAGGTAGTGTCCCTCACTGTTTGGGGAGCGTGTCCCTACAGCAGTATGGGCTGTAGTCTCCAACGGTATGGCGGGGTCGTGTTCCTCACTGTTGGGAGGTGGTGGTAGTTGTCTCAAATGTAGGCGGGTGTGCCGTTAGGTGTTCTTTAATGTATGGGGGTAGTGTTCCTCACTGTATGGCGGTTGGGTAGTGTTCCGACACTGTATGGCGGTAGCTGGGTAGTATTTAGTGTCCTCCACGTATGGAGGTAGGCTTTCCTACA
Organism: Engystomops pustulosus; assembly: GCA_019512145.1. Classification (NCBI taxonomy): domain Eukaryota; kingdom Metazoa; phylum Chordata; class Amphibia; order Anura; family Leptodactylidae; genus Engystomops; species Engystomops pustulosus. The sequence goes on along the minus strand of CM033642.1, from coordinate 179,656,510 downwards.
ATGTATGGGGTTTAGTGTTTCTCACTGTATGGGGGTAGTGTTCTCAATGTATGGCGGTCGGGTAATAGTGTCCTCAATGTATGGGGTAGTGTTCCTCACAGTAGGGGGTGGGGTGGTAACACACTTGGATATGGTAGTGATCCCCTAACTGTATGGCGGTTGGTGGGTAGTGTCCCTCACAGTGCTGGGGGTGTGTCCTCACTGTATGGCAGTAGTGTTCCCTCACTGTATGCGGGTAGTGTCCCTCACTGTATGGGGGTAGATCGTTTAGGTTGTGGGTAGTGTTCCTCACGTAGGCAGTAGTGCTTTCCTCACTATATGGCTGTTATCTGAGCTGTATGCCGTAAGGGTGGAAGCAAGGGTACTGGAGGGCGGGAGGTGTGGGTGAGTGTTCCTCACTGTATCGGATGGTAGCTTGTTTAACTCAGAATGTTGTTGTTGGAGCGCGGCGGTAGATAGTATTCATGCACTACGTATGGGGGTGTGTTCTATCATGGTATGGCAGTAAGTTTAGATGATCCACCACAATCTGATCAGGTGTTTTCTATTGTATTCGACTTTGGACGATATTTTCCGTTACGGGTTACTAACGCGAGGTTTGAAAAAAACGTTAATTTTTGATAGATCCAGGTATTTGTAGGAAGCAGGTGAGCCTAAGTGTTTATGAGTTTTGCTTAGTTATTATGTTATGTTCAGTTATAGAATTTTTTATTTTAGAGTTTATGTTTTTAGTTGTTTACTATTTCAGACTCCCTAGGGTACTTTAACCCTAGGGTTCGTGTTGCTGTCATGATCGAATCCTATCTATATACTGCCATGACGGCGGATTCCTCATTCATTTACAATGTGCTGATCGCACATATAATGAAGGGTTTCGAAAACGAGGGGCAGCCTGGGTCTCAGAGTAAAATGGACGAAGGCTGTCATGGTGGTACAGGATCGCCACGTGCCCTGATGTGATGTCACTGGGGAGCGACGATCATTGCAAGATAGCGGCGGCACCGATGACCGCAATCTCCGGCGGTATATCTGTGTGGGCGTTGAAACACCTGCGACACTCGGTGCTATAGCAGATAAGAATATTGTCAGATCTGTTCTGGAGAAGCTACTGGCGACATGGAGGAAAGTATGACTATGCAGGATATGTGTCTATAAGCATTACAGTATATTACCACGAAATGGACAGGATTGTAAGGCCAAGCAACACTGACATATAGTGAGATTTGCTGGGCAGTATTATCTCTTCTTTGTAGCTTCTGGTATTCGTTGGCTTATTTTACCAAAAACAATAAGGCTATTTTGTCATCTTGTGTAACCTTTAAAATTTCATGAGAAAATTAGTGAGGGCCCCAGCTCCCCTTGTTTAATGGAAGCCTGGGCACGCTTATTGACTGCGCCTAAAGGCTCGAGAGCAGATCCACGGCACAGCTCTGGACAGTAATTGAGCACTTGCTGATAGCATGTACAAAATATCAGTTTCCTTGACCTTAGCTATTCTTGTGCGCGTTTAACACGAGTATGATTGTACAAAGGACATAAATATTTGATGACCTGACTTGCTAGAGATCTTACATAAAAAAAATGACAATAAAGAGCACGTTTTAAAAACAAACCCCAAAAAATCAACATTTTTAAGGTTTAAAGCTCTCGTGTCCCAAAAAGAAAGCCGTAAAAATTTTGAACGGTATCATGCAAAAATGAAATGAAACTATTTGGATGCAGATTTTGTCCCAGTGCTTTTGAATTGTTGGGAGTGGGTTATTCAGTACAAAGTTCTCAAACCCTCAAGATTAATGTGTCATTCACACAGCCATTTCGGATTATTGGATAATCGAAAAGGACGGGAAATGCCATCATTGGAGTTTTGATATCAGAAGGCCTGAGCGTGGGCATGTGTAGGGGTTGGTGGGGGGTTTGGGTGCAGTGGAAGGATGGGGTTCAAGGAATGTCTCACTTTATGTTGTACAATCATTGGCACGAAACTGTTGTCTGCAACCTTTACTTTTTATTGAAACATGATTTAGATCATTAGAAGATGAGCGAGACACTAAAATGCTCAGGTAGCTCGTTATGCGAGACGAACTGTTTCACCGATGCTTAGTGCTCATCTCGAATAATGAACCCCATTGTCAGTCAATGGGAGACTCGTTTAGCAGTTTTACGAAGGGGGAACAGCAAGGGCGGGAACTGCCGCAAGGGAAGCCTGTGGCCACAATAACTACCCCATGATGAGTATGAAACCTGCAGAAAATGATGGAACACCTAACCCCCCCCATAAGAAGGAAGACTGCGACAGGATGTAATAGACAGCAGGTGGGGCAGCATGCATGGAGCCTCTGAGGATGCTGTAATCGCACCCATTATGCAAAATATGGGCACAGGCCATGGCGTGAAAGAGGACAAATGAGGCTAGATAGCATCTAAAAACATCCAATAATGACCATGGACACTATAGAGACGGCATAGCAGGGAGGCCGCGGCCGGCTAGAGGAGTGGCATGCGACATACCTCACGCTTAAAGCCAATTAACACAAAGCAAAATTCCTCTTTGTGAGGGCGAGAATAACGTGTAGCAACTGTATGTCTCCGTATTTTGCCTGGTTTAAGGCGGCAGAGCGCACCACAGGAGGGGAGCAAGATAAGCGCCTGCACTGAATTCTGAAACAAGCTTTCCTATAGCGTGAACCACAAGGTGCCGATTATATTTTTCAGCGGATAACCTCACACAGCATGGTGGCGGAGCCATGTGACCAAGTTCTATAACGTATCTGTGTGAAGAACACCAGAAACATTAGGCCGGACACAGACCGTACAACGACCCTAGGGGACGAAGATTGGCGCGGAGGGCGCCGCCGATGGAGACGACTTGATTAGAGTGACAGTATGGCGGCATCATTTGCGCTGCTATGATTGCAACTTACAGGTCTCCAGGAAGGCGGCGCACAGAGTGGGCCGAGATAAGTTTACAGTGTGTATTCTGGTGGAAACACTGAAATTCTGTCCTGACACAGCTCGTACGGCTATCGGGGCCAATGATTAGGACGCCCTTGGTATATGTCCTGTACGCGCGTGATATGTGGCATCTCCGCATCTGGGGTATAGATTCGTTAGTGTCCGAAAGTTTTGCGGATGACCCTATGGAGATAGATATGCAAGGGAGGACAATCAGGGAGGATCGTGGGGGGGGGGGAAAGGGACAGGAAAAGGCATTGGGTGACCGGCGAGATGCATGGATGCCTTGAGGCTGCCTAATCTTTGGATGGGAGTGGCGGTCCCATCACGCGTGCCAGGGGCAAGCTTTCGCCTGGTCCGAAGACCCTGTCTATCGGCTCCTCTCCCACCCAAAATGGGCCTGGGGCCAGGAAGTGTTTCCTTTGAAAAAAGTATCCTTTCAAAGCAGGCGGGGGGCTACAAACAGCACTTCTACGAAACCTTTTGGATAAGATCAAGTGATAGTACTGTTTTATAAGTTTTGGTTATGGCGGGTGAGGGGAAATGTAAACAGAAGGACGCGCAGAAGGCTGAAAAATAACGGTAAAGGCAAAAGTTTGCCGTATATTGGGGATAACCCAGAGGGGGTTGTTGACCAAGTTAACAAGTTTGATTGGAAAGATGGAAAACCAACCCAAATTTGCCTGACACAGCTTCGTTTGCTATGGGGACGATGTATCGAGGCAGTATAGACGGACTTTGGGAGGCAGCTATGGAGATGAGGGTGTGTGGAGGGGAAGCAATGGAGACAACGTGGGAGGCAGCTATAAAGACGACGTGTTAAGGCTTGCTCTGGAGACAATTAAATTGGATTAGTGCCTGTAAGTGACAGTCAAAAAATTTTTCAAAACCAGAGGAGCAGGTAGGTGGTACTCCAGAAAAAATAAATAACTAGGGCACTGTATGGTGGCACTCCAAAAAGATTGTTTTTAAAAACAGAAAAAACCAGGTAGGTGGCCCTCCAGAAAAATTTAAATACAAATACTCTACCTAGGATCCAGTTGGCCTGGAAAAATGAATAAGCCAGTTTCCTCTGCTTTAGTGGACAAGAGGAGGAGAAGAGGAAATGAGGAGGAGGAGTGAATACATTTATTCAGGTCGAGCTTCTTTTCCTGGTGAGAATTGGAGAATGGAAATCCTGAGAAATCCAGGGCTTAGTCATCTTGTAAGCGTCAGCCTGTCGTGAGATTTGCCACCAGCTGCACGGAAAACCGCTCGACAACACACAGCGGGCAGGGCAGGCAAGAGCAAACCTCCAAAGCGCAAGGACAGCGACCCGTTCGATGCCGGACATGTTCCAGCTTGAAACCTCAAGTAGTTGTGGGAACTGTGTGATCATTGGGGACGATGTATGGTCAGCTACACTCCCTCCACCATCTTTCTGTAGAAGGATCAGCCATACTCTTGAGAGACTGGGGCAGGTGGACAGTGTCTTGCGGGGAGCGACATAAAAGACTGACAAAGGCGTTTTGGTAACGCAATCCCCGGCCCAGTGTTGGACAAGCTGGCCTGCTCGCCTACTCTCCGCGGCAGTACTTGTCCACAAGGAAGTACGCCTTCTCGCCGTAATGACGACTTGTAAGAATATGAAAAGAAGACGACAGCATTCAGCTTTGTGCACCCCGAGGGGGGCCTGCTGGTATGTCATGCATTCTCAAACTCTTTCACTGCTCTAGGGTGATTAGAGAGGAGTGGAAAGTTTAGCTTTGTAACGTGGTCCACGTGAAACCCAGTAATCGAGTTGCTGGAATTAAAATTCTTTGAGACGCGAGGGTTCAGGCGTGGAGATCAAGATTCAGGTCCTAGTATGAAATCTGCCATATGCCCAGAGTCCCACGCGCAAGAATTCACTCCCCTCACTGGCCTCGATGCCCCATTTCCTCCTCATCCAACTCCCCAATTCATCTATCTGTGTGCCCATGTCGACGTTGAACAGAAAAGGAGCTGGAGAAATGCTCCCTGATCTGTCTGTCGCCAACATTCCTCTCCTCTTCCTCATTGATTGTAAGATATGCGGACGGCCTCTGAGAAACAGACCTGAGGGTGCTTTGTTGGCTTACAACAAGGGAATTTTCTCCCCCGTCTCTTGTGACGATGTGTCGACAAATGCTTGCCGACTTCAGGCTGACCAGCGACTTTTCAATAGGGCCAAGACGCGAGTTGGTGAGGCTGATGATGGCGATGGTCATCGCCAGTCTAGACCATCGGTGTTGACCCTCAAGTTACTCAGCACCCTGACAGATATCAGACATCCACGTCCACACTCCTCATTGTGACTGAGGAAGTGATTGACCTGACTAACAGTTCTGGTGGAAGTGACATCGGTAGTCTACAAATCTCTCTGCGCTGTGGTTAAATCTGGATAAATGGTTTAATGTTGAATTCCACCTCGTGGGAGGGCACTTCGCAAACAAGTCGGTGAGCGGGGGCAGTTGGAGGCGGCGCTTTGCGCGCCCGGAGAGTGGGGTCAGCATCTGGTGCTGGACTCTCCTGAAAATCGCTGCACAGAGTGCGCGCACCTTGTGAGCAAATCAAGTAGATTTGGGTAGTGTCTTGAGGAACCAATGAACTATGAGTTAACACATTGGCCAGAGCCATGGCAATATGTCAGTCTGACAGATTGTTGCAGAGCGCCACAGGTTACGGCCGTTGTTCTCACACACCACCATGACCTGCTTCCGGTTCGCAGTGGTGCCAGCCACAGATCCGTCGGCACCGTGATGCCTGTTGTAGTCTTGGCAGTGTGCCTTTATCGCCCGGCTCAGCAGTTGGAGCACCGCCTGCTGTCAACTTAGCGACGGCACTGCTGGCTGTGCCTAGAGCTAGCCACTGATGGTGCCATGCCCACGGGGATGGGTAATTGGGGAGGCGGTGGGAGGAGGGGTGGTGGAGGAGGAGCATCGTAGTCTGAAAGACCGGAACCGAGGTAGGCCCCCAATCCTCGGCGTCGCCAGTATATGACCAGCCAGGGTCAGTATTGGGTCCCAGCCTCCACCAGTTAACCCAATGTGCCGGCAGCGATATATAGTGGCCCTGCCCGGCAGCACTCGTCAGCTGTCGTGGTAGGTGGACCTTTTGTCAGAAAACGGAATGCGTCAGGGAGGATGATGTTGTTTTGACACGGGCTGGTGAAGGCTGGGACGGCACGTCGGGAAAAGTAGTGGAGCAGGGGAGGTGACACTGCTCGAAAATACCGAGGGGCGGCCAGCGCCATGAGGTTTGGCGAAAGGCCCGGTCTCTACCAGCCGTATAGGGCGCATCTCCAGGCTAGGCAGTTGGAGGATGTAAGAAGTGCGGGCATTGGGCGTGGTGGTGGGTGCAGCGTACTTCCTCTGTGCGCTCCTCCAGCGACTGGGGAATGGAGAGCTGAACGATGCGCATGGGGACAGGGTGGATGCTGTGGAGGATCGTGGAGGTGGGTTTTCGCACAGGAGGGTGGTGGGCCGGGGGCCTGGGGCCAGGGGGATGGACTAGCAGAGCGCAGGTGACACAGGGGAAGGAGCAGTGGTGTGCGGCGGACTGTGCCGGCCTGGTCCATTGAGTGGGTGTTAGCATTCGTATGCCGCGCACTACTGGGTCGGTGGTAACAGCTTGGTAGTGTGGGTACCCCTGGATCCCTCGGGGGGGATGGGCACAGGTTTTGCACGCCACAGTACTCGGTTCATGTCCGGTGCTTTCTTAACCGCCTTAACGCTCCGTGACGGGCTACATCCGCCACGGAGCTGTGAAGGGTGTGATGAAGAAGGCTCACGGGCTGAGCTTCTTATACAGAGATGGGCTTTGCTGCATATCGACAAGAAAAGAACCATCGCTATCACCCGCGGTGGGCTTGAACCAGATCGGGGGGCGGGTCTCGGTTAACCTCTTCTTTGACGCGGAAGCGCCGGGCGGCATCTTTAAATTGGCGGAGACGTGGGCCGCCATATTACCTCCGACGCCGCTCCACCGAACGTCAGTCGGGGGGCGGCGATCGGTTGCCATGGAGCATCGGCTTAGTTTGACCGGGGGATACATGGTCTGCACATGCATTACAATGGACATGTGGCTCATTGTAATGTATAGATGTGCAGAATGCCATGCAGAAAGCATTATACTGGATACAGTCGTTTGCCGATATGGCAGGGAGCGATTCAGAAATCTAGGGTTAATGTACTAGAGGGTCTAAGAACAGTGGAAAAAAAGAGAAGAAAAAAAGTTTTTAAAAAATGTAAAAACAATAATAAAAATTAAAAGTTCAATCACCCCGTTCCTAGAACTGATATAAAAAGAATAAATAGTATAAAAATCACAAGACACATTAGGTGATCGCGCGTTCCAAATGCGGCCGATCGCTCAAAATATAAAAACCGGTGTATGGCGGCGGTGACCTCCGGAACGGGCAAATGGCGCCCAAATGTCAAACTGCGACTTTAACCACCTTTTTAGAGGACATAAAAAAATGTAAGAAAATGATCCAATGTCGCACAGTCCTCAAATTCGGTAGCAATGAGAAACGTCGGCTCATTTCGCAAAAAAATAGACCTGCCTCACAAATCTCCGTGCGCCAAAGTATGAAAAGTTATTAGCGTCAGAAGATGGCAAAAAATTTTTTTTCTTTTTTGACACATTCGTTTTGTAATTTTGAACAATTTATTAAATTAACGCAATTAAAACATATATAAATGTGGTGGTATCCCGCGATCGTACGAACAAGACTAAAGTAGGCATGTTATTTGTGAGCGCAGAGTGGAAAGTCGTAAAAACTGAGCCCAACAAGAACATGACGCACGGCGCAGGTTTTTTTCAATGTTCCAACATTTGGAATTTTTTTTGCGGCTTCCCACTAAATGGGCATGGAATAATAAATAATCATGGAAGAAAGTAAAATTGGTACGCACAAAAATAAGGCCCTCACACAGGCTATGTACACGGAAAAATGAAAAAGTTATGGATTTTTTGAAGAGTGGGAGACCGAGAAAGAAATCAGCGAAAAATACCTGACGTCCTTAAGGGGTTAAAGGAACTCCAGACTTCTGAAAATCGTCGTCTCGACAACGGTAGCTCACTACGTGAAACATTTCGTCGATGATGCACAAGCTTCGGCTCTGCCCTCTCCGTTCTGCCAACAACTGCCTCTTCCAACCTGTTCTCTCGAGGACTTGCCTCCGTCTCAGAAGCACTGTGTCACCCAGCCTGTTCAACCCAGTTGGGTCGCACCTCCATAATCCAACGATCCCTCAGTTGCTCCCCCCTGGGACTTCTGCCCTGACAACAACTTCACCACTTGTTGATGCATCAAACAGGTGTATCTCATCATCGTCGCGGACACCTCTTACAGCCACTTCTTCATACTACGTCAACAAGGTCATCATCACCCACAGGACCTGCGACAGTGGAAACCCTAAGCATAGGAAAAGAGCTCGAGCCGCAAACCGGACAAGTGGATTGGGACTATGGAAGGGTCCAGAAAACAGTTCCTCAAAATGTTTAAAATGCCAAATTTTACTGGGAGGGGGGCAGACTGGGGGGAAGAGGCTGAGGGTGGGAGGCCTGAGGACGTGCTGATTGCGATTGGTGACATGGCTTGGGAATGCGTGGAAAAGAGAAGAATGATGGTGGACAAAGGCTAGAAAGCATTTGTCCGCAATCCACGACATCACATGTTCGCACTGTTCTGGCCTCAACAGTTGTGCTCTACCACGTGTCCCAGTACTTTAACTAGGGCAGTGTAGCTCTGCGGCGTCCCCGCTCCCTCATGAGAGTGTGGTGTCTCACCCCGCCACAGGGACCACGGCATTGACCCCCTGCAGTAGTGGACGCCCCTCGTCTATAAACCTAGCCCTGGGTTTAACATTTCCAAATTAAAGTGGAAACGTGTAAATTTTTTTTGTGTTTTTTTGTGTTTTGGTTTGTTTTTTATTTTTTTGAAACAAAACGGCTTATCCTATGCTATGGGCTAGGTCTAGCCTAGGATGACAGCAACAACTGGATGTTGTTGCTGTGCCTATGTGATTTGATTATAAAAAAAAAAGAAAAGAGACTGTGCCTAATTCACTCAAAACTAATAAATTGGTCCCACTTCGGTTTTGGATGAGATGGATTATGTTTGTGTCACTAACGTGCTTAAAATATTAACGTTCGCAAGGTATCCCTGCAAATGCGTCACAATATGGGATGGTACTACTGCATTAGTGCAAGCCAGGCAGCCACAAGCAAATCAACAAAGATATATATACACGCTATTGTAGCCCGACGAAGGCCTGTTGGATTCTGTGCTATGGCTAGTTTCTAAACTAAACGGAGACAGCACACAAGCTGGATTTGTGCATCGCCGTGATGACTGTAGTTTTCAAAAAAAACAAAAAAAAATTAAAGAAAAAAAACATCGTTCAGACTGGCTTCATCAATCAAACCCCAAGTAAATTGTCCCACTTAGGTGTGTGAGATGGAGTTTGGTGTCACTAAAAGCTATTGGTAATAAACGTTCGCAAGTCTCCCGGCAGATGCGTCACAAATATGGTGACTAGCTTGCCACTACTTAGGTGCCAGCTAAAGGCCAGCCATAAGCCAACAAAACAATATAGATATAACGTTATTCTAGCCCTAAACAAGGGCTGTTGGGTTCTTGTAGACTCATCCTGCCTAACAGTAAGATAAATAACAGCCGAACGCTTATCCCTGCAGCAGCAGCGCTCTCTCCCCCTAATGGCATACAGACAGAGAATGATACGAGCAGCCCGGGCAGGGAATAGTTAGTCCAGGGTAACCTGTCAGGACAGCACACCAATGCTATCGACGTGTAAGGGTACCACGTCATGCTGGGTGGGAGCGCAGAGTCTCCTGGCTTGTAAGTGGCTCGTTTCTGGCCGCCAAAAATCAAAACGGCGGACGATGCCATTGTCTCGAGCTGACGAAGTATTCGTGCCGAGCAACGAAGCAGTTATGAGTACGCTAATGCTCGACGAGCATCAGCTCGGCCGAGTGTGTTCGCTTCTTAATTATAATTTATTCATCTTCACTCTACTAGTGCGAACTTAGACCAAAATTTCCACATTTTTCTCAGATCTATTATTTTTGTATGAGTATTTAAAAACATTTTTTAAAATATCATACAAAAATCATAGATCTGAAGAAAATGTGGAAAATTTTGGTCTAGTGGCACTAGTAGAGTGAAAATGAATATAAATTATAATAATGAAAAAAAAACTTTTCTGCCTACTGCAGCCCTGGAGGGGGTGGGGGAGGATTCTGGCGGTTTTAGAGTAGATTTAGTAGAGTTTTGATTAGAGGTTCTAGTAGAGTAGATGGAGGGTTTGGTACAAAGTTTCAGAGTATGAAGTTTTCTAATGGAAGCATTGATAGAAAAAAGATCTTTAAACTACTGTTTCAAAACGGAGTATTGACATCGGTGATTTTGCACTTCCATGATGTTTCTACAGTAATGGCAAAAAGTGTTGAGAATGACACCAAATATTATCACATTCAGAGAAAGAGTGCAAATTATCTATGAGTAAAACAAAAGCTTTTATTGACAGTTAGAAGGAGTTAATGACCAGCCAGTCATATTTCAGTGTGACCTCTTCTCAGGAGAGTCTCTGCAATTTCTCCCTGCAGCTCTCAATCAATTCTGGCCAAATGCTGAGATAGCAGTCCATTCTTGATTCTTGGTTGGGAGAAGTTGCTCTTGGAGACATTCTGATTACCATTCTTTATTCATGGATGGTGGTTTAGGCAGACTGTGAGAGAGCTAAATTGGCTGCGAAGTGAAAACCCCAAAACAATGAATGGTTGCAGGTGGATTGCTGTTATCAGTTGGCATGAGTACAAGACTGGTGGTATATCGCTCACCTTGGGTGTCGTTTCTTGGCCCGAAAAGATATTTTCCGGATATTCCAAACATTTGGAGGAAAGGGGATTCATGAAGAGAAAATTACTTACCCCAGTAGAATCAGCAGTCTACTCCCTGTACCTTTGCAACAATATCAGTCTGTCCCTAGTTTTTCTGGGAGAAGTGGAGCATCTTTTGCTGTCCTCACTGACACCAGGCTTGCTCCAAAGTATGCTCACATGTGCGTTGCAGAAAGATGCACTCAACCGTACGGCTGCCATTCGTGAGCAAGCTCTTAGACTGCTGGTTAGCCCAGACAAAGCGAACACTTTGAGAGACGGTCTGGCGCTTTCTGGTCCTTTCTTGGGCACCTGGATCCTTTTTTGGAAACAATGGAACCGCCACTCCGGAATTCATTGATGATGTATAGATTGTGACTGAGGTGCAACCGTTTTCTAGCTGCGATACTTGCCCTATTAGGCAAGTTTGTGCAGTGCAATGATGATGCACATGTTTATTTAGAGATAACCATGGTTAACGAAGGACGAACAATGGATGCCAAGCACCAGCCAGTGGTAGTGGTGGATAGTTGATGTATTACTCATGACAAAGATTGACTCAAGCCCCTTCCTACTCATGCAACGAGCCCAACCTGTTGTTAATGGAGCAATCACGTTGAAACGAGTTAGCTGTTGGCGTTTTAAGAGCAGGCCTGCAATGAAGCTGAAAATGGGTTTGGGGGAAAAGTTCATTATAGGCAATCTTGACTTCGCATTAATTGCTGTATAGCGATCACTCTTTATACATTCTGGAGTGAGTGATGCAAATTGCCATTGATAAAACCTGATGCAGGAGACTTTGTAAAATTACATTGGATCATTCTCAAAACTTTTGGCCAGGACTGTAGTGACCAAGATTATGTTGTGTAGATAAGATGATGCTATTCGTCCTGGTATCTGTTCACTTTATGTATGTATTAATATTGTATGAATAAATATTATGTACTGAACTATCTGTTATCATTTGTATTTAAGAGAACAATTTGTAAAAGAAAAAAAAAGCACTCACTTTGGGGAGCCTCTCTTCAAAGGCGTATGATAAAGCACCCCCTCTTTATCAGTTTGTTAAGACTTTTTTTAGAGATAGTTGAAAGAATGTTGAGGTATTTTATTTTGGGTATATTTTTATGACATTTAGGACCTCAAGGTTGCCTTTAGTTGACTTAAAATTTCCCCTCCTGAAGTTGTGAGTATTGCCCCTTCTTACTAACATCTTATTTCAAGGATTTAATTCAAAATGAATGAGGTTGTGGTATACAGGTGCTTCCCAACCTGCAGTTTTCGGCATCCTGTCTGGTTATTTTGATTCAGGATGAAATATTAGGAGTGCCCCACCACTGCCCCCCTCTTCCGTTTTTGTTAGGTAATGGACTATGCTGGTTGTGACAATGTATCGTCTTTCAATTGGAAAAAAAACTTGCTGCTTTGTCGGACCTACAGTTTATGCCCCCCAATCTATAATACTTCACATTATTTTTTCTTGCAGATGTCATCACATCTAGAATGACGTGAGACCGATTTGAAAATGAAACAAAACCATCAAGCTTTTCTTTCATATGATCATTTTTACGAAGACGATTGACTGTCTAGATTGAAAAGACCAGCCAGAAGAAATAGTGACGATTTTTATTATTTAGATCTGAATATTGAAGTGTCTCTTAAGATAGACTTAAATTAAGCCTCAATATAAATACCCAATGCTGAATTTTTGTTTGGAAGATTATGCCAATCTTGCAGTAGGGGTTAATAGGGTGTTGTGTTCACATAATAGAACAATTTGAAAAGAGATCCATGTGACAGCATGAGAAGGAATTGATACACTTTTAATATGTGCCTGCGATGAGGAATAGTAGTGGATAATGCAGTAGAAATAATATAGTTCAAAAAATGTTGGCAATACAACGGAAGTATGTAAAAAGATTTGCCTGGTGGCATGATCCTTTCACCATCAAACGTATGGGAACAAGTGGGAAAAACAATAGGTAGTATGTATTTTTGTTTGTAGCCAGTTTATTGTTAGAAATGGAAAACATGAGTAGGAAACAAGAAGATTCCAACAATTGTACTGAAATCGAATGGGCTGATGGATGTTGTCATCAATTGTGGTGTTTTTATGTTTGAACACAGTGGTTTTCCAAAGCAATTTTATGCCAATTGAGGCAAGAAACACGGTTGTTCCAAAATCGAAGACTCTGAAATATATGTCAAAGGAAAACATCACCCAGGATCCAGAGAGGGTCTCCATTGATTCTGAGCAGGAAGGCGATATCCAGGAAGTTGGCAGACCAGTATCCATTCTCATAAAAATAGTAACAGATATAAAGTAACATTTCAGAGTTAAAAAGTCTGAAGACAGGTTTTATTGGGTTATAGTGTTATTATTATCACTATGAGTTTACTAGAAGAGGATAGGTTTCACATATCACCTGAATGTATGAGATGCTGGCCAGGGAAAGTGATGCCATTGATGGTGAAGGCTGAGACTGGCTATTCTGCTATTGTTGCCGTTTATAATTATAATGAAACTAAAAGCAATAAACTGGATGAGCCATATTTTATGTATAAAAGAAGAATGGTCTTTTGAAAAGCAATTAGTTATCCCTAAACAGATGTTAGCTACTACAAAATGGTGTTTCAGGTAAGTATCAAGATTACAATAGACGAGATAGAAAGAGATTTGTGGGTATTTAAAAGACTTTGTAGCATTTATTTTTTTATTGTCATTGTACGTTTCCACTTTGAGATTGGATGCAAGGTATGGCAGCGCTGGTGCATATATGTTTGGGGGATATTAAAGCTGAAGTGGTTCCAGTATCTACCATAGCTGGAACAACCACCCCTGCACCAGCCAGTAGCTTGCCCATTAATGGACAAATCTGTGAGATAAATAAAATAAGTCAAAATGAAATTGAGTAAAGAGCTCAAAAGACCTAGCATATAAAATAATGTCTGCCTTTTGTCTGGTATGAAAATGGACCGCAAGAGATAGAAAATTATCTCCTCAAACCTGGCACATTGATTTGTAAGTAATATGTAGTATCAATGTTCATGAAATATTCTCTATTGTTTATACATTATGAAATGAAGTCATTGCGGGATTTAAAGCTACAAAATTATATGAATAAGATACCAACACTGGGCTTCTTAATGAGGCAGTATATTACTACCCCAATCTTATGAGCTGGATATACAGTATAACACTTACAATTTTAAAAGGGGTTTAGAATTAATAGTTAGGGGTTGGATTAGATTTGAATATTTGAGTGGAACATTACATATTAGTTGAAATAACCCTTTAAAAAAAGATTCCTTTGGTATTGTTAGGCAAGACATTCATCAAACAATAAACATGATTATACAACCAAGATAGTAAGACAGTTTTCCACTTGGTTTAGCATATATCCATCTGTTTGGCTTGCTACCATTAGTAAACACCATTAAAGTCAGTTATTGAAACTGAGTAACTTAAAACATTTTTATGGACTTTCATCGTTTATGGCCCACAGAATGCACTGTTGGCATGTGATATGGCAGTAGGAGAAGTCTTTGGCATCACTCTCACAGTGACCTCACACGGGGTTGAGGACGCGCTCCACATACGCATCTGGTTGTATGGTCACCACAGGTATGGCACGATGGTTATGAGCATAGATTCCCTGTGAAGAGCCTGCAGGTATTGTTTTTCATAAGCTGTAAAGGGGTATTCCAGGAATATGAACACCTGATAGAAAACAACCATGATGTTAGATAAATAAATGAATTGTAACAAAATCAATGTTATGAGTCACCAAAATGGAGCAAAAGTTGCTTATGATTCACACAAATGTTTATGGGGCCTCATCTAACGAATGGGTAGTACCAAGAGTGGCTTGCCATCGAAAACTACACATCCCAAGATTCCTTTAGTTCTTAAGATAACTCCTCCCCACCTCTATGCTCTGCTCGCAGGTGATGATTGTAACAGGACTGTCTGCTCGTTACCATATTAGTGATGGTGAACTTCCATAACAAACACTGGCTAATATGATGCACTGCCAGCCAACCGACTACAGACCAAAAATTAGTGAGATCACAAAACCATGGACAGGCAGCTGCAGGAAATGGACTGTGGACACGTGACCAGTGGGCATCTTATGTTTCTGTGTCTTCTCTGCGCCAGAGGAAATTAACGGGACTGTTTCAAGGGCCAGTAGCATTTTAATTCTCTATACAGTGTTGTCTACAGCATTTTCTGCTAAGGGCAATTTAGATAACAACAAATTAATATAAGTTTACATTTTTACGAGGCCTTTTTATTCTGAATTATTGTCTGATATTCGGAATACCGCTTTTTATCTGAGTTGTCTTGGACTGAATTAAAAACAAACATATATGAACATAAAAATAAATACAAAATTAAAGAAACTCACTCTGAAAGAGCAACTTGCCGTAGAGATCATTTGAAAGTGGGAGCCCAGTTCATGTCCAGTGTAAAGGCTAGTATTGCAACTCCTTCCAAACAGAACCTCACCAGAGTTGCGGAGATAGAACACAAACATTTAACAAGTAAGAGAGTGAGACGTGTTAGAGGAAAAAAAAAGGCTCATTAATATAAAGAAATTGCCAAAGCACGAATTATGGTTCAAATTTTGACTATCACACAAAAAAAAGACTATGAAACTTCTTACGGTCACGAGACAGTAGTTCATTGACCCCTATTAAAATGAATGTACAGTACATGTTAAAAAAATAAAATATTATTTTAATATTCCAATGTAAATGTACTCTTAAACATGCCAGAAATCTACCTTCCAAGGGTAGATCTATGAAAATGGTGTTGCATTAAGGAGGTTCTGACTGCTAATATCCCTTGCATTCCATGTGGTTGCACTACCAACTGAAATGACCAGGATAAGTAATCCCAAGATACCATCAAATGGGGGAGTAAGTAAGAGAGTTGCCAGAGGGCGTCTGTATGGTCAGACCAAATTATTGATTTGAGATGGTAAGGCCTTGAATCTAAAAAAAATGATATCCAAAGGACGATAACAAAGTTTGTTACCTTTATTACTCAGCTACAAACACAAAACATGGCTGAATATTATTATAATATTATAATTATCATATATATAAACTAAAATAGGAATATTTTAAATATCCATATACTCAAATTATATAAAAGTGAGACCAAAAGCTTATGCACAGGTCGTAAACCAGAAACAAGCCCTCAAACAGCTAAATTGACAAAAAATCTAAAAGCTTAGGCACTGAAAGCAGCTATGCGAGAAAATGTTTTCCCAACAAGGCTAACCAAAATGTCAAATCCCCCATTCCCAGTGTTTATCCGCTTGTAACGGAATAGCTCCCAATTTACAAAGGTATAAGAAATTCAATAAAAAAATTTATCAAAAGTATTACAGTCCTCAAATGTGTTTGCATTGAAAATTGTTATCAAAAGTCGGTAAAACAAAGGACCCACCCACAGCTCCGTACACCAAATTATAAAAAGTTATAAGCCACCAGGAAGAGAGACAAAATGAAGAAATTTTTTTTGTACAGGTTTAATTTTGTAAATGTATGAAACATTATAAAACGTATACAAATTTGGTTTATCCGTGATTGCCACCGACCCAAAAGTACACGATGTCATTAGGACACTCAGTGAAAGCTGTAAAATCCAGGTCCACAGAAAACGGCGCAAATGTGTTTCTTCACAATTTCACTGCATTCAGATTTGTTTCCGAGCGTCCCAATACACGGCATGGAATATTAAATACCTATAACAATAAATTGCATTGTTATTGCATGAGGAAAACGAAGCCATGCACAAGCTCTTTAAAGTGGAAAAATTAAAAGTAATTATATGAGATTTTGAAGGGTGGGGAGTGAAAAATGAAACGCAAAAGAACAAAAGAGCCAAAAACTGTTGCGGTAGTAAGGGGTTCACATGCATTAATTATGCAAATTTTCTAACAAAAAAGTATGCTGCTGGATGACATTTGAGCTCCCATTGTTATACAAAATCAATGCCTCTCTGTAGATGATTATCCAGATATACACAATACTCACTAGGACAGTATATATCCAAACACTCCAGTGACATGCTGGCAAATTTCCACCTCGCCATGATCCCATATTGAAGCGCTGTCACATTGGAAAGGCTAGTTATGACTTGCTTGGTAAAAATAATTGATGTTGCTAAAAAAACTGGTTTTATTTTAATGTTAAAAATAGTGCTCTTTCAAAGCACCTAGTACAACCATATCTTAGAATTAGGGTTTCTTTCTCTCAATATTATAAAGGAAATATACCATCGGAATTACTGTCACCCGATGGAAACAGACAGATGTGTGGGGTGCTCCTCACCAGCAGGGCCTCTGCCGGGTTCACAGAACAGGTCGCTCGGGGGACCCTCGTGTTCCTGTCATGACTAATGCGAGAGACGGAGAATTGCTAGCACTGCGCGGTAGTGCGATCTCATCGCTCATAGAGATTACTGTAACAGAACGGTCAGCGTGGCCATCGTCATAGTCATGAGCGGAGCAGCAAGAGTCAGAGGAACCCCACACTGATCACAGCTCCGTGGATAGGGTCTACATGTTATTTGGGAAAACCCTCTTTACTCCCTCAAATAGTTCCTTGATTTTAAAGATTCTGTTATAGAGAAATATGAGAATTAAATGGATGTATGTACACTAAGAATAATAGTTGTTTCCTAAAAATATGATTGTGAGCTAAAGAAATGTGGGGGATTTAACATGTACAGTGTTCTGACCATTTCCAATATTTTTTTAATGGAAGCCCCGAAGCTATTGGGTTGCGAGGCGCAGAGACAGAAACTGAAATTCTCCACCAGGTCTACACCTGGAGCCTGCTCAGTATATCAAGCGAGAGATGTAATCAAGATGCCACCCAGAGATGAAATATAAGTAAGTTATATATCGTATCGTATAAGGATATTTCCACGTCACTTTTATTGTACAGCTTACCAGTTCATTAGTCATGTGAAACAAATCAGAGTAATATTTGATTCTGCGCATTAGAATACGACGATGCTAAGCATAATGACTATTAATCACAACCATCCAAACAAATTGTTAACATGAAGATGCAAATTATTACTATGGGACTGACATTATATACAGCACAACTATGATACTCATGCAGCTGTGCTCTGAAATGTGGATGGGACCCAAAGGTTGGAGGGCCCGGTATCCAAACAACTACAGGAAGTTCTGGGGTGTGGTGTTCCAAATACTAATGGTCATAGTAATTGTCTAATTCCCAAACATAAAATGTATATCAAAGCTTTATTAACAACAGTACAGAGGAAAACAAGTTATAATGGCAAGTTAAAGGGGTCACCACCCGATGAAGGACGTATGCAAATGAGCCTAGGGTATATTGCATGCAGTCTTTCACCATGGTGTGTAGATGTCCTTACATCCATAAGCTACAAGACTAAGTAACAAAATGATTAGATGAGAACAAAAAAAACACGCCATCTTACAGGTTCACTTGACAGGCACTGAGTGCCACTAAGTCAGCATACTTTCCAAAGAGTGTGCAGTGGCAAAAACAGACAGCAAAGAATGTATTATATGTATTTTAATTTTTAGTAATTCATACTTTGTCCAATGAGAATGGAGCAATGTCCACATTACTGTGGATTTGTCCTATAGTACTCTAGAGGATTATATAAAAGACCTTTTTTAAGTTAATTACACTTCTTCTCTTTTGATAAGTTTTGACTAATTGTTTCAATCATTTGAATGAAAGTAATTAACTAAAAAATATGAAGTGAATAGTTTAGAACAATACATCAAAATACATGGATCAGTTGCGACAAGCAATCCTTGTATTATCAGACAGATCAATATGTGGTGCCGTCGTAGGTACTCATCTAGACCAATCCTCCTCATTTTCTGCACGAAGCAGACTTTCCTGTAGTCGAGGAAACTCTGAAAATGAACATAAATAGTATAAATAGAGGTGTGTTGTGATGCATGTTACATTTAAGTTATAGCCACAGACAAATATATCGTGTTATACGTATATTCTGTCTAGTTGGGGTCGTCTATACGCCGGTAATCGCGACCGCCCGCAGTGTATTCACGGCGGGCGGTGGGTTGCGCGTGCATGGAGAGGGTCACGGGCATGAGCCACTAACCCAAGCGGTATGTCTGCTGCTATATTGCCAGCAAAGGCTTACGGCGTAAACCGCGATCGGTGATAGCACAGCGAGGGCTGCCGGCAACCGGCGCTCAAAAAGATAGCGGAGCAGGTCTGATGGGCGGCGATCGTCATCCATGGTAGCCTCGGTTTCTGAAGACCAGAGGCTATTTGTTTTAACCCTTCATTACCATGTGACGCAATAGTGCACATTGTATGAAGTGGAAACAACCCCATATAATGCCAATGTCGAAAATGCCGATCTTATCAAAATGGTCTAAGTTTTTTTCAAGTTGCGTTAACCACGTAACGGAAAATAGCGCCCAAGTCGAAAAAAATGCACTTTTTGACATTTTGAAAAATATAAGAAAAAAAATCTATTATAAAAAAGTATCAAAAGGTCGTACAGTCCTAAAATGTATATCATTGAAAAATATATCAAATTTCGCCAAAAAAATGACCACCCCTCCAGGCATCCAGTACCTACACCAAAGTATAAAAAAGTTGAATTAGAGCGCAGAAGTTGGCAAAGTCTAAAAAAAGTAATTTTTGTACAGGAGGTGTTCATTTTTGTAAATGCAATGAAAAATGTATAAAAACTATTACAAATTTCGTTTATCCCCTTTAATCGTACGACCCAAAGAATATAAAGTGAGAACTGTCATTTGGCGTGCTCAGTTGAAGAAGTTTAATTTCCAAGCCACCAAAGAAAAGGCGCAAATGCGTTTTTACCATTTTATGCTTTGGAATTTTTTCCGCTTCTGAGTACATGGCATGGAATATTAAGAAAATAAAACATTTAGGGTAACATAGTGGTCAACATGACAGTGAAAATCGGACGATGGTAATGTTGTATGTTGTGTATGCCCTTGTTGTTGATGGCACACAGTTTCCTGCTATATACGCTGCAGTCATAAGAAGTAAAATTAAAAAACAGGACTGTTAAATTCAAAATCTTTGTTTTTTTGAATTTTTACCGCGGTTTAGTAAGTGTTGGGATAGGGGTTAGTCATACGGACGAATATATCTTACACTCTATATTTGAACAGGAAAGTAGGGGGGTCGTCTTCTTATACACCCAGGTCCTCTTATACGCCGCGAATGATACGGGTTATAATTTAAAGGCGGCTTTTTTTTAGCCATGGAAGAAATATACAGTGAAGAGAGCCACACGGCATTATCAAGGCAAGTTCCTTTCAATTTGATTTATATGTTTAAATAGGTTAGGGTTTAGGGTCAATCTAGTTACACTATTTACAATGATGAGATACATTATAATAACAAGGATCATTGTAGGGGGTGCGTACTACTAAGAGTCAAAATAGCGTTGACCCCAGACTACACAATTAATATTAATGTAGACTTCAAAACAAACATTAATTAAAAAACAAAAATGTGTGTTTTTATCTTCACTCAAAGGACATATACCACCAGGATTAAAGGTTGTAAACCAAGCACACTTATGTGCAGGTCTGTGTCATATCTGGCAGGATCTGTTCTTCTTTTAGCTTCTTATGCCCTTGTTTTTATGAAAAGGCTTTAAAAACTATACAAATGAGCCTGAGGGGCTCCAGGCTCCATTAACATCTATGTAGCTCAGAGCCCCTCAGATTATTTTTCATAATTTTTAAACGATTTTCTTGTAAAAGCAAGTGCATAAGAAGATAAAAGAAGAGCAGATCCTGCCAGAGGGGGCACACACCAGTATGTCGGTGTGCTTGGTTACAATCCTTCATCCTGGTGGTAGATTTACTTTATACTATTTAGTTATGTAACATTTATGAAAAATTTACTTAAGTTATGTGAAGTCAGAGAAAAGTTAAGTTTAAAATGTCCCCTACATGTGTTGAGAAGACTACAGATCACTAACAGTAAATTCCTTGTGTATCCCCATATATTCATAGAACTGCTTATTCAATATATACATCAATCTGATATTACATATGATTTCACTTACCTCACAAGCCCCTCTGAGAGGTGTAAGCAAACAAGCGCAAAGATCAAAACCTTCATGATTGTGGTTTTCCTCCAACCTTGTACCAGAAAGAAACTGGCTGATTTCTGTCACTTGCAGAGATCTTTTATACTGTCCACCTCCTTATGTAATGCGATAACACCATCAGTATCTTTTATTGTGTTTGCCCTTCTGTCTAGCAATATTTAATTTATGTTAAGGTTTTGGCAAAAATATGAATTTCTTGAGATAAAAATAATTTCAGTTAAACAAAACCATAATAGCTATCATTAAAAGTTAACCTTCAGGTTACTTAGATTGTTTGATCTATTCTACTGAAATAATTAATTGTTGTAGCCTGGCATAAATTATTTTACATTATTATAAGGTCTTCTAATTTTATTTAAGGCAAACTGTCAAGGCTATTTGGGACATTGAACCTCCCACAAGCCTGTATAATTTATACCTGCTAATATTCCCTGGGTACATCTTCCAAAGATGGATTAGTACACTTGATATGGATTAGTATTACACCTCCGCTTCAATGTGCATGCATCAGACCTTGGGGGCTTTTAATTTCCTGACTGCAGTGAACCACTGTTCTCATATCATAAATGTTTTTTTGTTTTATTTTTCATAGTCTGGGCAAGGAATTTTTATAGATGTATTAGGAAATATGAATTAGGTTTTTTTTTGTACATGTATATTTATATGTACATGAGTATATTTTTTTTACTTTATATGTTCCTTGTGAGGTCATAAATGACCCCTGGGCAACATTTCTTTTTATTTACAGTGAAAATGGGGAAACAATGATGTATTGGGCAGAGCTGTATTGGGTCTGATAAGATCCAGCAGCCCTGGTTAACCAAATCACACCTAGCAAACACTTGACTTTCGGGTCTATAGAGGCACCAGCAAAATCACAGCCTCTATCTACTACGTAGCTGTTATACAGCTGTATGTACTGAGGAAGGGAGAAGCCAAATAAAAGTTTCTGCCTTCTCCCTAGGGCAGTGATGGCGAACCTATGGCACGGGTGCCAGAGGTGGCACTCTGAAGAGTCACAATGTTCAAACCGTTGGGTGAAGCAGCTTCAAGTTTCATTTGGGCATTGGAAAGTTTGATCAGCTAGGTGTTTATTTGTGTATATATGTTTCTATTTATATTATTAGAAATTCTTATGTTATGTTGGAGAACCATTGTTGTTATAGATGAATCCTGAATAGCAATTTAGTCTTTTGTGCCATTTTTTTTATTTGTACTGGTTTTATTATTTATATTGTTTTATTATTTTATTATTTATATTGTACTGGTTTATTTATATATATTCAATTGGATGGTATTAAAGAAATATGTCTGTGTGAAGATAATTTCCAATAAATGTAGCCATATTGTCCCTTAGAAACTATCTTTGGTTATGATCACCACAATGAAAATGTCATAACCAACTATCTTTGCACAATGAAAAAAAATTGTTTGTACATATGAAACAGCCAGGACGTACTGCATGTCCATCAGCCGTCCTGTGTTAATGAATGCTGAATCCAGGAGGTCGGGCAGGCATCAATATGTGTGGCCTCCACTGCCAGAATACGGGATGGTCATCTCCAGGGAGAGCTATCTAGTTTAGGAGGGACAACATGGCTACTTTTATGGGAAATTATCTTCACACGGGAGCAATTTTATTAATAACTTAAATTGAAAAAAATGTATATGCATGGCAGATGAATTAAATTAAATATGAATTCCGAGATTGGAATACCGCTTTAAGGGAGAAGGAATTTTTGTGTGTCAGTAGACCTATATTGACTTATTTATTTACTTCTTTATTCGAATGCCTTATAAAGAATGGCTGGACCATTGTAGAAGTACTGTTACCTCTTGTGTCACTCCTTCCTCCTCATATACTGTAAGGCAGTGATGGCGAACCTATGGCACGGGTGCCAGAGGTGGCACTCTGAACCCTTTCTGCTGGCACCCAGGCTGTCGCCCCAGGATAGATCCTAGGACTAGAATATTCCTGCAGTTCTCAGTTCTCCTGCTGCTCTCAATGCTATTTTAAGGTGACACATCCTTGACTGATTGGAAATGCAGGAAGAGTGAGAAGGTCCAGATTATCTTTTGGGGTCCCCTTGCTGGCTCCATGATTCTTCTTGTACAGAGAGACCCTGGAGAGAAGCTACAATGAAATCTTCCAACAAAATGAAGCATGATAAATAGAGATGAGCGAACATACTCGTCCGAGCTTGATGCTCGTTCGAGCATTAGCGTACTCGAAACTGCTCGTTGCTCGGACGAGTATTTCGTATCTATCTATCTATCTATCTATCTATCTATCTATCTATCTCATATCTGTCTATCTATCTCATATCTATCTATCTATCTATCTCATATCTGTCTATCTATCTCTCTATCTATCTATCTATCTATCTATCTATCTATCTATCTCATATCTATCTCTTATCTATTTATCTCTCTCATATCTATCTATCTCCTATCTATCTCATATCTATCTCATATCTATCTATCTATCTATCTATCTATCTCATATCTATCTACCTCATATCTATCTATTTATCTATCTATCTATCTATCTCATATCTATCTATCTCATATCTATCTCATATCTATCTATCTCATATATATATATCTATCTCTTATCTATCTATAATATATCTGTCTTTAAATCTATCTATCTATCTATGGATATCTTAGTTGTATCTTTTCCCACAATTAATTTCATATTTCTTTAAGTATTTTGAATTTTTTATATTTTGCTATTATTACAGATTTACGTTATATATCCAAACATCTGGGAAGCAGGAAATAATTTATAGTGAGAGGTCAGACACCAAAGTTTCCCCTATGGCATCTGTAGCAACATGACAACAAGGGGCTGGCAACTATCTCCTTGACGAGAGCCCCTTGTTGTCAGGCTGCGGGTGAAGCACAACCCTCATGAATATTCCCTCCTGCACAGGTCACATGACTGCGAGGGGTTGTCAGTTACAATGTATCCAGCCACGTGCAGTCATTTGACTGGGAGTGTTATGGAGGCTCCATACGTGAACCCTGAGAGAAACTCCCTTCCCAGCTGTCCCTGCCTGATCGCCTCGCTTACCCTAAGTGGTGGTGGACAACTAGTCACCATACCCTTCCTGCACTGAAGGGCAAAGCTTGAAGATGAAGACAGAACAATGAAAACAAAAAAGAATAGTCACCAGAGTCGTGTCACAACCAAGAGAACAAACGCAGTACAAAATCACAAGGGAAAAACATTCTATCAAAGGGTCAAAATACAGAGTACATAAATAACAGGATACCAGGAACTAAGTAACTAAGTTCAAAACTAAGAACAAAAGTCCTGACAAGGAGGAGCTTATATGAGAATCATAGTCATAGTCCTAGAGGTGGATTGGAGGAAGCTTCTTTCAATCACAGTGGATTAACTATTGATGACCCCGAGCAGAGCTGCAGGAGACTGACAGATGTGGTGCCAATCAATCAGGAAAACCAGTAAGTATAAACCAGTGTTCACACTAGCAATGGCAAAATGAAAAACTATAAAACAATTAGCTGACAGAGGATGATGCTGTCACAGATATTACAGGGAGAAGCAGCCATGAAGCAAGATGAGTCTCTCGCCTCAGGCAGCAGAACCTGCTTCAAGATGTGGACAGAATTAGGGGCGCAGTCACTAAAGGGGAAATTGACACTTAAAAGTCATGTCAGCATAGGTGTAAGACACTGGGGGTCATTTACTAAGGGCCCGATTCGCGTTTTCCCGACGTGTTACCCGAATATTTCCGATTTGCGCCGATTTCCCCTGAATTGCCCCGGGATTTTGGCGCACGCGATCGTATTGTGGCGCATCGGCCCTGGCATGCACGTGACGGAAATCGGGGGGCGTGGCCGAACGAAAACCCGACGGATTCGGAAAAACCGCCGCATTTAAAAACGGAAAATGTGTCGCTCGGGACGCACTTACCTGCACTCAGCCGGCCTCGGTGAATTCCGGCGCGTTCAGATGCTTTTTAGCGCAGCAGGAGGAACTACCTTATTAAATCCCAGCCGGACCCGAATCCAGCGCAGAAAACGCGCCGCTGGATCGCAAATGGACCGGGTAAGTAAATCTGCCCCACTGCATGGAAAACCTGCCTATGCAGAATTACTTGATTAATTTATACTGGATGGGGCTGAGAAGGGGAATCTATAGTTTGCCTCAGGCAGTAGAAACTTTAAGTTCATCCCTGGGGAGGAGAGAACAGGCCCCTCCCAGTGTCATGGTCACATGATGTTATGATCCGGTGATGCTATTTCCTGCATCATATAACCATGGACCATAAGTGGGATCAGGGGAACCTACACATACAGTACACTAGTAAGTTCAATGTAATGGGTTTTATTTTAATGGTGTGGAATAATCCTTTTTTTTAGCCACAAAAAACCCTTTAATTCTATCCATTTATGGTATTTTTTTTTATAGACTTTGCTATTAGGATCATCATTGAAATAATTTTCAAGAAAAAAAAAAAACTGCAACAATATTTAGCTCTTTCCATCACGAATATGATAGAACTGTAAATGAAAAAAAAAAAGAAACCTAAAATCCCGCAATCTGTATATAAGTGGCGTTACCTTTTTTACATCACTAATGTATTCTTGATTAAAATAGTTTGATTACATAAAAAATACAGTAAATCTAATTAAGTGTTGATAAGTCGCAGGTATTCAATCCCAAATTTAAATCCCACTTGGAAATGGAAATTTCCTTCATTGAAATAAAAAATTCAGACAATTATTACCGAAATATCAAATCATATTACTTCGCTATAGGTTCACATTTTTGCTGGGAATAAATTAATTAGAATTATTTCAGCATTGATGAAATATTGCTATATTTAGACAATTCATATAGGCAATATGTGAAAATACCCACAGGCTCCACTGCCAGGCACTGCACAAGTTGGACAGAACCCCCTTCACAGAACCCCCTTCATTTATCGGGTTTGTGTTTGGATCATTCTGATCCATTGATCGTTGATTGGTTGTGCCTGACATTGCTTTGTCCATTGGATAGGTCATCAATATCACATCTATGAGGGTCCTATAGAGACCATGTATTTAAATGGAAGTTTGGCTGCAATTACCTATCCTGGCTAGTGATGAAGGGACCAGTTCATTTCCGAGCACCTGAAAACTCACCCCCACCAGTAACATTGGTGTGATCCTTTAAATGCTGTCAACAAAGCCAACCGATCTTAGACTACATGTTCTGCGCACATGCTGGCGGCCCTATACTGTCATCACTAGTCTTGGTGCCGATTTTACCCTTTAAATGCTGTCGACAGACACCCGAGGATCATTGTTCTCCCCCACATCATCGAGGAAAGTCGATCCTAGACCAAATGTTGTCAACAAAACCAACCGAGGATCGTTGTGCACCCGAGGATCGTTGTTCCCCCGACATCATCGAGGAAAGTCGAACCTAGACTAAATGTTGTCAACAAAGCCAACCGAGGATCGTTGTGCACCCCCAACATTATCGAGAAAAGATGATCCAATTTTAGACTAAATGTTGAGCGCACCCGGTGGCAGCTTTGTCCTGTCATCACTAGTCTTGGTGCCGATGTTATCCTTTAAATGTGTCGACAAAGCCACCTAAGTATTGTTGTGCACCCCCAACATCATCGAGGAAAGTCGATCCTAGACTGAATGTTGCACCCACACGGTAATGGGTTTGTCCTGTCATCACTAGTCCTGGCCTCTAAACAGAGAATAGAGCTGTTCCTCAGTCCAATAGTGGGGGATACCAAGTGTCACTCTACCACTGATATGATATTGAAGGACTAACCATATTCATTACCCTTCATTATAATAGGTTGGGAGCTGACTTGCAGTTACCAGTCCTGGCCACTACACAGAGAATGAAGCTGTTCTTCTGACTCTGTATAATTCCTAGTGTGATTCAGTAGTGGACCCCAATGTAAGAACTCTGATATTGATGAAGTCTCTTATTTATAGATCAGT
This sequence comes from Engystomops pustulosus, assembly GCA_019512145.1. NCBI lineage: Eukaryota > Metazoa > Chordata > Amphibia > Anura > Leptodactylidae > Engystomops > Engystomops pustulosus. The sequence goes on along the minus strand of CM033642.1, from coordinate 179,629,515 downwards.
AATGAACCTATAAGCTGGAAGTCTCCCTCAAAGAATAAAAGCCATGATTATGTGGACAGAGCAGTAGAACTCTAGTAAAACATGGCGGCGCTTCCAAAAACAACCAATATTTTTTGGTTCCTGTATGAAATTAAAGGGGTCATTGCATGACTAGTGGTCTGGGGTAATGTCAATGGCAGGTGGTAGTATGTCTGGTGGTCAATGGCAGGAAAGATGCTAATGGTCTTATTATATACTGAAGTGGCAAATATTAGAATAAATTGTGGTCTAGAGGGTTAATTCTATACCCTATTTTGGGCTTGGGAAATCAAAAGGTAAATGTACGGATACCCAGAAAACTAGAGAAATAAAATAACAATCTTAGTATGTCAGTATAGTGTGTGGTCTAGGGCAGTAATGGCTAACCTATGGCACTGGTGCCAGAGGTGGCACTCGGAACCCTTTCTGTGGGCACTCAGGCCATCACCAGAGATGACTCCAGGTATCTTCCTGCAGTCCCAGACAGCCCAGGACTTGCTGTGCACAGAGCTATTGTAAAGTGACAGCTCTACCTGGGGCTTTATTGGTGTCCTCAGGTGCTGGTATCAATGAAAACTGTGACAGAGAAGGGAGTATAAATCACGAATTAAATTTCTGTGTTGGCACTTTGCGAAAAATAAGCGGGTCTTTGTTGTAGTTTGGGCACTCGGTCTCTAAAAGATTCGCCATCACTGGTCTAGGGAATTGATTGGGTCAATATAGAGAATTTGTCCAGAGCGATAAAGGAATCAATGTCAGTATAGTTTGTGGTCTAGGGCAGTAGTGGTGAACCTATGGCACGGGTATCAGAGGTGGCACTCAGAGCCCTTTCTGTGGGCACCCAGGCCTTCACACCAACACAGAGTTTGCCAGATACGACTCAAGGCTTCCTTCTGTGGTCCAAGAGAGCCCAGCACGTGCCAAGCTCAGCGCTATTTTAAAGCGACATCCTTGGCTGCCAGGACTACAGGAGGAGCGAGAAGGGCTGGATAGAGATGGATTATCATTGGAGCTCCTGCTCTGGGTCCCCTGATTCTTCCTCTTCAGGGGACCCTGGAGTGAATCTAGAATCCAAATTTCTCCATCAACTTTCTATTGTATTGGTGAACTCAGGACGCCAATATGTTTAGAACCTGTGATACAGCAGGGATCCATAGGTTACTGCTTACATTGTCATGTTGGCACTCTGCGACATATAAGTGGGTTTTGGTTGTAGTTTGGGCACTCTGTCTCCAAAAGGTTCACCATCACTGGTCTATGGCATGTATTGGTTCAGTATACAGTATTTGGTGGTATTGTATTTGGTAAAGTATTTGGTGGTATTTTGAGTATAGTTGGTGGTCTAAGGCAGTGAAGGGGCTACTGTCAATGCAACTTGTGGTCCAGGGCAGTGATGGGTCATATTCCAGTCTTCCTGGTGGTCTTGGACAGGTTCGTTTTATAATTCTTAGTGGGTACGTTTTAGTTTCTGGGAGATAAATGCTGTACAAAATCCTGACACACTCCTCCCTGATATTTGTCAAATGTTTATTGTATAAGAGCAGGAGGCAACGTCAGTGCCGCCTTCTAGTGTTTACTGCTAGTACTGCAGCCATGGATTCACCTAAGATAAATTCATTCCACCATCTTTAAAAACATTGGTTTTAGAGAAAATCCTAACTCACTGCATCTTTGGATAATAGAGAGATTCTCTTTGTGATCCAGAATATAAGCAAATTATCTGAACTTCTGGTGCATGTCATGAAAAGTTGAAAATTTTTGGGAGAAAAAGGGGGCAATTCTGGGTTGGGAACCAAATGGCTCACGACAGGGCCACCTGGATCCTATAGATTTACTAATCTGACACAGTTTATAGATGAGATCTTCTGCAGCTCAAGAGATGTACTAGATTCTCCCTCTATGACCTGCCGTGTTCACCAGTAGGCTGTCACCAGAAGTCCTGAAACTACACAGAAAATTTATATGAGTGACCCTATTGAGTTTTATATTAGTGGACAATTCCTTTAAGAATTGGTTCTAGCAATAATTAAGCCTAGTGCACAAAGTGATGTGATCTTAACATATCGGCCCTAGTGTCTCTTGGTCTGTATATTCTCTCCATGTTTTTTTGGGTTTCCTCCGGGTCCTCTGGTTTCCTCCCACACTCCAAAACATACTGGCAGGTTGATTAGATTGTGAGCCCCATGAGGACATGGACTGATCTGGAAAGTTCTGTGCAGCGCTGCGTAATCTGTGTGTGCTATATAAATAAAGGACTTATTATTATTATTATTAAATGATTTCCATCCCTTTAAGGCTCGCAGGTCTCTACCGATTGCCCAATGTCATCACCTTTAACTCTACAAATTTGCAGAATTTCTTCTTTTTTTTTTTCCGGAATCCCGGGGGCAGAGTATCCATCAGGAAGTGAATCCAGTCCTCCTTACATGACATCACATCATTTAGCGCTATTAGAATAAGCCCTGCGCCTGACAGTCATCGCCGCCGCTGACATTTCAATATATGTGGAGGAGAAAAAAACAGGTGATGATAAGACACATTTTCAAACACGGCTTTAATTATTGGAATAGACTTCAATTGTCACATAGATAATGTCACGGACTGATCCTCACAGTGTGAAACGCGAGCGGCCAGAACACCCACAGTAGTATAAATAGCCCTCTAAAGCCGGGATTGATTGATGTCTGGCATAAAACCTATTCCTCTGAGTACATATATTCCTTCTGTTCGCTGCTTTCCTGCTTTTTATAATTGGCCCTATTTTTTTTTTTTTTTCGTTTTATTTTTTTTTTGTATTTTTTTTTGTCTATGCAAATTTTTCGTTTACATGTAATGGCAAACATCAAAGTGCTGTTGATAATTCATTGTGAGATCGACTATTTTTGTCTCGGCAAGACAAGAGCTTGTTATTTATTATTTATCCACGCTGAATATTTTGTATTTTGTTTTTGCCATTTGTTACAACTTTTTTCTTTTCTTTTGTTTTTTGTTTTTTTTTGGTTCGGGAAAGTTGGTGGAATCTTTTTGTTGCTTATTATATTTTATTTTATCTTTAATTAGGAGTGATGATTAACTGTAGTCGTGTAGTACAGACTGTTATCATTTATTAAAATAGTGGAATATTCATTTTTTATGTTTTATGTTTTTCATTTTTTATCGATTATGTTCTTTATTTTTATCTTTTATGCAAATATTTAAGCTATTATAGTATATTTTGTGTATGTAAATTTATGGTTCCTGCTCTGGGTACAACATGAATGAGCCAGGAATGTTTGTATAATACCTTAAAGGAAATCAACCATCTGGAATCCACTTGCCCATTGGCAGATTCCCAAAGGCAGTGTGAAGCAGGAACTTTTCTTTACTATTTCCTTAATGGCCTCCTCTGTGCCAAAAAATTGTGTTTTAAAATATGCAAATTAACTGCAAGTGCTACTGGGGGCGTCACCCTAGCCTCTAGAATTTACACGTCACTCGGAGCAGTGCTGAGACACCCCCATGCACGCCCGCAATGTGTCTAAAGCTGATATCAAAGGCCGGATGAGTAATAGTTCTTATTGCACCCCGCCTTCAGGGAACCCTAAAATCGGAGCCAATTCGAGATTCATTGGGCATGCAGGGGCCTGTGATGTCAGCTACATAGACACCGCAGACCTATAAGGGGGCATCTTTTCACAGCTCTGGTGTGTGTGTGTGGGGGGGGTGTTATCGCTATAGCCCCAGGAACACGGAGGCTAGGAGGACCCCCTGGTAGAGCTTATAAAAATAGTTTTTTGGGGGACAAAGAAGACCATAAAGGAGATAATAAAGTACGGGTCCTGCATCACTCTGCCCTGGACAATCTCGGAACTACTTGGGTAAGTAGATTCCAAATGGTAATTTCCTTTATAGGAAATCTACCACTTAATTTCACCTCTACAAAGTCCCACTCCTGCTTTGTAGAGGTGGAGATCTACCCTTTACATTAGTCATCAGCAGGCCCCTATAAAATGTGCTTTAAGGGGGTGTTACTAGAGCAACTCTGGGGTCACTGCAGCTACTGCTTTGCGCAGTCACAGTGAGAAGCAGATGGTAGGGGGAAGAAGGCGGGTAGAAATCAGAGGGCTCTGCTAACGCCCCCCTAAGAACTTCTGCCTAATTCACATAAAGATAATTTTAAAATGACTGAACTCGCTGATCACTAATGTAATCATTTCCCCTCACCAAAACAGTGGTGGAGCTGTAGATTTTCTTTGAGGATACAGCTCTTGGACAGGGGGCCACAAAATTATTTTGACTCTCCTATAGTATTGAATTGAGTGGCAGGAGACATACTCGACCTGGTGCTCCATCAATTAGTGAGAACAGGACCCCTGTGAGGTATGAGGGTCAGGATCAAGGTTAGTCAGGGGTACAGATGAGTGGACCCAATGGGGGTCATTTACTAAGGGCCCGAATCGCGTTTTTTTCGTAGGGTTGCCCGAAAATTACCGATTTTTCCTGAATTGCCCCGGTTTTTGGCGCATGCGATCGGATTGTGGCACATCGGCGCTGGCATGCACGCAACGGAAATCGGGGGACGTGGCCATCGGAAAACCCGACGGATTCAGAAAAATCGCTGTTTAAAAAAAAAAAGTGTCGCTGGACACGCACTTACCTGCACCCAGCATAGCTTGGTGAACTTCAGTGAACTCCGACGGACTTCAGCGCAGCAGCGACACCTAGTGGACATCGGGCGCACTACCTTAGTGAATGCCGGCCGGACCCGAACCCGCCGCTGGATCGCGAATGGACCGGGTAAGTAAATGTGCCCCATTGTTTGCATTCAGGTTCAGGTTCTGGAGTGTGACCCCCAACATATTCCCCGACAATTGACTCCCCACAGCTAATTGCCATGGCTAGGATTGGCCAAGGGGACAAGTCAAAGCCATGGCTAGTTGCGTCAGTTTGTCGGATTGGCTAATTGGCCACCAATCTGGCAATATATCTGGGTTATATAGCCTAGCCTGAATGCAAATGTGAGGTCTGCTCATGTCTAGTCAGGAGTCAGATCAGGAACGATAGTCAGTGAAATGGTTGTCATCTACTATTTCCAGTTGCCTTAATACCTGAATGTAGATGTGCAGCCAAAGCATGAGTCTTGTGACGGAAGATGAGAGTTGGAGTGGTAGAAGAGAAATACAAATGAATGCGACCATCAAAATCATAAGCCATAATTTTTGGCATGAGTACAACCATTTATTTGGTTACTTTAGTCTTTTTGTTATTTTGTTCATTAATTGTAGTAATAAACCCAACCACACGGTGTGCACTTTCCTTTAGGTAGCAAGAAGAGATTAGTGGAGCAGCTAGCGAGGACTATGATTGGCCAGTGGGTCACCCCATGGTCAATCATAGCCATGGTGTCTATTTGCCGGATTGGCTGTTCAGCCAGCAATCTGCCAATATGACCAATCAGGTAGCCGACTCCGACCTTCACCGCTAGTAGAAAGGAGTTGGAGATAATTCAAACATGGTCCATCATTGTCAACAAGTAGAAAGGATAGCGACCAAGTTGAAATATTGAGAAAGTTTAGAGAAAACTTGAGAAAATCTAAGTAAAATTTTAAATAAGTCACTGCAGTAACCTGGTCTGACCACTACACAGAGAATGGCGCTGTCTGCTTCCTGTTTCATTTTCTGTTTATCAGCTGCAGAAACCTGTTAGTTTGTGGGTCGTTGAGTGGGTTCAACCCTCATAACCCGATTCTAAGGACCAATTCTACAGATATCAATATTTGTAGCCCGGAAAACCCCCTTTAAATATATTCAAGACATGAAGAAAACTGTACAGAGTTTTTTTAACTTGACAAAACAAGAGACAACAAGCGTGACGTAAACATTTTACTGGCGAGATTTCAGAGGGTCCAGTCCGGACGTCTCTTTTTTTTTCACTATAAAATGACTGAAGAAACGGGAAAAAAATATTTATCAAAGAAAAGTAATTTAAAGTTCAAACTAAAAATAAACGGCTTGTTGCCATAGTGACTCATTGTGTACAAACATCTAAGAATCCCGCATTTCAGAGGCTGAAAAATGAGAGTGTTTGCACTTCATAAAGAGACCCCGGCATCAAACGGTGTCCTTTACTCTCCGCTGAGCCGCTGCTACTATTTTATGAAATGGGAAATCGCTGATCGAATTTAAACAGCTTATTTCACTGGGCTTTTCACAAGAGCGTCCCTTTAATGTCAATACTTGGAACATTCTATCATTTCTATAGCACGTAACACCCCAGGGTTCCACTCTGATACCTCTGATCTGGTAATAATGTGATCGGCAAGTAACCGCACACCTATCATTGTGTAGATGAGAAATTGGATCTACATAAAGGTTTCACTTAAAGGGATTTTATAGCTACAGTGGAAAACTCCTGGGCAGCCAGAATGGGGGCACCGAAAAAAAAAAAGTGCTTAAAGAGAAACTGTCACCACATTTTTCACAAATACAGTTGGTGACAGGTTCCCACAGAGCCCTATTAAAGAAATGCCATTCTTATATTAGCTAAAGATTGTTTCCCTTACATCCCCAGAAAATCAACTTTATGTTATCCTACCTGACATCAGAGGGGGCGTGTCCTGCTCAGCCGGCCCCTCCCATCTACTACTTTCCACACCAAATGTCTCCTCACCATTCAGCATTTCATGTCATGTGACCAGAGAGATGTCATCTAAGGTCCTTTACCGTGTAACATTTGCAAAGTCTATACTATGTATGTATCTGATCACATAAAATCACAGAATGCATCCATGGAGTATGGGGAGGAGTAGTAGTCCATGAAGGCAGTCCATGGGTTACGTACAAGATAGGTTACATAGGTTTGTTCTTAAGTTGAATTTGTATGTAAGTCGGAACTGTATATTTTATATATATTTTTGCCCCTGTGACAACTGGAGTTTCAAAAATTTTTGCTCCAATGGGACCAAGGATTATCAATAAAGCTTCATTATAGAAACCTTACAGCTAATCATTGCAGTCTGGGACTATAGTAACATCCAGAGAGGTCACCAGAGGTCAGAGTGGGCAGAGGGGGTCCGTCTTTAACTAGGGGTCGTCTGTAAGTCAGGTGTCCTTAAGTAGTGGACTGTCTGTATTTGTGATAGCAGGTGCACTTACATCACATTTCATGTCATTTAGGCAGTGGAAGTGACTCTATTACTTACTTACTAGCCATTTTTTGAGAAAATAAGCCATCAGACGACAAATTTTGGGTGTAAAAGATATAATAATTAGGATCTGGAATTGATTTCATTTAAAATTTCCCATTTGGGGGGGGGCTTTGAAAATTGTTACATTTCTATTATTGCAATTTAGAAAATTCTTACATTTCTATTATTGCAAATTTGAAAATTGTTACATTTCTATTTTTGGAATTTAGAAAATTGTTACATTTCTATTTTTGGAATTTAGAATATTGTTACATTTCTATTTTTGGAATTTACAAAGTTGTTTCATTTCTATTTTTGGAATTTAGAAAATTGTTACATTTCTATTTTTGGAATTTTGAAAATTGTTACATTTTGTATTGGCACTAGAATGTATCCTGATATCCACGAACACTGACGACTTCTCCTCTTCCCCCAGTATTTAGTGACTTATGATTCACCAGACTCGGCACCATGACTATTCATGCCTATATGTCTCAGTGTTCTTTAGGATGTCTTTGGATCATGTCCACCATCGTCAGTGAATTGCCCCCCTGCCCTCCTCGCTGACAGCCCGTGCCCCCTGCAGGCTCCGCTGTCAGATCATTTTTACCTCTTCTGTCTCCCAGCATCCGGATTATGACCTTTTGTTCTGACAAACCTATTTTACTGAATATACTTTCGTCTTGAGCCTTGTTGAATCCCTTAATGTGTAAATCAATAGATCATTACCTTGTCTGAGGAGCCGAGCGCACCTCTGTCTCAGATGTTTACAGTGATAAATCACTCCGGCTCCTCCGCTCTGCATCACAACAAGTAGTCACATTCAAGGTACTTGGGGAAACTTATAAATATTTTATAAATTCAAAGCAGAGAAGAAACCTTTCCCCTTACACAATTTAAAGGAAATCTACCACCAGGATGAAGGATTGTAAACCAAGCACACTGACATGCTGTTGTAGCTTTGTATGCATTTGTTTTTAAAGGGGACCTACCACCACAATTCTACCTATAAAGGTAGAACGGGTGGTAGGTGGATGAATGTGACGTGAGGATAGCCCTTTTTTGGGCTAATCCTCACGTCCCGGCTATCCTTTAGTAGAAGTAGAATGCCGGGTACTCGGACGAGGGCGCGCAGCTACGAGGAGCTGCGCCCCGAAGATTACATGGTAGGCGGAGGAACAAGGCTACTGGGGCGTGGAGTGGCCGCGACTAGTAGCCTCATGTCCGGCTACTCCACGCCCCAGTAGCCGCTTAAAAAAATTAGCATATACAGGCATTAAAGTTTACAAAAGGATAGCCGTGACGTGAGGATTAGCCCAAAAAAGGGCTATCCTCCCGTCCCATTCACCTGCCACCCGTTCTACCTTTATAGGTAGAATCGTTGTGGTAGGTTCCCTTTAAGAAAAATAGGTTTTAAAAATTATGCAGATGAACCTCCGGGCTATAAGCTCCATTGACATCTATAGAGTCTGGAGCCCATGAGGCTCATTTGCATAATTTGTTAAACCTTTTATTGTAAAAACAAGGTCCTAAGAATCTAAAAGAAAAGCAGAACCTACCAGAGGGGGCACTCACCAGTATGTCAGTGTGGTTGGTTTACAATTCTTTATCCTGGTGGTAGATTTCCTTTAATGGAAATCTCCCATCAAAATCCATCCTGATAAACCAGGGACATTACTCCTAGATCCAGGCACCGGCACTGTGGTATCTTCTTATATTTCTTATCCATGGCCTCCTGCCTTTAAATATCAACTTTTAAAATTATGCTAACGAGCCTGAAGGGCTCTAGGGGTGTCACCAGAGCTTTTATGAGAGGCCATGTGTAACTGTGACTGGATGGAGGACTGGGCTTCAGCTTTGATAAGAAGAGGAAGGAGTAACAGTGGGCGGAGGAGAACCTCCCACGGCTGCAGGACAGACTAAACGGGAAGCTGAAGCAGGGCAGAGTCTGCTCCCTACACAAGGCCCCTGTGACATGGCCATGACAGACTGTGTAACAGAGATAAGAGATCATAGATAGCTCACAGGACACTGTAGAGCAGTGAGTGCTCGTGGGAGTGTCACATGACCCTCTATCCCCTACTATTTAATGGGAGAGCAGCAGGCTGCAGAGCAGGAAGGTGTTTCTCAACTGGGGCTTTGGTTTCTAAATTTCATAAAATTGTGCAGAACTTTATCTGAACATACATATTGCTGTTTACTAAGATGTTCCCAATGTATAATAATAAAAAATAACATAAAGTGGCCAACCCCTTTAATCCCTTAAGGGTGCAGCCCTTTTGTAGCTTAAGCCTCAGCCCATTTCTTGTTCATCTACCATGTTTTGCTTTCTATGGTTATAACTTTTGAACACTTTTACTTACCAAAGTGATTTTGACAGGCGGTCCCTTACTTAAGTACACCCGACTTACAGATGACCCCTAGTTAAAGAGGGACCCATCTGCCCATTGTGACCTCTGGTGAAGCTCTCTGGACACATTACTATAGTATCAGGCTGCAATAATCAGCTGTAAAGTGTCTGTAATGAAGATTTATTGTTAATCCTTGGTCCAATTACAGCAAAAAACAGGGGCAAAAAATTTTTTTGTCTGGATCTACAATGATAAAATATACAGTTTCGACTTAAGAACAAACCTATGGACCCTATCTTGTATATAACCCGGGGATTGCCTGTATTTTTTCGTTTCATCATGTATTTTTTTTTTTTTTTTTATGTCAGTGGTAATTTTAAGTTGATAAGTTTTGAGTATATATATCAAAAAAATGTAAAAATTGCCAAAATATTTGAAAAATTTGCCATTTTAAAAATTCCAAATAATCTACTTTTAAGGAAGATGGTAGCTAATTTGGGTTAAAAACAAAGAAATATTTGTGTCTGCTTTTGTTTTCATCATTTTTGTAAAAATATAAATTTTAATTTTAGAATTACATTTTTTGGCTTCATTTTTGTTTTTAATGAGCTTTGAAATGTAGGATATTACAAACCCCTAGGAGTCCCTCCATTTTCAAATCTGCACCCCCTAAAATTGTTAGAAGACTGTTATCCCCTTGAGATCTAATAAAAGAGTAATAAAATCAAAAGGGAGGTGAAATTTAGGATGGTGTAATTTTGTTAGTTATACGTTTATTTAGCCCTAAAATTTACAGATTAATGAAACATAGAAAAAACCTTCTTAAAATATGTTACTCAATTTCTCCCAAATAAGTGCCCCACACTTGTATAGGTGCACAGCGAGGCATTGGGGGGGAAGGAGCGCCATGCAGCAGGTGGTTTTTGGTTGGTTCGTTGCTGCACTTTTGTGAGCTGTAAATTATTCATTTTTCTATTACCATGCGAGGGCTTATTTTTTATGGAATGAGATGCATTTTTCAGTGATTCTATTTTGGAGTGGCTGTGAAGATTGAAAATGAATGAAAATTTATTGACTTTTATTTTTAGAATTGGGATTTGTGATTTTTTTTTTTATGTGTGTGTTTCCTTTATGTTATATTTATTCTGTGGGTCAGTACAATTATGGCAATGCCAAATTGTTATTTTTTTTATTACCTTTTACTAATTTTGTAGAAAACTTTGTAAAACCTGATTACAGGCAGTCCCCGGGTTATGTACAAGATAGGGTCTGTAGGTTTGTTCTTAAGTTGAATTTGTATGTAAGTCGGAACTGTATATTTTATAATTGTAACCCCAGCCAGAATTTTTTTGGTCTCTGTGATAATTGGATTTTAAAAATGTTGGGTTGTCATGAGAACAAGGATAAACAATAAAGCTTCATTGCAGACATCATTTATAACTGATTATTGTAGCCTCGGGCTAAAGTACAGTAAATTACCAACATCCAGAGGTCCGTTTGTAACTAGGGGTCGCCTGCAAGTCGGGTGTTCTTAATTAGGGGACCGCCTGTATAGGGAAAATGCTATTTTGTATCACCATTTTCCAAGTGGCATAACACTTTAATTTTTTGGTCTATATAGCTGGTTGAGAGCTTGTTTTTTGCGGGACATGTTGTACTTTACTTCTGTACCGTTTTGGTATAGATAAGTTTCTTTGCATTTTATGTGGGACAAGGTAAAAATAAAAATTTTTAGTGTTTTTTTTAAATGTTTTCTTTTTATGCCATTCATTGTGTGGGTTCAATAACGATTTTGTTTGATTGCACGGGTAATAATGAATGTGGTGATACGCTACTGTATATGTGGAAACTGCATTCTGCATTGGGATTTTTCACTTTTTTATGTTTCACTTTTTATGTTCTCAGTAATTTATTTTGTATTGGGTTCTTTGGGGACATTTTTACTACTTTTTTATTTTTTTTTGATTGCTTGTTCATTATAATATCTTGCAATGCTGATTTAGTGCAGGGGATTATTACTGTCAGCCTTCGCAATCGGTCATAAAAAGCATTTACCTATATCAGACCCCGGGCCATAACAACAATCGGCACCCTTCAAAACGCTATGGGGGGGCTGTGAACAGGGATGTTAGCTGTAGGATACAGCTGATACCCTGTGTTTCCCGATGACGTCTCAGTTCCAGTGATGAGATGAAACGGTATTGGCTCAATGACGTACTATTACTGCATGGACGGCTAAATGTCGATCTCCATGCAGTAAATGTATGTCACAGGTTGAACCACTTTTAACTGCCGACCACTAGGAAAAAAATTGGAATTTTTTTTCTACCATGAAACATTAGGTATTTACCCCAATTTTCTCTAGACCACCAGGGAATAAACAAAATATTCCTTCTTTATCCTAGAATTTGAGCTATCAACCCTTTTTTTACCCTACAACACCAGGGAATAAAGTAGCAATTGCTTTTTCATCATGGACTCTTAGGCTATATTCACACTGCCGTTGCCCGCCCGTACCGCACCGTAGCGGGCAACGGCAGTGTATGGAGAGAGGAGGAGGAGGTGAGCGCAGCTCACCCCGCCCCTCTCCATAGAGATACATGGCGCACGGCACCGTATTACGGGTAAAGATAGGACAGGTCCTATCTTTTTCCGGGTACGGAGTGGTACGGTGCCGCACGTGTTTTGGGGAATACAAAGTTATGGGACACTCTTTTTTTGTCGTCATTCAACCGAATGAAATATACTTAATATCTTGATTTACCAAACACCTCCAGCTTTATGTGGAAATAAATGTCATTTTATTATTATTATTATTTATTATTTTTAGGGGACACTGTCACCAGATATTACCCCACTTAATTTTGGGCTAGGGAATGAAATTCCTTCTACAATTTCCTCTTTATTTTACATATTGTTACCTGTAAAAATATGATCTTGAAAGACTCTAATGTGCAAATGAGATGAGAAGAGTCACTTTTTGAATGAGATGAGTCACTTTTAGAGGCTGATGGTGGAGTCACTAGACACCTATGCCTATATCTTGGGTTCTATAGCAGCTAGATACTGGTGTTATTGTAAAGATGAGATGTTTCAAATCGCATTGGGTTTGTGGAGATACAGGTAGGTAAAGAGAAAGAAATGAGATCTTAATCTGCAACTCATGTTTCCAATTTTGCCTCTCTCTGTAGTCTATTTAGGTTTACAGTACACAGTCTGATACAATTTGAAATATGAGATTATAATCTTTACAATGACACCAGTAGCATGGTTCTAGATGATATAGATAAAACGACCATCTAAAAGTAATCTCAGAAAAAAGGTGAGTCTATTTGCTTAAATATGAGCTACAATAGTTTGGATTTATAGGGTTATGATCTAGCTGCCCGAATAACCATTACAACAGAAGGTTATGTATGTTTTTCCCTTACTATGTACTATTTATATTCTTGTTTGTTTAGACCACAACATTATTGTTTTTTGTATATATCGGGGTATTTTTCTCTTGAACATTTGAGGTATTCCATGGTTGTTACAATATTTGTGTTATTTTTATGACATCCTTCTTTGTGGGCTACTTTGTTCATGTTATATGCTGCTAGTGGAGATGGTTGTTTGTTGTTTCACCTGTGTCCCACATATTTTTCAGACTATAAGGCGCACCGGAGTATAAGGCGCACCATCAATAATTGCCTGCTAAAACATCTAGGTTCATATATAAGGCGCACCGGATTATAAGGTGCACCATCAATAAAAGCCTGCTAAAACATCTAGGTTCATATATAAGGCGCACCGGATTATAAGGTGCACCTGATTATAAGGATCAATGACCAGCAGGTGGCAGACCTGTGGACAGTTCAAGGCAGCTGTTGTCTGTAAGTACGGCGCACCTTTGATTTCTGAGAAAATCAAAAGATTTTTTGTGCGCCTTTTAGTCCGAAAAATACGGTAGTTTTGTTCCAGATATATCTTTTGCAACGCCCCTCACAACTGTGACAGCTGTGGTTTGCTTTTAAATTTAGTTTCACTGTTTGTAATGGATATGCCATGACTAAGAGCTCCCGTTCGAAACGCATAGGCCCCATCATCTGCACCCAACTGTAAATGCCTGGTTAAGATGCCTGAGTAAAAGAAAGAAGTTTATAACTGGAAGTGCTGCGATCCGTTTTTCAGTTACAGTATCATGCAGTTAGTGAGTGTAATAGACCTGCCTAAAGAGATGGGTATTAAGAGCATGTTGGAAGCTTTGGAGGTTGGGTATTAGTCTGATAGACTGGGGTATGGCATTCCACAGAATCGGTGCAGCTCGAGAGAAGTCATTAGTCAATAGCTGAAAAAGTGGTGACAGGTTCCCTTCAAGAGACTGGACGATGGGATTTTCTCATTCTTACAGCTAATATACTGTCAGCTACTATGTTTACCTCTAACAGGTAAACATGCCGGTCCTTCCATCACTCTGAATCATAGTTGAGGAAGAGCGTCCGCACCTTCAGAGATGCAGAGTTGCCCAATCCTGAAGAATTTGGTCGGTTTGTCTGACTTGACTGATATGTTTGACCACGTTTAGATGGGAATTAAGAGCATGTTTGAAGCTTTGGAGGTTGGGTATTACACTGATAGACTGGGGTAGGGCATTCAACAAAATCGGTGCAGCTCGAGAGAAGTCATTGGTCAATAGCACAAAAGGTGGTGATAGGCTCCCTTCAAGATACTGGACGATGGGATTTTCTCATTCTTACAGCTAATCTACTGTCAGCAACATGGAGCAATAAGTTACTGTTTAAATTGTTATGTTGGCACTTCATGGTAAATAAGTAGAATTCTGTTGTAGTTTGGGCACCCAGTCTCTAAAAGGTTCGCCATCACTGCCCTAGGACATCCGTGTGTCTGTGACAGCTGGAGACCCTGTTCTGCTCCTGTAATCTGCGCAACAACAGGAGTAACGACAGAGATGCTGATAGACGTTGTTGCAAACTCTGAATCACACTGCCTGCTTGCTGTCCACAGAGAGGGGACAGTCAGAAACAAATGAAATTAAATCTTCCAACAAAATGAAGCATGATAAATAGAGATGAGCGAACATAATATTTCACCACATATAATCTATTAGCTGCAAAACCAACTGGATGGTAGCACAACCAGGTATGGCTTACAAAACTAAAACCATCTTCCCAGGGAGCGCCCCTTTTTTTTTTTTTTTGAATACAAATTTTGATCATTATCTTGAAGAGACCAGAGGGCTATACTTGAGACAACTACCTCAAGTCCCTGGCTATGATGCACAGTGCTGCAGTGCACAAGTGATGATAAATACTATATGAAGAGCCTGCTGGTCCGAATACAGACAGTGCCATCCTGCAGATACACGCACTGCAATACAGGCTCCATAGTTATATCAATTATTTGCCTTTTGGCTGCGTGTGGTAATAACTAAAATTTCTGTATACAATGTAGTACAGCCAGGTCAGACACTAGCCAGGTAAGATCTAAAACGTCCAAAGGACCTGGAATATATCCATAGGATCCATCTATCTTACAGAATTAGGTGCAGCAGTAACACTGACCATGTGTCTAGCTAATTCTCCAGCCATTTCACGGGGATAAATGTAATATAATATTACAATGCTCCATTATAGGCTGAGGCAGCATGTAATCCCCTCAGTATTGTACCATCCACCAATCATGTATTATAAATAGAGATGAGCGAACATACTCGTCCGAGCTTGATGCTCGTTCGAGCATTAGCGTACTCGAAACTGCTCGTTGCTCGGACGAGTATTTCGCCCGCTCGAGTCTCCCATTGACTTCAATGGGGCTCGTTATTCGAGACGAGCACTCGAGCATCGGGAAAAGTTCGTCTCGAATAACGAGTACCCATGCATTTTAGTGCTCGCTCATCTCTAATGATAAATCAAGGCACTTACTCTTCTTAGATTTGTTATCCATGGCCTACTTCCTTCTAAAATAAATGTTTAAAATTATTCTAATGAGCTACAAGTGTCCTACCAGAGCCCCTCTATGCCGTAGCTTCACAGGCTGTTAGACTCACCCTCCCCCTACTTAGGCATTTCCTCATCGCTCTACTTTCTGTATTTTTACAGCAGCAGAGGGAGTTTTAGCACACAGTGGGAGGAGGGAAGTGCACCTGCACAGTGTAACAACCTACATAGAGTTCTTATTGGTCATTAGTATAATTTTAAAAGTTAAGAGGCCATCGATAACAAATATAAGAAGATTACTAGAGTCACAGTGTCTGAATCTATGAGTAAGTGTCCCTGGTTAATCTTACTCAAGTTTGTTTTTGTATGCATTTTAGAGAAAGAGGGGTGATTTAAAATGTATATATCATTTTCATATTTTTAATATTATCTATCTATCTATCTATCTATCTATCTATCTATCTATCTCATATCTGTCTATCTATCTCATATCTATCTATCTATCTATCTCATATCTGTCTATCTATCTCTCTATCTATCTATCTATCTATCTATCTATCTATCTATCTCATATCTATCTCTTATCTATTTATCTCTCTCATATCTATCTATCTCCTATCTATCTCATATCTATCTCATATCTATCTATCTATCTATCTATCTATCTCATATCTATCTACCTCATATCTATCTATTTATCTATCTATCTATCTATCTCATATCTATCTATCTCATATCTATCTCATATCTATCTATCTCATATATATATATCTATCTCTTATCTATCTATAATATATCTGTCTTTAAATCTATCTATCTATCTATGGATATCTTAGTTGTATCTTTTCCCACAATTAATTTCATATTTCTTTAAGTATTTTGAATTTTTTATATTTTGCTATTATTACAGATTTACGTTATATATCCAAACATCTGGGAAGCAGGAAATAATTTATAGTGAGAGGTCAGACACCAAAGTTTCCCCTATGGCATCTGTAGCAACATGACAACAAGGGGCTGGCAACTATCTCCTTGACGAGAGCCCCTTGTTGTCAGGCTGCGGGTGAAGCACAACCCTCATGAATATTCCCTCCTGCACAGGTCACATGACTGCGAGGGGTTGTCAGTTACAATGTATCCAGCCACGTGCAGTCATTTGACTGGGAGTGTTATGGAGGCTCCATACGTGAACCCTGAGAGAAACTCCCTTCCCAGCTGTCCCTGCCTGATCGCCTCGCTTACCCTAAGTGGTGGTGGACAACTAGTCACCATACCCTTCCTGCACTGAAGGGCAAAGCTTGAAGATGAAGACAGAACAATGAAAACAAAAAAGAATAGTCACCAGAGTCGTGTCACAACCAAGAGAACAAACGCAGTACAAAATCACAAGGGAAAAACATTCTATCAAAGGGTCAAAATACAGAGTACATAAATAACAGGATACCAGGAACTAAGTAACTAAGTTCAAAACTAAGAACAAAAGTCCTGACAAGGAGGAGCTTATATGAGAATCATAGTCATAGTCCTAGAGGTGGATTGGAGGAAGCTTCTTTCAATCACAGTGGATTAACTATTGATGACCCCGAGCAGAGCTGCAGGAGACTGACAGATGTGGTGCCAATCAATCAGGAAAACCAGTAAGTATAAACCAGTGTTCACACTAGCAATGGCAAAATGAAAAACTATAAAACAATTAGCTGACAGAGGATGATGCTGTCACAGATATTACAGGGAGAAGCAGCCATGAAGCAAGATGAGTCTCTCGCCTCAGGCAGCAGAACCTGCTTCAAGATGTGGACAGAATTAGGGGCGCAGTCACTAAAGGGGAAATTGACACTTAAAAGTCATGTCAGCATAGGTGTAAGACACTGGGGGTCATTTACTAAGGGCCCGATTCGCGTTTTCCCGACGTGTTACCCGAATATTTCCGATTTGCGCCGATTTCCCCTGAATTGCCCCGGGATTTTGGCGCACGCGATCGTATTGTGGCGCATCGGCCCTGGCATGCACGTGACGGAAATCGGGGGGCGTGGCCGAACGAAAACCCGACGGATTCGGAAAAACCGCCGCATTTAAAAACGGAAAATGTGTCGCTCGGGACGCACTTACCTGCACTCAGCCGGCCTCGGTGAATTCCGGCGCGTTCAGATGCTTTTTAGCGCAGCAGGAGGAACTACCTTATTAAATCCCAGCCGGACCCGAATCCAGCGCAGAAAACGCGCCGCTGGATCGCAAATGGACCGGGTAAGTAAATCTGCCCCACTGCATGGAAAACCTGCCTATGCAGAATTACTTGATTAATTTATACTGGATGGGGCTGAGAAGGGGAATCTATAGTTTGCCTCAGGCAGTAGAAACTTTAAGTTCATCCCTGGGGAGGAGAGAACAGGCCCCTCCCAGTGTCATGGTCACATGATGTTATGATCCGGTGATGCTATTTCCTGCATCATATAACCATGGACCATAAGTGGGATCAGGGGAACCTACACATACAGTACACTAGTAAGTTCAATGTAATGGGTTTTATTTTAATGGTGTGGAATAATCCTTTTTTTTAGCCACAAAAAACCCTTTAATTCTATCCATTTATGGTATTTTTTTTTATAGACTTTGCTATTAGGATCATCATTGAAATAATTTTCAAGAAAAAAAAAAAACTGCAACAATATTTAGCTCTTTCCATCACGAATATGATAGAACTGTAAATGAAAAAAAAAAAGAAACCTAAAATCCCGCAATCTGTATATAAGTGGCGTTACCTTTTTTACATCACTAATGTATTCTTGATTAAAATAGTTTGATTACATAAAAAATACAGTAAATCTAATTAAGTGTTGATAAGTCGCAGGTATTCAATCCCAAATTTAAATCCCACTTGGAAATGGAAATTTCCTTCATTGAAATAAAAAATTCAGACAATTATTACCGAAATATCAAATCATATTACTTCGCTATAGGTTCACATTTTTGCTGGGAATAAATTAATTAGAATTATTTCAGCATTGATGAAATATTGCTATATTTAGACAATTCATATAGGCAATATGTGAAAATACCCACAGGCTCCACTGCCAGGCACTGCACAAGTTGGACAGAACCCCCTTCACAGAACCCCCTTCATTTATCGGGTTTGTGTTTGGATCATTCTGATCCATTGATCGTTGATTGGTTGTGCCTGACATTGCTTTGTCCATTGGATAGGTCATCAATATCACATCTATGAGGGTCCTATAGAGACCATGTATTTAAATGGAAGTTTGGCTGCAATTACCTATCCTGGCTAGTGATGAAGGGACCAGTTCATTTCCGAGCACCTGAAAACTCACCCCCACCAGTAACATTGGTGTGATCCTTTAAATGCTGTCAACAAAGCCAACCGATCTTAGACTACATGTTCTGCGCACATGCTGGCGGCCCTATACTGTCATCACTAGTCTTGGTGCCGATTTTACCCTTTAAATGCTGTCGACAGACACCCGAGGATCATTGTTCTCCCCCACATCATCGAGGAAAGTCGATCCTAGACCAAATGTTGTCAACAAAACCAACCGAGGATCGTTGTGCACCCGAGGATCGTTGTTCCCCCGACATCATCGAGGAAAGTCGAACCTAGACTAAATGTTGTCAACAAAGCCAACCGAGGATCGTTGTGCACCCCCAACATTATCGAGAAAAGATGATCCAATTTTAGACTAAATGTTGAGCGCACCCGGTGGCAGCTTTGTCCTGTCATCACTAGTCTTGGTGCCGATGTTATCCTTTAAATGTGTCGACAAAGCCACCTAAGTATTGTTGTGCACCCCCAACATCATCGAGGAAAGTCGATCCTAGACTGAATGTTGCACCCACACGGTAATGGGTTTGTCCTGTCATCACTAGTCCTGGCCTCTAAACAGAGAATAGAGCTGTTCCTCAGTCCAATAGTGGGGGATACCAAGTGTCACTCTACCACTGATATGATATTGAAGGACTAACCATATTCATTACCCTTCATTATAATAGGTTGGGAGCTGACTTGCAGTTACCAGTCCTGGCCACTACACAGAGAATGAAGCTGTTCTTCTGACTCTGTATAATTCCTAGTGTGATTCAGTAGTGGACCCCAATGTAAGAACTCTGATATTGATGAAGTCTCTTATTTATAGATCAGTAATGAACCTATAAGCTGGAAGTCTCCCTCAAAGAATAAAAGCCATGATTATGTGGACAGAGCAGTAGAACTCTAGTAAAACATGGCGGCGCTTCCAAAAACAACCAATATTTTTTGGTTCCTGTATGAAATTAAAGGGGTCATTGCATGACTAGTGGTCTGGGGTAATGTCAATGGCAGGTGGTAGTATGTCTGGTGGTCAATGGCAGGAAAGATGCTAATGGTCTTATTATATACTGAAGTGGCAAATATTAGAATAAATTGTGGTCTAGAGGGTTAATTCTATACCCTATTTTGGGCTTGGGAAATCAAAAGGTAAATGTACGGATACCCAGAAAACTAGAGAAATAAAATAACAATCTTAGTATGTCAGTATAGTGTGTGGTCTAGGGCAGTAATGGCTAACCTATGGCACTGGTGCCAGAGGTGGCACTCGGAACCCTTTCTGTGGGCACTCAGGCCATCACCAGAGATGACTCCAGGTATCTTCCTGCAGTCCCAGACAGCCCAGGACTTGCTGTGCACAGAGCTATTGTAAAGTGACAGCTCTACCTGGGGCTTTATTGGTGTCCTCAGGTGCTGGTATCAATGAAAACTGTGACAGAGAAGGGAGTATAAATCACGAATTAAATTTCTGTGTTGGCACTTTGCGAAAAATAAGCGGGTCTTTGTTGTAGTTTGGGCACTCGGTCTCTAAAAGATTCGCCATCACTGGTCTAGGGAATTGATTGGGTCAATATAGAGAATTTGTCCAGAGCGATAAAGGAATCAATGTCAGTATAGTTTGTGGTCTAGGGCAGTAGTGGTGAACCTATGGCACGGGTATCAGAGGTGGCACTCAGAGCCCTTTCTGTGGGCACCCAGGCCTTCACACCAACACAGAGTTTGCCAGATACGACTCAAGGCTTCCTTCTGTGGTCCAAGAGAGCCCAGCACGTGCCAAGCTCAGCGCTATTTTAAAGCGACATCCTTGGCTGCCAGGACTACAGGAGGAGCGAGAAGGGCTGGATAGAGATGGATTATCATTGGAGCTCCTGCTCTGGGTCCCCTGATTCTTCCTCTTCAGGGGACCCTGGAGTGAATCTAGAATCCAAATTTCTCCATCAACTTTCTATTGTATTGGTGAACTCAGGACGCCAATATGTTTAGAACCTGTGATACAGCAGGGATCCATAGGTTACTGCTTACATTGTCATGTTGGCACTCTGCGACATATAAGTGGGTTTTGGTTGTAGTTTGGGCACTCTGTCTCCAAAAGGTTCACCATCACTGGTCTATGGCATGTATTGGTTCAGTATACAGTATTTGGTGGTATTGTATTTGGTAAAGTATTTGGTGGTATTTTGAGTATAGTTGGTGGTCTAAGGCAGTGAAGGGGCTACTGTCAATGCAACTTGTGGTCCAGGGCAGTGATGGGTCATATTCCAGTCTTCCTGGTGGTCTTGGACAGGTTCGTTTTATAATTCTTAGTGGGTACGTTTTAGTTTCTGGGAGATAAATGCTGTACAAAATCCTGACACACTCCTCCCTGATATTTGTCAAATGTTTATTGTATAAGAGCAGGAGGCAACGTCAGTGCCGCCTTCTAGTGTTTACTGCTAGTACTGCAGCCATGGATTCACCTAAGATAAATTCATTCCACCATCTTTAAAAACATTGGTTTTAGAGAAAATCCTAACTCACTGCATCTTTGGATAATAGAGAGATTCTCTTTGTGATCCAGAATATAAGCAAATTATCTGAACTTCTGGTGCATGTCATGAAAAGTTGAAAATTTTTGGGAGAAAAAGGGGGCAATTCTGGGTTGGGAACCAAATGGCTCACGACAGGGCCACCTGGATCCTATAGATTTACTAATCTGACACAGTTTATAGATGAGATCTTCTGCAGCTCAAGAGATGTACTAGATTCTCCCTCTATGACCTGCCGTGTTCACCAGTAGGCTGTCACCAGAAGTCCTGAAACTACACAGAAAATTTATATGAGTGACCCTATTGAGTTTTATATTAGTGGACAATTCCTTTAAGAATTGGTTCTAGCAATAATTAAGCCTAGTGCACAAAGTGATGTGATCTTAACATATCGGCCCTAGTGTCTCTTGGTCTGTATATTCTCTCCATGTTTTTTTGGGTTTCCTCCGGGTCCTCTGGTTTCCTCCCACACTCCAAAACATACTGGCAGGTTGATTAGATTGTGAGCCCCATGAGGACATGGACTGATCTGGAAAGTTCTGTGCAGCGCTGCGTAATCTGTGTGTGCTATATAAATAAAGGACTTATTATTATTATTATTAAATGATTTCCATCCCTTTAAGGCTCGCAGGTCTCTACCGATTGCCCAATGTCATCACCTTTAACTCTACAAATTTGCAGAATTTCTTCTTTTTTTTTTTCCGGAATCCCGGGGGCAGAGTATCCATCAGGAAGTGAATCCAGTCCTCCTTACATGACATCACATCATTTAGCGCTATTAGAATAAGCCCTGCGCCTGACAGTCATCGCCGCCGCTGACATTTCAATATATGTGGAGGAGAAAAAAACAGGTGATGATAAGACACATTTTCAAACACGGCTTTAATTATTGGAATAGACTTCAATTGTCACATAGATAATGTCACGGACTGATCCTCACAGTGTGAAACGCGAGCGGCCAGAACACCCACAGTAGTATAAATAGCCCTCTAAAGCCGGGATTGATTGATGTCTGGCATAAAACCTATTCCTCTGAGTACATATATTCCTTCTGTTCGCTGCTTTCCTGCTTTTTATAATTGGCCCTATTTTTTTTTTTTTTTCGTTTTATTTTTTTTTTGTATTTTTTTTTGTCTATGCAAATTTTTCGTTTACATGTAATGGCAAACATCAAAGTGCTGTTGATAATTCATTGTGAGATCGACTATTTTTGTCTCGGCAAGACAAGAGCTTGTTATTTATTATTTATCCACGCTGAATATTTTGTATTTTGTTTTTGCCATTTGTTACAACTTTTTTCTTTTCTTTTGTTTTTTGTTTTTTTTTGGTTCGGGAAAGTTGGTGGAATCTTTTTGTTGCTTATTATATTTTATTTTATCTTTAATTAGGAGTGATGATTAACTGTAGTCGTGTAGTACAGACTGTTATCATTTATTAAAATAGTGGAATATTCATTTTTTATGTTTTATGTTTTTCATTTTTTATCGATTATGTTCTTTATTTTTATCTTTTATGCAAATATTTAAGCTATTATAGTATATTTTGTGTATGTAAATTTATGGTTCCTGCTCTGGGTACAACATGAATGAGCCAGGAATGTTTGTATAATACCTTAAAGGAAATCAACCATCTGGAATCCACTTGCCCATTGGCAGATTCCCAAAGGCAGTGTGAAGCAGGAACTTTTCTTTACTATTTCCTTAATGGCCTCCTCTGTGCCAAAAAATTGTGTTTTAAAATATGCAAATTAACTGCAAGTGCTACTGGGGGCGTCACCCTAGCCTCTAGAATTTACACGTCACTCGGAGCAGTGCTGAGACACCCCCATGCACGCCCGCAATGTGTCTAAAGCTGATATCAAAGGCCGGATGAGTAATAGTTCTTATTGCACCCCGCCTTCAGGGAACCCTAAAATCGGAGCCAATTCGAGATTCATTGGGCATGCAGGGGCCTGTGATGTCAGCTACATAGACACCGCAGACCTATAAGGGGGCATCTTTTCACAGCTCTGGTGTGTGTGTGTGGGGGGGGTGTTATCGCTATAGCCCCAGGAACACGGAGGCTAGGAGGACCCCCTGGTAGAGCTTATAAAAATAGTTTTTTGGGGGACAAAGAAGACCATAAAGGAGATAATAAAGTACGGGTCCTGCATCACTCTGCCCTGGACAATCTCGGAACTACTTGGGTAAGTAGATTCCAAATGGTAATTTCCTTTATAGGAAATCTACCACTTAATTTCACCTCTACAAAGTCCCACTCCTGCTTTGTAGAGGTGGAGATCTACCCTTTACATTAGTCATCAGCAGGCCCCTATAAAATGTGCTTTAAGGGGGTGTTACTAGAGCAACTCTGGGGTCACTGCAGCTACTGCTTTGCGCAGTCACAGTGAGAAGCAGATGGTAGGGGGAAGAAGGCGGGTAGAAATCAGAGGGCTCTGCTAACGCCCCCCTAAGAACTTCTGCCTAATTCACATAAAGATAATTTTAAAATGACTGAACTCGCTGATCACTAATGTAATCATTTCCCCTCACCAAAACAGTGGTGGAGCTGTAGATTTTCTTTGAGGATACAGCTCTTGGACAGGGGGCCACAAAATTATTTTGACTCTCCTATAGTATTGAATTGAGTGGCAGGAGACATACTCGACCTGGTGCTCCATCAATTAGTGAGAACAGGACCCCTGTGAGGTATGAGGGTCAGGATCAAGGTTAGTCAGGGGTACAGATGAGTGGACCCAATGGGGGTCATTTACTAAGGGCCCGAATCGCGTTTTTTTCGTAGGGTTGCCCGAAAATTACCGATTTTTCCTGAATTGCCCCGGTTTTTGGCGCATGCGATCGGATTGTGGCACATCGGCGCTGGCATGCACGCAACGGAAATCGGGGGACGTGGCCATCGGAAAACCCGACGGATTCAGAAAAATCGCTGTTTAAAAAAAAAAAGTGTCGCTGGACACGCACTTACCTGCACCCAGCATAGCTTGGTGAACTTCAGTGAACTCCGACGGACTTCAGCGCAGCAGCGACACCTAGTGGACATCGGGCGCACTACCTTAGTGAATGCCGGCCGGACCCGAACCCGCCGCTGGATCGCGAATGGACCGGGTAAGTAAATGTGCCCCATTGTTTGCATTCAGGTTCAGGTTC
Organism: Engystomops pustulosus; assembly: GCA_019512145.1. NCBI lineage: Eukaryota > Metazoa > Chordata > Amphibia > Anura > Leptodactylidae > Engystomops > Engystomops pustulosus. Next base: position 179,605,054 of record CM033642.1, on the reverse strand, counting down.
TGGAGTGTGACCCCCAACATATTCCCCGACAATTGACTCCCCACAGCTAATTGCCATGGCTAGGATTGGCCAAGGGGACAAGTCAAAGCCATGGCTAGTTGCGTCAGTTTGTCGGATTGGCTAATTGGCCACCAATCTGGCAATATATCTGGGTTATATAGCCTAGCCTGAATGCAAATGTGAGGTCTGCTCATGTCTAGTCAGGAGTCAGATCAGGAACGATAGTCAGTGAAATGGTTGTCATCTACTATTTCCAGTTGCCTTAATACCTGAATGTAGATGTGCAGCCAAAGCATGAGTCTTGTGACGGAAGATGAGAGTTGGAGTGGTAGAAGAGAAATACAAATGAATGCGACCATCAAAATCATAAGCCATAATTTTTGGCATGAGTACAACCATTTATTTGGTTACTTTAGTCTTTTTGTTATTTTGTTCATTAATTGTAGTAATAAACCCAACCACACGGTGTGCACTTTCCTTTAGGTAGCAAGAAGAGATTAGTGGAGCAGCTAGCGAGGACTATGATTGGCCAGTGGGTCACCCCATGGTCAATCATAGCCATGGTGTCTATTTGCCGGATTGGCTGTTCAGCCAGCAATCTGCCAATATGACCAATCAGGTAGCCGACTCCGACCTTCACCGCTAGTAGAAAGGAGTTGGAGATAATTCAAACATGGTCCATCATTGTCAACAAGTAGAAAGGATAGCGACCAAGTTGAAATATTGAGAAAGTTTAGAGAAAACTTGAGAAAATCTAAGTAAAATTTTAAATAAGTCACTGCAGTAACCTGGTCTGACCACTACACAGAGAATGGCGCTGTCTGCTTCCTGTTTCATTTTCTGTTTATCAGCTGCAGAAACCTGTTAGTTTGTGGGTCGTTGAGTGGGTTCAACCCTCATAACCCGATTCTAAGGACCAATTCTACAGATATCAATATTTGTAGCCCGGAAAACCCCCTTTAAATATATTCAAGACATGAAGAAAACTGTACAGAGTTTTTTTAACTTGACAAAACAAGAGACAACAAGCGTGACGTAAACATTTTACTGGCGAGATTTCAGAGGGTCCAGTCCGGACGTCTCTTTTTTTTTCACTATAAAATGACTGAAGAAACGGGAAAAAAATATTTATCAAAGAAAAGTAATTTAAAGTTCAAACTAAAAATAAACGGCTTGTTGCCATAGTGACTCATTGTGTACAAACATCTAAGAATCCCGCATTTCAGAGGCTGAAAAATGAGAGTGTTTGCACTTCATAAAGAGACCCCGGCATCAAACGGTGTCCTTTACTCTCCGCTGAGCCGCTGCTACTATTTTATGAAATGGGAAATCGCTGATCGAATTTAAACAGCTTATTTCACTGGGCTTTTCACAAGAGCGTCCCTTTAATGTCAATACTTGGAACATTCTATCATTTCTATAGCACGTAACACCCCAGGGTTCCACTCTGATACCTCTGATCTGGTAATAATGTGATCGGCAAGTAACCGCACACCTATCATTGTGTAGATGAGAAATTGGATCTACATAAAGGTTTCACTTAAAGGGATTTTATAGCTACAGTGGAAAACTCCTGGGCAGCCAGAATGGGGGCACCGAAAAAAAAAAAGTGCTTAAAGAGAAACTGTCACCACATTTTTCACAAATACAGTTGGTGACAGGTTCCCACAGAGCCCTATTAAAGAAATGCCATTCTTATATTAGCTAAAGATTGTTTCCCTTACATCCCCAGAAAATCAACTTTATGTTATCCTACCTGACATCAGAGGGGGCGTGTCCTGCTCAGCCGGCCCCTCCCATCTACTACTTTCCACACCAAATGTCTCCTCACCATTCAGCATTTCATGTCATGTGACCAGAGAGATGTCATCTAAGGTCCTTTACCGTGTAACATTTGCAAAGTCTATACTATGTATGTATCTGATCACATAAAATCACAGAATGCATCCATGGAGTATGGGGAGGAGTAGTAGTCCATGAAGGCAGTCCATGGGTTACGTACAAGATAGGTTACATAGGTTTGTTCTTAAGTTGAATTTGTATGTAAGTCGGAACTGTATATTTTATATATATTTTTGCCCCTGTGACAACTGGAGTTTCAAAAATTTTTGCTCCAATGGGACCAAGGATTATCAATAAAGCTTCATTATAGAAACCTTACAGCTAATCATTGCAGTCTGGGACTATAGTAACATCCAGAGAGGTCACCAGAGGTCAGAGTGGGCAGAGGGGGTCCGTCTTTAACTAGGGGTCGTCTGTAAGTCAGGTGTCCTTAAGTAGTGGACTGTCTGTATTTGTGATAGCAGGTGCACTTACATCACATTTCATGTCATTTAGGCAGTGGAAGTGACTCTATTACTTACTTACTAGCCATTTTTTGAGAAAATAAGCCATCAGACGACAAATTTTGGGTGTAAAAGATATAATAATTAGGATCTGGAATTGATTTCATTTAAAATTTCCCATTTGGGGGGGGGCTTTGAAAATTGTTACATTTCTATTATTGCAATTTAGAAAATTCTTACATTTCTATTATTGCAAATTTGAAAATTGTTACATTTCTATTTTTGGAATTTAGAAAATTGTTACATTTCTATTTTTGGAATTTAGAATATTGTTACATTTCTATTTTTGGAATTTACAAAGTTGTTTCATTTCTATTTTTGGAATTTAGAAAATTGTTACATTTCTATTTTTGGAATTTTGAAAATTGTTACATTTTGTATTGGCACTAGAATGTATCCTGATATCCACGAACACTGACGACTTCTCCTCTTCCCCCAGTATTTAGTGACTTATGATTCACCAGACTCGGCACCATGACTATTCATGCCTATATGTCTCAGTGTTCTTTAGGATGTCTTTGGATCATGTCCACCATCGTCAGTGAATTGCCCCCCTGCCCTCCTCGCTGACAGCCCGTGCCCCCTGCAGGCTCCGCTGTCAGATCATTTTTACCTCTTCTGTCTCCCAGCATCCGGATTATGACCTTTTGTTCTGACAAACCTATTTTACTGAATATACTTTCGTCTTGAGCCTTGTTGAATCCCTTAATGTGTAAATCAATAGATCATTACCTTGTCTGAGGAGCCGAGCGCACCTCTGTCTCAGATGTTTACAGTGATAAATCACTCCGGCTCCTCCGCTCTGCATCACAACAAGTAGTCACATTCAAGGTACTTGGGGAAACTTATAAATATTTTATAAATTCAAAGCAGAGAAGAAACCTTTCCCCTTACACAATTTAAAGGAAATCTACCACCAGGATGAAGGATTGTAAACCAAGCACACTGACATGCTGTTGTAGCTTTGTATGCATTTGTTTTTAAAGGGGACCTACCACCACAATTCTACCTATAAAGGTAGAACGGGTGGTAGGTGGATGAATGTGACGTGAGGATAGCCCTTTTTTGGGCTAATCCTCACGTCCCGGCTATCCTTTAGTAGAAGTAGAATGCCGGGTACTCGGACGAGGGCGCGCAGCTACGAGGAGCTGCGCCCCGAAGATTACATGGTAGGCGGAGGAACAAGGCTACTGGGGCGTGGAGTGGCCGCGACTAGTAGCCTCATGTCCGGCTACTCCACGCCCCAGTAGCCGCTTAAAAAAATTAGCATATACAGGCATTAAAGTTTACAAAAGGATAGCCGTGACGTGAGGATTAGCCCAAAAAAGGGCTATCCTCCCGTCCCATTCACCTGCCACCCGTTCTACCTTTATAGGTAGAATCGTTGTGGTAGGTTCCCTTTAAGAAAAATAGGTTTTAAAAATTATGCAGATGAACCTCCGGGCTATAAGCTCCATTGACATCTATAGAGTCTGGAGCCCATGAGGCTCATTTGCATAATTTGTTAAACCTTTTATTGTAAAAACAAGGTCCTAAGAATCTAAAAGAAAAGCAGAACCTACCAGAGGGGGCACTCACCAGTATGTCAGTGTGGTTGGTTTACAATTCTTTATCCTGGTGGTAGATTTCCTTTAATGGAAATCTCCCATCAAAATCCATCCTGATAAACCAGGGACATTACTCCTAGATCCAGGCACCGGCACTGTGGTATCTTCTTATATTTCTTATCCATGGCCTCCTGCCTTTAAATATCAACTTTTAAAATTATGCTAACGAGCCTGAAGGGCTCTAGGGGTGTCACCAGAGCTTTTATGAGAGGCCATGTGTAACTGTGACTGGATGGAGGACTGGGCTTCAGCTTTGATAAGAAGAGGAAGGAGTAACAGTGGGCGGAGGAGAACCTCCCACGGCTGCAGGACAGACTAAACGGGAAGCTGAAGCAGGGCAGAGTCTGCTCCCTACACAAGGCCCCTGTGACATGGCCATGACAGACTGTGTAACAGAGATAAGAGATCATAGATAGCTCACAGGACACTGTAGAGCAGTGAGTGCTCGTGGGAGTGTCACATGACCCTCTATCCCCTACTATTTAATGGGAGAGCAGCAGGCTGCAGAGCAGGAAGGTGTTTCTCAACTGGGGCTTTGGTTTCTAAATTTCATAAAATTGTGCAGAACTTTATCTGAACATACATATTGCTGTTTACTAAGATGTTCCCAATGTATAATAATAAAAAATAACATAAAGTGGCCAACCCCTTTAATCCCTTAAGGGTGCAGCCCTTTTGTAGCTTAAGCCTCAGCCCATTTCTTGTTCATCTACCATGTTTTGCTTTCTATGGTTATAACTTTTGAACACTTTTACTTACCAAAGTGATTTTGACAGGCGGTCCCTTACTTAAGTACACCCGACTTACAGATGACCCCTAGTTAAAGAGGGACCCATCTGCCCATTGTGACCTCTGGTGAAGCTCTCTGGACACATTACTATAGTATCAGGCTGCAATAATCAGCTGTAAAGTGTCTGTAATGAAGATTTATTGTTAATCCTTGGTCCAATTACAGCAAAAAACAGGGGCAAAAAATTTTTTTGTCTGGATCTACAATGATAAAATATACAGTTTCGACTTAAGAACAAACCTATGGACCCTATCTTGTATATAACCCGGGGATTGCCTGTATTTTTTCGTTTCATCATGTATTTTTTTTTTTTTTTTTATGTCAGTGGTAATTTTAAGTTGATAAGTTTTGAGTATATATATCAAAAAAATGTAAAAATTGCCAAAATATTTGAAAAATTTGCCATTTTAAAAATTCCAAATAATCTACTTTTAAGGAAGATGGTAGCTAATTTGGGTTAAAAACAAAGAAATATTTGTGTCTGCTTTTGTTTTCATCATTTTTGTAAAAATATAAATTTTAATTTTAGAATTACATTTTTTGGCTTCATTTTTGTTTTTAATGAGCTTTGAAATGTAGGATATTACAAACCCCTAGGAGTCCCTCCATTTTCAAATCTGCACCCCCTAAAATTGTTAGAAGACTGTTATCCCCTTGAGATCTAATAAAAGAGTAATAAAATCAAAAGGGAGGTGAAATTTAGGATGGTGTAATTTTGTTAGTTATACGTTTATTTAGCCCTAAAATTTACAGATTAATGAAACATAGAAAAAACCTTCTTAAAATATGTTACTCAATTTCTCCCAAATAAGTGCCCCACACTTGTATAGGTGCACAGCGAGGCATTGGGGGGGAAGGAGCGCCATGCAGCAGGTGGTTTTTGGTTGGTTCGTTGCTGCACTTTTGTGAGCTGTAAATTATTCATTTTTCTATTACCATGCGAGGGCTTATTTTTTATGGAATGAGATGCATTTTTCAGTGATTCTATTTTGGAGTGGCTGTGAAGATTGAAAATGAATGAAAATTTATTGACTTTTATTTTTAGAATTGGGATTTGTGATTTTTTTTTTTATGTGTGTGTTTCCTTTATGTTATATTTATTCTGTGGGTCAGTACAATTATGGCAATGCCAAATTGTTATTTTTTTTATTACCTTTTACTAATTTTGTAGAAAACTTTGTAAAACCTGATTACAGGCAGTCCCCGGGTTATGTACAAGATAGGGTCTGTAGGTTTGTTCTTAAGTTGAATTTGTATGTAAGTCGGAACTGTATATTTTATAATTGTAACCCCAGCCAGAATTTTTTTGGTCTCTGTGATAATTGGATTTTAAAAATGTTGGGTTGTCATGAGAACAAGGATAAACAATAAAGCTTCATTGCAGACATCATTTATAACTGATTATTGTAGCCTCGGGCTAAAGTACAGTAAATTACCAACATCCAGAGGTCCGTTTGTAACTAGGGGTCGCCTGCAAGTCGGGTGTTCTTAATTAGGGGACCGCCTGTATAGGGAAAATGCTATTTTGTATCACCATTTTCCAAGTGGCATAACACTTTAATTTTTTGGTCTATATAGCTGGTTGAGAGCTTGTTTTTTGCGGGACATGTTGTACTTTACTTCTGTACCGTTTTGGTATAGATAAGTTTCTTTGCATTTTATGTGGGACAAGGTAAAAATAAAAATTTTTAGTGTTTTTTTTAAATGTTTTCTTTTTATGCCATTCATTGTGTGGGTTCAATAACGATTTTGTTTGATTGCACGGGTAATAATGAATGTGGTGATACGCTACTGTATATGTGGAAACTGCATTCTGCATTGGGATTTTTCACTTTTTTATGTTTCACTTTTTATGTTCTCAGTAATTTATTTTGTATTGGGTTCTTTGGGGACATTTTTACTACTTTTTTATTTTTTTTTGATTGCTTGTTCATTATAATATCTTGCAATGCTGATTTAGTGCAGGGGATTATTACTGTCAGCCTTCGCAATCGGTCATAAAAAGCATTTACCTATATCAGACCCCGGGCCATAACAACAATCGGCACCCTTCAAAACGCTATGGGGGGGCTGTGAACAGGGATGTTAGCTGTAGGATACAGCTGATACCCTGTGTTTCCCGATGACGTCTCAGTTCCAGTGATGAGATGAAACGGTATTGGCTCAATGACGTACTATTACTGCATGGACGGCTAAATGTCGATCTCCATGCAGTAAATGTATGTCACAGGTTGAACCACTTTTAACTGCCGACCACTAGGAAAAAAATTGGAATTTTTTTTCTACCATGAAACATTAGGTATTTACCCCAATTTTCTCTAGACCACCAGGGAATAAACAAAATATTCCTTCTTTATCCTAGAATTTGAGCTATCAACCCTTTTTTTACCCTACAACACCAGGGAATAAAGTAGCAATTGCTTTTTCATCATGGACTCTTAGGCTATATTCACACTGCCGTTGCCCGCCCGTACCGCACCGTAGCGGGCAACGGCAGTGTATGGAGAGAGGAGGAGGAGGTGAGCGCAGCTCACCCCGCCCCTCTCCATAGAGATACATGGCGCACGGCACCGTATTACGGGTAAAGATAGGACAGGTCCTATCTTTTTCCGGGTACGGAGTGGTACGGTGCCGCACGTGTTTTGGGGAATACAAAGTTATGGGACACTCTTTTTTTGTCGTCATTCAACCGAATGAAATATACTTAATATCTTGATTTACCAAACACCTCCAGCTTTATGTGGAAATAAATGTCATTTTATTATTATTATTATTTATTATTTTTAGGGGACACTGTCACCAGATATTACCCCACTTAATTTTGGGCTAGGGAATGAAATTCCTTCTACAATTTCCTCTTTATTTTACATATTGTTACCTGTAAAAATATGATCTTGAAAGACTCTAATGTGCAAATGAGATGAGAAGAGTCACTTTTTGAATGAGATGAGTCACTTTTAGAGGCTGATGGTGGAGTCACTAGACACCTATGCCTATATCTTGGGTTCTATAGCAGCTAGATACTGGTGTTATTGTAAAGATGAGATGTTTCAAATCGCATTGGGTTTGTGGAGATACAGGTAGGTAAAGAGAAAGAAATGAGATCTTAATCTGCAACTCATGTTTCCAATTTTGCCTCTCTCTGTAGTCTATTTAGGTTTACAGTACACAGTCTGATACAATTTGAAATATGAGATTATAATCTTTACAATGACACCAGTAGCATGGTTCTAGATGATATAGATAAAACGACCATCTAAAAGTAATCTCAGAAAAAAGGTGAGTCTATTTGCTTAAATATGAGCTACAATAGTTTGGATTTATAGGGTTATGATCTAGCTGCCCGAATAACCATTACAACAGAAGGTTATGTATGTTTTTCCCTTACTATGTACTATTTATATTCTTGTTTGTTTAGACCACAACATTATTGTTTTTTGTATATATCGGGGTATTTTTCTCTTGAACATTTGAGGTATTCCATGGTTGTTACAATATTTGTGTTATTTTTATGACATCCTTCTTTGTGGGCTACTTTGTTCATGTTATATGCTGCTAGTGGAGATGGTTGTTTGTTGTTTCACCTGTGTCCCACATATTTTTCAGACTATAAGGCGCACCGGAGTATAAGGCGCACCATCAATAATTGCCTGCTAAAACATCTAGGTTCATATATAAGGCGCACCGGATTATAAGGTGCACCATCAATAAAAGCCTGCTAAAACATCTAGGTTCATATATAAGGCGCACCGGATTATAAGGTGCACCTGATTATAAGGATCAATGACCAGCAGGTGGCAGACCTGTGGACAGTTCAAGGCAGCTGTTGTCTGTAAGTACGGCGCACCTTTGATTTCTGAGAAAATCAAAAGATTTTTTGTGCGCCTTTTAGTCCGAAAAATACGGTAGTTTTGTTCCAGATATATCTTTTGCAACGCCCCTCACAACTGTGACAGCTGTGGTTTGCTTTTAAATTTAGTTTCACTGTTTGTAATGGATATGCCATGACTAAGAGCTCCCGTTCGAAACGCATAGGCCCCATCATCTGCACCCAACTGTAAATGCCTGGTTAAGATGCCTGAGTAAAAGAAAGAAGTTTATAACTGGAAGTGCTGCGATCCGTTTTTCAGTTACAGTATCATGCAGTTAGTGAGTGTAATAGACCTGCCTAAAGAGATGGGTATTAAGAGCATGTTGGAAGCTTTGGAGGTTGGGTATTAGTCTGATAGACTGGGGTATGGCATTCCACAGAATCGGTGCAGCTCGAGAGAAGTCATTAGTCAATAGCTGAAAAAGTGGTGACAGGTTCCCTTCAAGAGACTGGACGATGGGATTTTCTCATTCTTACAGCTAATATACTGTCAGCTACTATGTTTACCTCTAACAGGTAAACATGCCGGTCCTTCCATCACTCTGAATCATAGTTGAGGAAGAGCGTCCGCACCTTCAGAGATGCAGAGTTGCCCAATCCTGAAGAATTTGGTCGGTTTGTCTGACTTGACTGATATGTTTGACCACGTTTAGATGGGAATTAAGAGCATGTTTGAAGCTTTGGAGGTTGGGTATTACACTGATAGACTGGGGTAGGGCATTCAACAAAATCGGTGCAGCTCGAGAGAAGTCATTGGTCAATAGCACAAAAGGTGGTGATAGGCTCCCTTCAAGATACTGGACGATGGGATTTTCTCATTCTTACAGCTAATCTACTGTCAGCGTAGCCTCATGTCCGGCTACTCCACGCCCCAGTAGCCGCTTAAAAAAATTAGCATATACAGGCATTAAAGTTTACAAAAGGATAGCCGGGACGTGAGGATTAGCCCAAAAAAGGGCTATCCTCACGTCCCATTCATCCACCTACCACCCGTTCTACCTTTATAGGTAGAATCGTGGTGGTAGGTCCCCTTTAAGCCAAAATTTTTAACCCTGCACTTTCCAAAATCCAATTATGAACCACCATATACAGCTGCTGCTGCTGTGGCATTTGGAAGCTGAGCCGTGATTGGTTGCTGTTCTGTCACAGGTCATTAATATGATCTCTGAGCTGTGATTGGTTACTATAGGCAATGCATATAAGACTGTTTATGTGTGAGGTAAGATGGATACAGAGATAGGGGGCGATTTATCAGAAATGTCTTAGGTAAAACTGTTCCAGTTGCCTATGAAAACTAATCAGAGATCAGCTGTAATTTTATAAATAGCTGTGCAAAAATGAAAATTGAGCTCTGATTGGTTGCCATGGGTAACTAAAGCAGTTCTGCTCTCAGACACTTCTGATACATCTCCCCATAGACTAAGTGACAGTCAGGGACATAGACAGTACCTGGAATGAGAATGTCAGAGACAGGCAGTCACTGGAATGAGAGTGCCTGTGACAGACAGCCACTGAATAAAACTGTCAGCGATAGACAGCCAATGAAAGAGACTGCCAGGGACAGACAGCCACTGAAAGAGACTGCCAGAGACATACCGTCACTGAAAGAGACTGCCAGCAACAGACTGTCACTGAAAGAGAATGCCAGCAACAGACTGTCACTGAAAGAGAATGCCAGCAACAGACTGTCACTGAAAGAGAATGCCAGCAACAGACTGTCACTGAAAGAGAACGCCAGCAACAGACAGTCACTGAAAGAGACTGCTAAAAACCGAAAAAGTTTATAAAAAAGGGATGGTCAGAGACAGTCTGAGACAGTCTATAGATAGATATAAAATATTTTCAATTCTATTTTGTAGTAGTAGAGCAGTTATTTACTATCCCTGGCAATGCCGGGAACTACCGCTAGTATATTAATATAATGCATAGTACAATACCAACCATACCGTGTTCCCCCAAAAATAGGTCAGTGATGGCTAACCTATGGCACTGGTGCCAGAGGTGGCACTCAGAGCCCTTTCTGTGGGCACTCAGGCCATCAGCAGAGATGACTCCAGGTATCTTCCTGCAGTCCCAGACAGCCCAGGACTTGCTGTTTTAAAGTGACAGCTTTACTGGGACTATTTTCTGCTTTATTGGTGTCCTCAGGGTGCTGGTATCAATGAAAACTGTGACAGAGAAGAGTATAAATCACAAATTAAATTTCTGTGTTGGCACTTTGCGATAAATAAGTGGGTCTTTGTTGTAGTTTGGCACTCGGTCTCTAAAAGGTTCGCCATCACTGCACTAGGTCATATTTTTAGGGGATGTCTTATATTGAACAAAAAATAAACAACTTCTCCAACATCCAATTTCAACAACTCCAACTCTGAATTTAATTTTGAATTTCTTGTGACTCCATTTATGGCCCCAATCCCTCATGTTTAGCACTTTCCTTAAATCAGCACATCTTGTCCAGGTAGCTGCTTATATCACATTTGCAGCGCAACAGTCAGTGATTTTATTGAATAATTTCTTTGCCCATGTCACAACTTCTTGCAATATCTGAACAGTCTACTAATAATCATGTATGACGTGGGATGAGCTGTAGCAATGACTGCTGCCAGGTCTTATTTTCAGGGGAGGCCTTTCATTTCTAAGCTGCAAAGAAATTGTGCTAGGTCTTATTTTCGGGGGGTGTCTTATTTTACGGGAAACAGGGATCAGTCCTTAAACATACATTAGCTATTGTTAAATCTATGCACAAAGGGTTTTATATAATATTATACGTGGTAAAATAAGCTGGGTACAGAACTCCTTATCTTTTAGTCAGTCATTAGGAAAACCAAATATTTATGCTATAAAGAATAAAGTGCTCTCCATGAGCCAGGGTTATCAAGGACTTTCACTGTTTTCAAATTATCTAATTATTGTTATCAATTATACTCATATTTGCCAGTCACTTAAATCTTATATCTGATTTCAAAGTTTCAAAAAAAGGTATCTGTGACTCTACAAAATAAATGTTACTACCATCCATTTGGCCCAGTCTTTTGTGTTCCTAAATTTCTTGGCTGTTAACATAACTTAAACATTGGTTCATCTTACAATAACAAGTAACTGTTCCAGATCAGCAGCGCCACTCCTACAGTAATGGATTATTGAGCCAAAATACACTACATACAATATTGAAGGCAATATATTTTGAACATATTCCATAAATTAAAAACCCCCTTCTTTCAAAATACCTAGCACCACTGGTGGATTAAAGCTACCTTGGGCTCTGGAATGCAAAGAGATAGTGGGCTCCCTCCCACCAGTTTTGTGATGACTGTCATGGGACCTGGCCTGTTCAGAGATTGTGACCTCCCAAACAGTCTAGAGTCATACATATGTTGCTAAAACCAAGATTATAACAAAGATAAAGAACCACAACCAGAACCAAGCTTACGACATAGATACACAAACCAGAAAGAGAATTAAACAGATACATAGAAACCAAGTTTACTACATTGAAACAGAAACGGAACTATGGTTATTACATTGAAACAGGAACAAAAAAAAGATTATTATATAGATACCAGACCCAAGCCTTGTGAACTGAAACCAAGCTTACTACACACTTACTACATAGAACCAGAACAAAGCTTACTATGTAGATACAATAGCAGAACCATGATTACCACAAATATGTAGAATCCAAGCTAAGACTACTACATAGATACAGGGCCAGATGCAAACGTAGTTAGACAAACAGAATTCACAGAATTGCCGCAATTCACTAAGCTCATGCGCCCGATATACTACATGTGCCGCTTCCCCGCTCAGGTCCACCAGAGTTCACCTTCTTCTTCCTGGTATATGTAAGTGCATTAGCTTGCGACACAAATTGAAAGTTAAAAGGTATGTACAAAACTGAGTATGCGCTAATCAAAAGCTCCCCTGGCACTTTCTCCCTGTATGATTGCTATGATGTATTTTAATACTCTGTTCCCTTTAGTAAGACAGGGTGGAATCCATATGGGGATTTTGTTCTGTCGAGTTTGTCTATAGAGTACTTTGGAGTATGTGATCATTTGCGTTATCGCCCAGAGGCTTCTTCCAGTTTTGTTGCTCGTCATCAATATTGCATAGGCCTAAAACATTCTGGCTAGGCTATGTTACTAAGGGCCACAGGTGGTGTATCTCACTACTTAACTAGTAAACACAAACAAACGACTAGACAGACCACTAGGAGAAAAAGACGGGGACATTGGGGAGAGAGAAAGGAGGAGAAGGGGGGTTGTGCTGAGCCAAAGAAGTGGAGGGACAAGGGGGGCGGCGGTGCTGCACACCATTCCATCATTCCGGTGTGGGGTCGGAACCCAGGATGTCTCTAAATTTCTGTGTTCCCTGAAAGGCAATCCAGGGTTGCCATAGCTTTATGAATTTCTCAGAGGTGCCCAACGTGTCAGCCATGAGTTCCTCCATACTAAAAATATGTAGCATCTCTTGCGCCCATTCTGAGATGGTAGGTGGCACATTGGAGCGCCATTTACGTGGAATTACCGAGCGGGCAGCGATTAGAGAGAATCTTAAGAGACTGCGTTTTTGGCTTCCTATTGACCCTGGGAGCACAGAGAGCAAGGCTACCTCTGGTGTTTTGGGGAATTGTTGGTTAGTAAGTTCTAATGTGGCTTCAAATACCTGGTTCCAGAACAGGGTAACGTCTCGGCAAGTCCACCACACATGTAGCATGCTGCCTCCGTCTGCCCCACATCGCCAGCATTCGTCCTGTACTGAGGGATAAATTTGGTGCAGGAAGGACGGTACAATGTACCACCCCGAGAAAATTTTATAATTGCTTTCTTGTGATATGCAGGCTACAGAGAGTTTATGCGTAAATAAAAATGCCTTATCCCAGTCTTTTGAGGACAATGTAACACGCAAGTCTCTTGCCCACCCAGATAGGAAGGGAGGGGGTAGAGTATCCGACTCTTTTAACAGGAGACTATATATCTGCGAAATGCAATGTTCCGCAGGTGATTTCAGACGGAAAATGGGGTGGGCGGGGAGTTAAAGGACGCTGCTGGCTCTGGTGATCTGAGGAATGATTCTAATTGTGACATTTCCAACCACGATAGGTTGGATGAGCTCGCTAGTCCCATCAGTTCCTGGTTGGATGGGATCGGTGCTTCTCCCTACATATCATACATGCGGAGATCCTCATGTATCGAACGGCCTAGAAATTTGGTTTTCGCAAGCGCAGGATGAAAATTGGGGTTATGAAAGAGAGGCGTGAGGGGGCTTAATTGGCGGGACAATATCCTACATTTAATGAGAGACCTCCATAGCTTCAAGGTTTGGGCCAGGAATAATGTTTGAGAATCGATCTCGACGTGTTGCGAGGAGATCCATAGCAGAACCTTTATGGGGATCGGAGAGCTATAATGCTCTAGCCTGACCCATTGTTTGGAATGCAGATGGGAATGCCAGTCGAGAGTACGTACAAGGAGGGCTGCCTGGTGGTATAACTTAAAGTTGGGAAGCCCCACCCCTCCTGCCAGTTTGGATCTGGTCAAATATCTCCAGCCAATCCGAGGTCTAGCTGTGCCCCAAACAAAGCGAATGAGGGCCGATCTGAGTGATTTGAAGAATGATGAGGGGGGGACAATTGGGACTCCCTGGAAAATATAGAGAAATTGGGGTAGGATGTCCATTTTTATCACATTTATGTGCCCAAACCAGGACAGCTGTTTCCTATTGTACCCCGTGTGCTCTCTCATTGTGCGCTCCAGTAATGGTAGATAGTTAAGAACATACAATTTTGATAGGTCCGTTGGGACTTGGATCCCTAAGTATTTAATTGACGTGTGGCGCCAGCAGAAGGGGAAACTAGTTCTAATCAGGTGGATATCCTCTGTGGGCAGCGATATGTTCAACATCTCTGACTTGCTAAAATTAATTTTGAAATTACTCAGCTGACTGTATCTTTCAAATTCTTTGAGTAAAGATGGAAGGGAAATCCTGGGTTGGGATACATATAACAGAAGGTCGTCTGCAAAAAGAGACCGTTTGTTGTTCCTAATGGCGGTGGCCAGATGCTCCATGACAATCACATAGAGAAGTGGGGAAAGGGGGCACCCTTGACGAGTTCCGTTCTTGATATGTATAGGCTGCGAGAAGAACCCATTTGCTCTAACTCTAGCTGTGGGGCATTTGTATAATGCTAGAATCCTCCCCAAAAATTTTGGGCCCAGCCCGAGTTGTTTAAGGGCAGCAGTCATGAAGTCCCAATTTACCCTATCAAAGGCCTTCTCCGCGTCTATCGAAAGGAGACAGGAGGGGATAGATCTCTTCTGAGCATGTTTCATCAAGAGGAACGTCTTGTTCAAGTTATCCCTTGCCTCTCTGCCCCTCACAAACCCCACCTGGTCAGTGCCTATTAATTTTGGGAGGTACTGTGCCAGGCGATCCGCCAGGATTCTAGAGTATAGCTTTAGGTCCACATTTAGAAGTGAAATGGGCCGATAACTTGCGGGTGATAAGGGGTCTTTGTCTGGTTTTAACAGGACACTGATATTTGCCTCTAGAGACTGAGGATGGAAGGACGCGGATTGGGGAATTGCATTGAAGACCTTCGTCAGAAATGGAGATAGGGGGCCTCTGAATAATTTATAAAATGCAGGAGAATTGCTCATTGAAGTCGGATTCCAAAGTCTCAACTTCGCCCTCCTCTAAGGAAGGTATGGCCGTTTCTCTCATGTAGGTGTCTATCTGCCTCGATAATAATTTTAGGTCTAAATCAGCAAAGGGACCTTTAATGTGATACAGTTGGGAATAATATGTCCCAAATTCTGCGCTTATGTCTGCTGGGTTGTGTGTTTCTTTTCCCTCAGATGTCCTAATTCGTGGAATATGTGTCGCTCCCGACCGTGGATGTAAAAGTCTGGCTAACTGTCGACCACATTTGTTTGCGTGTTCGTATATACGACTTCTGAATTGCATGCGCTGGGAGAGTGATTTGCGGTCTAATAAGGCCCTGATCTCATCCTGCACTATTACTAGATCTGATAGAACCTCTGGGGATTGTGCTGTTTTATGGTTTTGCTCAAGGGCATGTAGTTTGTGTAGCAGAGCAGTGAGTTTGGCAGCATTTTCCTTTTTTAATCTAGTCCCATGCTCGGTGAAGCGACTGCGAAGTTCGCACTTGAGAGCTTCCCACTTCATGGGCATAACCTCTGGGCGGAGGTCCGGCGATCCTAGATGGGACTCAATGGTGTGTTTAATCTCCTGCACGCATAGAGCGCCCCTGAGCAAATAATCATTAAGATGCCAAGCCCACGGTCTTTTGGCAATATTAGGCACAGTGATTGTAACATATATTGGTGCGTGATCCGAATTGTTAGAATTGTAGGCTTTCCGGAGGGAGATGAACCCAGAGACCTATCCAAGAAGATGGAAAAATGGTTAGTAGATACTTTTGAGGTGGAGGATTTTTCCGCACTGTTTGGGGTAGAGAGAGCACATCGGGTCCCATCAAAAAAACCTGCACCAGGGAGTCTCCCGAGAGCGATTTTGGTCAAACTGATTAGCTCACAAGATCGAGACACTATCTTGAGGAAATGTAGAGAAAAGGCAGGAATAGCTTGTAATGGTGAGAAAATTTCAATATACCCTGACTTCTCCAGGGACACGCAAAGAGCCAGGGCTAGCTTTAAAGGAGTAAAGAAAAGAATGGCAGAAGCTGGGATTCAATATTCGTTGTTATTTCCATCTAAATTACGGGTTGTATTTAAGGAACGAACATGGTTTTTTACGGACCCAGAAGAGGCCTCCGGGTGGCTAGATAAACAGGGTATCCGAGTTTAGGCACTTGGGGGAGTTCCCGCATTCTGCGCTATTTATATGTGTAAAACCTGGTGGTGGGAAGGGCAGGAGGGGTGTGGGAGGATGACACTAAGGTATTGGGGACCTGTTGAGAAGAAATAAGACGGGTCATGTGGGATATGGGGGGTTGGGGGGAGGGGTGGGGGTTCCCCAGCAGGGAAGGGGTTTCCTTTTTTTTTTTCTCTTCTTTCTTTTCTTTCTTCTTTTACATTTCTGAATGGTAGACACTACTAGAATATTAACATGGAACATTCGAGGGGCCAGTGTTAAGATCAAGAGAAGCCAAGTATTTGATATTGTGAACAAACATCTGCCAGCTATTGTTTGCCTGTTGGAAACCCATTTAACTGAAAAATTTGTATACAGATTTAGGAAAAAATGGGCCACTAAAGAAATTCACTCTTTCGGTAACATCTACTCTAGAGGGGTCACAGTGTTGATACACGCAGATATAGATTTTGTTATAAGTCAGCAAAAAGTTGATAAGGAGGGAAGATATATTTTCCTCTACAGGAAACTATACGGATCTACAGTAATTCTAGCGTTTATATACAATCCTCCTCCTTTTAACTTTAAGGTTTTACATGAATTGCTCCTCTTTTTGGAACATAAAGACAATTTAAGGTTTTACATGAATTGCTCCTCTTTTTGGAACATAAAGACAACTGTGCTCTTATGATCATGGGTGATTTCAACTCCACTATGGATAACCATCTTGACAGATTGTCGATAAATGATAGTCCCTCTTCAGGACAGGGGAAGAGGGAGCCCTTGGCACATCTTTGTGACAAGTTAGATTGGGTAGATGTGTGGCGTAAATTGTACGGCAACCGGAGAGCTTTCTCCTGTGTGAGCCGTTCATATGGAACTTTATCCCGTATTGACTTATGTCTAGCGAATCCCTCTTTTTTTAGTATGATTCATAAAATGAAATATGAAGCTCACTCTATATCCGATCACGGTCCAGTTATGATCATGGTTAAAAAACATGAGGGGAGGACAGAGCGATTGTTTAGGCTCATATAGAAAAGAGATTCTCCCATGCTTACTAGAAACATTTAGAGTTGAGTTTGAATTAGGATCAGTTTCAAAAACTATGGGGGAAGCTATTATTACTCTGATTCCAAAAAAAGGAAAGGATTTGTTGGAAGTGGGGTCATATCGTCAAATATCCCTACTTAATACGGATATTAAAATCCTCGCCAAGGCTTTAGCGCTGAGGCTGCAAAAAGTTGTCAAAGATATTGTGCATACAGATCAGAAAGGGTTTATCCCAGATAGGAAAATAAGTGAATGTATGTTGAGGATATTTTCAGCGATAGAAATGGGACAGGGTGGCCATGTATGTTGAGGATATTTTCAGCGATAGAAATGGGACAGGGTGGCCACCGCTCCATCCTGTCATTGGATGCCGTTAAAGCATTCGACAGGGTGGAGTGGGGGTTTTAATGGTGGATGCCGTTAAAGCATTCGACAGGGTGGAGTGGGGGTTTTTATGGAAAGTTTTGGCCAGATTTGGTATAGGGAATAAATTTATCAGCTTTGTAAAAAGCATGTAGTTATGTAAGAACTAAGATGATGATGTATGTTCTATTTCATGCGTTTGATAATATATTGTGATATTATGTAAAAAATTAATAAAAAATTTTCTAATTAAAAAAAAAAAAAAAAAAAAGATGTCTTAGGAAAATATGTGAATATTAAGTGTTGTGTGGCGGGGATGTATCAGATGGACTATCCGGAACAATTTATTTTGCATTGTAAATGTAATGTTATAGTGGTCCTTTTTAAATTGTATTTATCAATTAAATGTATTTGTAATTGCGTTGTGATGAATTACGTGTGAACCAGTTTTCACTCATAAGTGAAAACTGGTCGGTATTGAGTTGTTTGATGGAGTGGGTTCAAATAAGAAGGACTTATTCAAGAAAAAAAAAAAAAAAATTTCTCAGCATTAGGGCTCACACATTCAGATATGAAATATTAAATGAGCTCAACATCTAAATCCTTATAAATATGGCTTTAGATGCAGATGTTTGGAGCACTAACCGAGTCCTGATTATTTTGTTCCATATTCTTTCCAATATAACACAGCACAACAGCAACAAGTGTAGCCTCTTCATGTCTATGTCAAAGAGCTGTAAGGTTTGGAGCAATAAAGCCTTCTGTACACGCTCTGACATGTTCATGAGGTTGTATTTCCTTATTACTAGCAAACAGCCTCAGACCAGTATAAAAGGACAATAAATTTTAACGTAACAACTATACAGGCAGTCCCCGGGTTACATACAAGATAGGGTCTGTAGGGGGTTAGAGCTATGGAACCAGGTAGTGAAGTGTCTATCCTTGATCTCCGGGTAATGGCCAGTTTTAAAATGAGTCTCCTGCAAGAACAGTATCTTTACCCCCTGCCTGTGCATTCGGTACAGTATTTGTGACCTCTTTTGAGGGACATTTAGACCCCGAGCATTTAGGGACCCAATTTTTAGAGTAGCCATGTTGTGTACGAGATCTGTTCGCTGCCTGGTGGCCTTAGGTTATGAGTGCTGCACGGGGGATAATGTGATGCGTAGAAGGGTTAGGTGGGAACGAAGATAACAACAGGGGGGGAAGAAACACTAGGTCGAGGGAGACGATAGGGGTGACAAGCGGTGCTAACAATGTAAATACAATCGTTTGTATTTTAGTATAACAAAGTGCGGAAGCACAACAGGAACTTAAATCTCAATCCTAAAGTAAGGGGGACCTTAAACAGGGCTCGCCCCTCAGCTCAAGTAGGGCAATATAAACTACGTGCACAGTCTAGCTGGGCACGCTTTCCTAGGTGGAGAGGAGTCTAACTATCGTGAGACCCCACGTCTAAGGTTCCTGTGTCTTGGTTAACATATCTGAATCATTCGTCAACAGGTGTAACCCAGCACACTACCTAATTAAACAACATATGCAATTAGCTGCTGAGAATATGATAGGTAAAACAATCCACACATAGTAAAGGATACTCTGATGGCGGACAAGAAATCTTCAGTCCAAGAGGATTCTTTGGATGGCCTTAATGGTTATTCATGCGCCTCCTCTGCCTCCGGGGCCAATTCCCCCCCCCCCTGGGACTCGTAGGGGGAGTGGGGGCTGTGCTCGTGGTGTAGGAATCGGCAAGGTCGGCCAATCTGAAATTTCTGGAGCCGGAACATTTAGAGACCTTGTTACCATAGGTATCTCATCTGGGTGGCGTATCACGTGTTTGTTCCCACCATGCCGGATCTGTAGCTTGAATGGGAAGCCCCAGGTGTAGGGGATGTTGCGTTGTTTCAGAACCTCTATTAGGGGCCGCAGGGCTTTTCTTTTGAGGAGAGTCAATCTTGATAAGTCCGGAAGAAGTTGGAGACTCGTTCCTTGGAATGAGATCCGTTCCAGGGATCTGGCTTTATTCATTATGGCATCTTAGGAGGGGGGCGAGGCTGTAGAGCCCAGTGTGCTCTGTCCAGCTCCAAAGACACTTCTAGTATTGAGTTGAATAAAGATCGCAATGCCCCGTGGAGCTGGGCGGGCTTCACTGATTCAGGAAGACCTCGTATTCGAATGTTGTTTCTTCTTCCTCTGTTTTCCGCATCATCTAGCTGGTCTGATAGGTATTGTAATTGATATGAATGCGTTGCCAATAAAGCTGTATGAGAATCTGTCCGCTCTTGTATTGTTGACTGGGCAGCCTCTGTTACTTCCGTTCTAGCTCTCAGTTGCTGAACTTCCTCTCTCAAAATAGACACTTCTGCACCATAAGATTGTTCAAGGTGAGACACATAGCACTCCATGTCTTCTCTGGTGGGTATTGCCTTTAGGTGTGTCTTAAAGTTGCGCAGTTCAGCCAGGCCTTCCCTAACTTGTGTCAGCAACGCAGTTTGATGAGTGTCAAAAGATGGAGACATAAAAACCGGTGAGGCCGGTGAGGAACCCAGGGGGCTAGAGACTATTAATTGTGGAGTAGCGATTCTCTCTGGGGACTGCGTGGCCATGAACATCTGAGGTGAGATGGTAGGGGAGTACAGGATTGGGGCGTGCGCTCCAGAGTACCATGTCATCAACACTTGTGTCGGGATTTGTGCCAGCTGCCTAGGAGAACCTGGCATGCCCGACAGTTGGGAGGCAGAGCTAGGCATGGGCAGCTGAAGTGACTCCCAATTCCTCCCTTCCGCTAAGAGACTCTCTCTCCCGCAGCTCTTGCGCCATTAAGGGCGGCCATATGGCGTTATAGGCCTCAGGTTGGCCGGGGTCCATGCCACCAGAAGGCGTCTGCTGGGCCTCCCTAGTCTGCTGCTGCTTTGCTGGGCTCTCTATGTGGGCAGAATAGTGAACCTCGGCCTGCACCTGGAGGCTGTGTCTGGGGGCCAGTTTGTCTGTGGGCTATCCCTCCATTTGTCCTTGCTTTTGAGCTGGTATGAGGGAGTCTCCTGTGGGGGGAGGGGAGACCCTGCCTGCAGGAACTGACCATGGGATTCCCCTGGTCCTCCTTCTGCCATACCTTTCTCCTTCAGTGTCCTTGGGCTGTGCACGTTCAGGACTGCCTCCCCCGATGGTCGTGGTGCCTCCGGTCCGCAGCGATCCTGTTCTGGTGTGTAGCCAGCCATGTGGACAGCGGCCACCTTTCCTGCGGGCCGCGCTGTCCTGCCAGCCGCCACCGCTGTCTTCAGTCGCCGCTGCTGTTTCGCTCCCCTTACGTTCTGCTGCGGAGAGCGGTCCGTGATCTTGGGCGCCGTGGTGTCATCTTGCGCCCGAGGAGAGGAAGATGTCTGTGCTGCTCGCGCGATGCGGCGGCCCACGTTTGTCGCCGCCGTGTTGGTGCCGGAGGACCTCGTGGCAGCCGGATGGCAGGGGGTCAGGTACCGACCGATGCCTCTCGCCGAGCCCCTTGATGGCCCATGTGTGTGCTGATTGCCATGCTGGGTGACACTTAGTGCATAGTGGAACCCGGTGGTGAGCGGGAGCTAGGGCAAGACGCGTCCGCTCTCCTCCATAGCCAGATCACTATTATGCCACTGCAGTAACCAATAAAATCACAGCACCCTGCAGCAGCTAATATACTAACAGAGCTTGCCTACTGTAGCCACTATACTAACAGGGGCTTCAATGTATAGTCACAGGTATCCAACAATAGCTTTCATAGTAACAGTGAATTTAGAGTAACCATTATAGTCACTGGAGCTCCACAGTAACCAATATAGTATCAATGCCTCCACAGTAGCTAAAATAGTTACAGTGCCTTAACAGTAGCCAATAGTCTTTTTGTCCTACAATAGCCAAATCAAATTGCCCTCACAGTAGACCATAGTCACAATGACCCCCACAGTAGACCATAGTCACAGGGCCCCCAATGACATTACCCAATAGTCTCATTGACCGACAGTAGCCAGGTCACAGCCCCCCTCAAAACAGCCAAGTTATAGCATACCTCACAGCAGCCAAGTCACAGTGCCCTCTGGAATAGCTTAGGTCCTTTTTTGTGCAATACCATAAAAATTATAGCAGCTTTTTTGTGACATTTAGGGATAGTTAAAAATAAAAAAGATAATGGACCTTTTTCATTTTTTGGGTGTTTAAGGTTACAAAAACTGAAGAGAAATATATATTTTTTATAATGTATAGTATATATTTTTTCAGTTTTCAAATGAACTCAAAATGATGATTATAAATTAATTCCCTAGTATGTGATGGTTGTTTTGATTTATAATATTTATTGTCTGGGGCAAGCAGAGCGGCTATGGCAACATTTTTTTATAGTGTAGTGGGTTTTTAAAAATTTTTTATTGGGAATATTAAAGTTTATTTTTACATATTTATTTACATGTAATATGTGTATGTTTGTTTATACTTTCTATGTCCTCTCCCTGTAAGAGCCCTAGTTACAGGGGGAAACGACCCCCTGTGAGGGCAGATGTTGGATCAGAGCTGCAGCTCTGATTGACCCTTACAGACCCAACAGTCACGTGACGTCATAGCCGTCATCATCCGACTATGCCGTACTTGTGAATAAGGAATTGCAACTAATGCCAGTGAGTGCGTACTTCATCTCTTATTTTCAGAGGCATGCCAGGCTGAGCACTTGCCAGTTGCTGGTCTTAGGATGGCTTGTCACTCCCGCTCCTACCATGAGCTCAGTAGAGCTGATTTCTTTCTCAGGGGGAGCGCCTTCATACTTGATTCTGTCAAGGAGCTCGTCTGCGGCCGACTTCTGGTCGTAGATGGCTCCTGGGCGGGCGAGCCAGTGCGGCTAATCAGTGTGTATGCTTCCCCTGACAGGGGTGAGCGACTGGAGCTTTTCCAGAACCTCAGGCTGCAACTCACCACCACTAGGGCGGTGGTATTGGCTGGCGATTTCAACTGCATCATAGAGGAAGAGTGGCGCAAGCTGGACGCCACGTCCAAACTGCTGGTGGAGAAAGTGACGGAAGCATTCCTGAGGGACTCCATCGGGGCCTGCTCCGTGAATTACACCTGGAGCAGGTGCTTCCCGCCGGGCCCAGGCTCCTGGAAGCTGAACTGTGCCCTGCTGGCGGACGAGGGAGTGCAGTCGGAGCGGAGAGACATCTACATGGTCCTGAGAAATGACAAATGTTTGTTGAAACTGTAAGAGAGTGGTGGGAATATGCTGGAGCTCCAGCGCCACGGCAGGGACATCAGAGAAGAGTTGGTGGACACCAAGAAGAGCCTGAAGAGGCACTTTGAGGAAGAATCCAAGTGAATCATCTTTCATGCCAAAGTGGACAACCTGGAGAAGGGTGAGAAGTGTTACTCTTTCTTTTTCAGGGAAGTCCACACCAGTCACATGCCCCCTTGCCACGAATTGCGAGACGATGCGTGGATGCATGCAGAGGGGGAAGAGGGCCGTCATGGGGGTCATAAGCGACCTCTACTCCCGGAAGCCCATGGACGACGATGCCGCTGAGAGGATTCTGTCAGTTATCACTGACACCCTTGATCCGGCATTTACCGAGGCAACAGATGCTCCTCTGACAGGGCTGGACTCCAGGCAGTGACAGTCTCCCAGCCGAGCTCTACGTAGCACTGGGAGACCTCATCTCCCCGGACCTGCTGAAGCTCTACGAGGAGATGTGGTGGAGGGCAGGATGCTGCCGTCGCTGAGGCAAGGACTGATCACGGTCTTGTACAAGCGGAAAGGAGAGAAGTGCGACCCGATGAACTGGCGTTTCATTTCTCTGCTCAACGTGGACTACAAGATCCTGGCCAAGGTCAAAAGGCTGAAGGGAGTCATCGGTGAGATCGTCCACCCAGACCAGTCCTGCAGCATCCTGGACCGCAGGATCGCAGACAACCTGGCCCTGGTGAGGGACAACCTGCAGTATGTTGGAAGCCGCCGCATCCGCACGGCCCTGGTCAGCCTGAACCAGAAGAAGGCCTTCGACCGTGTCTCACATCGCTTCATGGGCCAGGTCCTGTGCAGGTTTGGGTTTGGTAAGATGTTCTGCTCATTTGTTGACCTAATGTACATCCACAGCTCGGTTCTGGTGAACGGCTGGAAGACTGAGCCCTTCCCTGTGTTATCTGGGGTCAGACAAGGCTTTCCTCTCTCACCTCTTCTATTTGTTTGCGTTATAGAGCTGTTCGCGGAGTCTATCTGGCAGAACAAAGAAATCAGAGGGATCACCCCACCGGGACCTGGACACGACGTCAAGTGCTCGCTGTACATGGACGATGTGACGGTCTTCTGCTCCGACCAGAGTTCCTACTATCCCAGGAAGGAGGAGACTCCTCTGCACCTGTTCTGGGAGTGCCTCTTTGCTCAGAGCCTGTTGGACACCCTGGAACGTCATTTCCAAGACTCTACGCCCAGGAGCTCCATGACATACCAAGCAGTACTTTATGGCAGTTCAAAGGCACTCATGCCATTGAGGGCCTCCCAGACTCCTGGCTCCTTATATGTTGCTATGAGGACACCATCTGATACACTAAAAGACTCTTCACTTGGTACAAGTTACCCTTGATAACCTTGAACTGCTACAGACTTGTCCTCCACAGCATGCTGGATTACACAATAGCAAGAAGACAGTGAGACAAAGGGAAGCTCTATAGTGGGAGCTCCTCTACTCTCTGCTCTAGGTATGCCAAGTGGTAGTGACAATACTGCAGTACTACAGGAGGTTATTGAATGAGCATAAGTCAAAGTTACATACATTTGCAGAGACATACACCGTATACTGTGTCGCAGCACAGACTGTGACATGACACATACAATGAATTAAGATTTATACATAGTGTTTACAGCACACAGGAATATAATCCTCAACAATGCCATGCTAACACTATACTAGCACACTGCTCGCTCAATTGACCTAACTAAACACTCATTGCAAGGGTATGGGGTGAAAGGGGGAGTGTGATAATACTGCAGTGCCTTAACAGGAGGTTATATCTTAAATTTGAAGACACAACAAGAACAGGTCAGGTTATTCTCAACTTCATTTAGACCCCTTGCTGTGAGCTGGGTTGCCTCCGTGGAAGCTCACCGCCTCCCTCAGGGAGAATCCCATCAACAGCCACTTTTTCCATCTTTTACTGGACACCTACACTTTGCACAAGTTCAGGACTTTTGTACAAGACGCTGGGCTGGACTTTGCTTAGATTAGGCGTATTATGAAAAACAGGCTGCGTTTATCTGGCAAACACCGGAAAACACTCACTCTTCACTTGATTTTGAGTTTTGCAAGGGATTGTGGGTTATGCATACATTATGCAAATAGCCCAAACCAGGAAGTGGACTTTTGGCAGGTTCCCCTTCCTCTTTTTCCTCTTGTGTGTCTGTATTTCAATAAAGCTTTGGGCAAGTGTTACATCGACCATCTCTCCCCTTTCACCCCACACCCTTTCCAATTTTACACTTTGTTGTCGCCGTAATTGAAATGCAATGTGCGTTTAGATAGGCTTATTGACCGAGTAGTGTGCTAGTGTAGAGTATTTATCCTATAGTTGATTATAATGCCCCTGTGCGCTGTAACTGATAAGTATGAATTTTGATTTATTATATATCATTTTATGGCCTGTGCTGCATTACAATGATACTATGAATTTTCCTCTTTCAATAAAACTGTCTACAGTTGAGAGTTGGTTCTTTCTGTAATAAATATACTGTTTTGACTTAATCCCACACCATATCTTTAGACTTCTTGTAGATCATACTTGGTGTTAAGGGGACCTGTCACCTCCGAAAAATAGCCCCACCAAATATATTCCCCCTAATGCTGGAAAATGTATATGTGTACTTCCCAGAATTCCCTAGTGGAGCATCTATGGCTTTAACCCCTTATCACCGACACTAGTTTTCAGCTCAATGACCAGAATCGATTTTTCAAATCTGACATGTCTCACGATAATTGGTTATAACTTCGGAACGCTTTAACATATCCCGGTGATTTTGAGAATGTTTTCTCGTGACACATTGTACTTCATGTTAGTTATAAAATTTAAGTGATAAGTTTTGCATTTCGTTCTGAAAAAAAGTGAAAATTTGGTAAAAGTTTGTAAAAATTCTTCATTTTCCAAGTTTGAAATGTTCTGGTTTCCAGACAAG